>JAABKJ010075445.1:251435170-251460541 GCA_011634705.1 Andricus grossulariae
TAGAAAATTCAACTGTTTGTGATTTAAAACTGATATTTTTTAGTTGAAAAATTCAACTATTTAGTTAAAATATTTCTAGAAAAAAAATATAAACTAAATATTAATTAAATAACAATTTTGCCTAACCACGTCCATTGTTGAAACTTCGTCTTTGCTGGCAGAAAATAATTTTTCTTGGACGAAAATTCAACTATTTAATTAAAAATTGATGTATTTTGTTAAGAATTCATATTGTCGGGTTGAAAATTCAACTGTTTTGTAGGAAATTCGTTTTTTGGTTTGAAAATTCAACAATTTAGTAAAAAATTAATCTTCTTGATTGAAAATTAAACTATTCCGTTAAAATTGTAAGTATTTTGTTGAGGATTCACCTTTTTTTGGTAGAAAATTAATCTTCTTACTTAAAAATTACACTGTTTGATTAAAAATTTATGTATTTCGTTGAAAATTCGTGATTAATTTGTATCAAAATACATGAATTTTAAACCATATTTTCAATTTTCAACCAAGGAAATGAATTTTCAACAAAATAGTTATATTTTCAAGCAAAAAAATTAATTTTTGACTAAAACTATGAATCTTCAACCAAAAAAATTAATTTTTAATCAGATAGTTTAATTTTCAACCCAAAAAAAGACAAATTTTGAATAAAATAGATTTATTTTTCCAACAAAATAGTTGAAATTTCAACAAAACAGATGAATTTTCAACAAAGAAGATTAAATTTCTACCGAAGAAAATACATTTTAAACAAAAAAGGTTATAGTTAAAATTTCAAACAAAAAAATTAATTTAAAAAAAAAATAGTAAATTTCAATCAAAAAGATGAATTTTCAACCAAGAGGATTACATTTCTACCAAAAAAGATACATTTTAAACAAAAAAGGGCATAGTTAGATTTTCAATAAAAGGAGCTAATTTTCCATCAAAAAGATGAATTTTTACCCAAAAAGATTAATTTTCTACCTAAAAAGATTAATTTTCAACAAAAAACATGAATTTTCAACTGAAAAGGGTAATTTTCTACCAAAAATATTTTTTTTTATAATCAAAATACATGAATTTTCAACCAAAATTTTCGACAAAAAACATTAAAGTTCGATTTTCAGTTACAATAATTAAGTTTTTAATCATGTTTTCTTTTTTGAATGAAAGAAATGAATTTTCAACCAAAAATATTCTTTTTTTATCAAAATACATGAATTGCAAACAAGATTTTTTACTTAAACTAAAAATTCATGCATTTGGTTGAAAAATTGTTCTTGGTAGAAAATTAATCATCTTGCTTCAAAATGCATTTTTTGGGTTAAAAATTCAACTATTTAGTAAAAAATGCATTCTTTTTGAATGAAATTCAACTATTTTGTTAAATTTTTTTTTGTTTTTTTTTGAAGATGCATAATTTTCGTTGATAATTCGTTTTTTTCGGTTGAAAATTTATTATTTTAACAGTAAATTCAAGTGTTCCATTTTAAGATGAAATTTTTTATTTTTTAGCTAAATATTCATGTATTTTGTTGAAAGCTCATCCTTTTTGCAGAAAAGCATTCATTTTAACTAAAAATTCATGCATTTTGTTGAAAAATTGTTCGTGGTAGAAAATTAATCTTCTTGCCTAAAAATGTATTTTTTTGTTGTTGAAAATTCAAGTATTTCCTTAAAAATTCATTTTTTTTCTGGTTGAAGATTCATAATTTTAGTTGAAAATTCATTTCTTTGGCTGAAAATTGTACTATTTTCGTTAAAAATTCATTTCTTCTCAGTTGAAAATGTATTATTTTAACTGTAAATTTAATTTTTCTATTCTTGGATTAAATTTTTTATTTTTAAGCTAAATATTAATCTTTTTTGTAGAAAATCATTTTTATTTTAACTAAAAATTCATGCATTTTGTTAAAAAAATTGTTCTTGGTACAAAATTAATCATCTCTTTTCAAAATGCATCTTTTTGGTTGGAAACTCATTTCTTTTTGGATGAAAATTTATTATTTTAACCTTCAAAACAATGAGATGTTCTATGTCCGAAGAAGTGTATTTCCTAGAGAATTTTCCGCGTCTAGGGGAAAAAACCCTGACTTTCTGGGAACAAACTAAGGTCACATACTTATTTATCGCACCGAAAGCCATACAGAAACCAAACTCTGACCTCATGCGTTGTGTTAAAAGTAAATCTGTTTTTAATAAAAATGAATCTTTTTGCTTGAAAATTCATTACTTTGATCAAAAATTATCTTTTTTATTGGATAATAATTTTCTTTACTCAAAATTTCACTATTTCTGTTTATGTTGAAAATTGATCCATTTTATTGAAAATTCTTCTTTTTTGGTAGAGAATTCGTCTTTGGAGTTGAAAATTCAACTATTGCGTTAAATTTTTTGTTGTTGTTGGAAATTCATTATTTTAGTTAGAAATTTGACTGTTTTGTTGAAAGTTCTTTTGTCGTTGGAAGTGCAGTTTTTTACTGAAAATTTAACTACTTCATGTTCGGAATTTAAGAAATTGTAGGGATTTAGAGCCTTTGAGGAACTTGGAGACTTCAGGGAGGTATTCAGAGAATTCTGTGAAATCAGAGAATTCATAAATTTCGTGTGGGGTTGATTCGAAAAGGTTCATTTTTGTTACAGCGAATGTTTCAACTGTAATCGATGTAAACTTTATCTTTTGTTTTTTCTATGTTCAGCCCAATTGGGACAAGGTATACAAACACTGTATATGGACATTCCTATTATGGTCTACCTTACGTAAACATTTGATGGTCTTCATGCCGTTAAAGCCCAAGGAGCTTTAACAAAAGAGAATTCACAATCACTATGCGAGAATGTGCATGCGCAACTGGCAGACTTCTTAGTGTAAAATTGAACTTTTTAGTTGAAAATTCATCTTTCTTAGTTGAAGATTAATCTTTTTTTAGTTGAAAATTCAACTTTTTTAGTGCAAAATTCAACTTTTTGTTGAAAATTAAATTTTTGGATACAAAATTCCTATTTTTTGTTAAAAATGCTATTGTTTTGTCAAAAATTAATCTTTGAGGATTCAATTATTTTGTGGAAATTTTTTTTTTTGTCGAATTAAACTCCTTTAAATTTATAATTAAACTCTGTTTTTTTTTGTTGAAATACCAACTATTACATTCTTCGTTAAAAATTAATTTCTTCGGTTAAAAAATTAACGAATTAGTAAAAAATTAATTTTTTCAGAATTAATGATTAATTTTTTCAACTTAAAATTTAACTATTCAATTTTCGGTTGAAAATTCATCTCCTTTATTAAAAATTTATCTTCTTGGTTGAAAATTCAACTGCTTTGTAACAAATTTGTCGTTTTTGCATGAAAATTAAATAATTTGTTTAAAATTTGTTTTTCAACTAACTAACAAATCTTTCTTGGTTTAAAAGTCAACACTTTTATTGAAAATTCGTTTTTTTTGTTTAAAATTAATCTTTTTGTGTTGAAAATTCATGTATTTGGTTAAAACATCAACTATATGTTTGAAAATAAACTTTTTCGTCGAAAAAGTACTTTTTTGTTATAAACAACTCGAATTGTTTCAAAAATGTTCTAATTTTGCAAAATTGAAAAAAATTTTATTATTAAATTTTAAATGTTTCAAAATCTTTTTAAATTTTACCTTAAAATTCATGTTTTAAAATACAAAATTATTCGAAATTTGCCCACGAATTTTAATAAAAGTTGTTTATTTTCTTGAAACCTTTCAAAATTCTTTAAAAACTTTCAAATTTTTCAATCAAAATCTTCAAAAATGTATATTTTGTTTTAATTTTGTTAAAATCTTTTCAAGTTTTAAATTATAAAGAGAACAATGAAGAGAAAAGTTGAATTTTCAACCAAGAAAGATTTTTCAATCAATAATATGCCCAAAAATATGTATTTTCTACCAAAATAATTGAATTTTCGACTAAAAAAAATGAGTTTTCAACAGAATGAGTAAATTTTCAACTGAAAAGGATTAATTTTCTAGCAAAAATGAAATAGCTACAATTTTAGTGAAAAAATTCATTTTTAACAAAAAAAAAAAACGAAGTTTCAACAAAATTTATTAAATTTTTAACCAAAGGAATGAACTTTTAACTAAAATTATGCATCTTCAATCAAAAAAAAATAAAACTTTAGCCAAATAGTTGAATTTTCAACCCAGAAGATAAATTTTCTACCAAATACAGACAAATTTTCAACAAAATTCATGAATTTTCAACTAAAAAAGATCAATTTTCGACAAAAAATAGAATAGTTTAATTTCAAGTTGAAGTAATAAGTTTTCAATCAAATAAAATTTTTTTTTATCGAAAGAATTCAACTAAAAAACATGCATTTTTAACAAAATAGTTGAATCCTTAACTAATATGATGATTTGAAAAAAAAAAATTTGGCTGAAAAAGACGAATGTTTAACAAAATACATGAATTTTCCACAAAACAGTTGAATTTTCCACCCGATACTATACATTTTCAACAAAAAAGTACATTTCCTACCAAGTAGTTGAATTTTCAATCAAATAGTTGATTTTTAAAAAGAATATATATTTTTTGAATTAAAAACGAAATAGTCAGTTACATTTTCAGTTTACAAAATAAATTAAAAAAAAAAAATTTCTACTTGTTTAATTGAACCCAAAAGACGAATTTGTTAGAAAATACTTGAATCCACAGCCAATATGATGAATTTTTTAAAACGATGATTAAATTTCTAGGCAAAAAGACGAATTTTGAAATCTAGATTTTCAATAAAAAAGTTGATCTTACACCAAAGAGTTAATTTTTTGAATAAATAGTTCAATTTAAAAAAAAGAGCTGAATTTTCAATCAAAAACTATAACTTTCCACCTAAGAAAGATAAGCTTTTAATTAAAAATGGAATAGTTACATTTTTAGAGTAAAAAATTAATTTAAAAAAAAAGGAATTTTCTTGCAGCTAAATTGAACCAAAAAAGGCGAGTTTTTATCACAAAGTTTTTTCTTTGAATAGAAATCCACAGTCAAAAAAGTGAATTTAAAAAAAATGAGATTAATTTTTTACCCAAAAAGACGAATTTTTAACAAAATAGATCAATTTTTCACAAAGCGCTTGCAGGTTGATATAGACCAGTGTTGCCCCCGAGTAATTGGGCTGCTGGTTTCCTGCCCGATCACGAAGACCGTAGCGCAAAAAACGCGGCCCATTTGGCAGTTGGCGAAACAACTCGGACGGCACGGGGACTATCAGCGCCTCAGTGGTGCTGACAAAGGTATGCGTATAGGCCGCCAGAAAAGGGTTTGACTCCTCAGTCTCCAACAAAAAAATCAACCCGTCGTCAAATGCCTGGAGATCCAGATAGGTCGGAATTCGCAGCTCAACGAACTCATGCTCACTGATATAGGCCTCAGTGATGCCGTTATTGGCGACCTCCGGATCGATGAACATAGGCGGCATAAGAGGGGCTGTCCCACCCGGCGGAATCCAATCCAGGGTGAACGTAGTGACATACCGGCTGTGCTCTATACCGCCCGGCCCGTCAACGTAATAACTGAGGTCATAAGAGCCGCTGATCTTCAGCCAATTACCGCCGATGGACAGTTCTACCGGGAAATGATCCTCGGTAACGGGGCCTTCCAAGGGAATCGCTGGCAAAGGGTAGGCAGGTTCCGGCGTATGCGGCTTGATCGAGAAATGGACATTATCCGTCTCGCCGGCTTCGGCCGGGAACTGCCAGATCTGCCGGAGCTGAATTTTGATCGGGTGGTACAGGAACTCAGTAGGAATCAGGCCGTTGGGATCATCGGGAAACGCATCCACCACGACGGCAGCCTTGAGTTCAGACATCTGCCCTGCGCCTGTATCGCTGACAGATGTGTTTATATTAGAAATAAATTCTATATTTTTATTAAATGTATCTTCTTGCATCATTGTAAAACTATTGTCAGTACAAAGAGTATGGAAGTCTATATCATTTTGTGTCTTTTTAAGAATCTGTTTGTATCCTTCAACATCAGTGTATGTTTGTGTGCTGATACGATCCAAAAGATTTATAGATTGGATTTTTCCTTCTAAATCAAATATTATATTTCTAATAGGTGATAGGTGAAAATTAAATTTTACACAATCTTCTTTAAAAACAAATAGACATAGCTTATTGATTTCAGAATCTGATTCACAATGAAATTCATTAGTCCTTTTAGAATGAGGTTTAATAGTAAAGTATGCATTATTTGAATTGAAAGTCTGAATTTTTAATCTAAACATTGAAGTTAAATCATCACGCCAATTAGGACCACCAATAAATTGTATTGAGGGATCTCTAAAATCAGAATGCATATTTAATAAAAATGAAAAGTCCTTATCAAAAACAGATAGAAGTTCAGTTTGTGGTTGATAAATTATTGTATGTTCTTTATTAGAATAGATTATCTGTTGAATAAATTTGTTAACATTTGTATGAGTAACCAAATAAATTTTTTCTAAGCCAGTTTCTTGTGTTAAAATTAAATCTTTAATTTTATTATGAACAATACAACTAGATTTATTTTTTGTTTTTATTTTAAAGTCTTTTTCAGTTAGCTCAATATAATTGACATTAAATTTTTTTAATTCTTCTAAATAATCAAACATAAATATTACCTATTAATTTTCTTTTTAAACAAAAATCACGGATATCGTCATTCGGTAACTGGTCTATAAACTTTATCATACTTACAAACAAGTAATGTGATTTTATTATTTGTGTATCAATATGGGTAGTTCCATGGACAAGTTTTTAAATTTGCCCATTAATATTTTCATACTCGAAACAGGAATGCACCCATAGTGGACCGAATTTCTCAACGCAATCGGATAGGTGCAATAGTTGATGAATATTAATCGAACAAAACTGTTGACCATATAAACCTGGAAATTCTTTAACAAATCTATGCAACAAATCACGTGCTATTTCAATCACGTTGGGCGTTATGTTATCAGAATTAAGAATGGATAGTGCAATGACTAATAATACGTAGTTTTCGAAATAATTCTGTTGCAGTACTCCAGAAAAAACAGGAATGGAGTAGTAAAAGAACCATGTTTTCAACTCTGAACATTTCCAATGGACTAAATCATGTACAGTACGTGGCATACGATGTATGAATTTAGGAGGCTTAATTTGCTTCAATCTTTCATTGATGATATCAATAGCATTAAACAATGAGAAGTTGTATGCCCTGTATTTAATATCAAACAATAAGGTTAAAATCTTTTTTACAACGCCACCGTCGACGCCGTGCATACGATCCAAAGCCATCCCTTTTATAAAATCAGGCATTAACAGAGAAAGAGCTGTGGGACCTTTTACACCCATTTCCGGTTCATCTGGTGTTGCGGTATTTGCGTATTCTATACAATTTTCCAATGTTCTTAATACAATATTGCAAGTTACTTGTAACATTGTAAGACGTTTTCGGATCACAAGAAGTTTTATATTTTTGTTGTAAACTTTTTGCAAATGAATTAATGATGTCAAGGATTCTTGCTTACACACTCTACTGTGAAATAATGGCTGATTCTGCGCTTGGGGCCTACCGGACATTCCCTAATTTCATTTGTACTCAATGGGGTAATCGTGCCGCTTTCTATGTTTATTTTTGTCCGTACAGTTTGGCGAGTATGAGAACTGTATGCATATATTCCAGCTGAATAATTACTGCTTTCCAGTATTGCAAAGACGTCGCCATTCAATAATGATAATACAATTTGCTCTCGGGTTGGCGGGGGCCCATAGACACCTCTTGTTACGAGTACTTTGATTCGTCCATCTGCAGGAAAAGTGTATCTTCGAAGTACGAATACCCGGTTCGGATTATTACTTGGAGTAAGCCGAATAAGTTCAAGTTGGTCCAGACTATATTCACGTCCATCATAACAAGAAATCAGAGCTGTAGGTAAAGCTGTATGCCTGACAGGAGGAGATCTCGACCTGGCACGTGGAGAAGACTGGGCAGGAGGAAGATTACTGGCTGGAGAATGTTGTGTGTCAGAAGCAGGAGAAGAAGAGCCGCTGCGAGGAACACCGGGAATAGGGGTGCCATCAGGTAAACAGTCAAACTGTGAACTTAACTCTGCATGAAGAAATAAAGTATTAATTATTTTTAAACTATCGTGATATATTATGAACTCCTAGTGGCTTAAAATTTTAGTATTGGCTAGTCCCCTGTTCGGTGGGTCTAGGAATGTGAATTTCGTGACAGGGTTTTTGGGATTTTAACGGTAGATTCTTCTTATTAGGCATTGCGAACGTTGTAAGGATTTCATAGAAATTTGCGTGAATTAATGAAAGATTTGAAATCTCTCTTCGAGGTGCAAATGCCAATAACCTGATTCTGGGTGTCACAATTGCTTCTAAATAAGCCGCTGTTGAGGTTATTGTGGTTAGGGTGGCTATGTCTCTTTAGTTGGCGGAGGTTGTCACGCTAGGGTTTGTCATTACTGTCCATGCTGCCAGGTGTGCGACCGCGTATAGTATATCTGAGTTGTTTGCTGACCCGAACGAGTCTAATTTCTACGACAGCCGTCTATTTTAGCCGTCCGCTTTAATATCTGTTGTGACTGATGTGACGGACGTGACGTCGGAATCTTGTGACGGCTACCCTTCAAGAAGCTTACGTCTCTTACGCAATATCCAGCATCTTTCTTTTCGCATACCTGTAGTACGCAATTGTACGCGTAGCATGTCTTCTGTCATTTCGGAATTGTATAATTCCGCTTTCATATGCTTTAACACAGTGCATGTATTTGCCGCTAATTCTCTGAAAGTAATTTAAAATTTCAAAGTTCCGTCAGAAGAGTTACATACCATGACAGCTCCGAAACGATTTGATGCTCTAACACACACACACACAATAATGAGTATATTTTTCTTTCTGCAGTTACAAAGAGCGATAACAATAAATACTACCTCTGGCAAATCTGTAAAGCTGATCTTGACTACACGCCCTTGAATTTGTCCTCAGAGGAGGCCTTGAGTACCAGGGCAGAAACCATATAGGAATAACAAACGCAATGGAGACAGACAGCCATCCGCGGCGAGCATCAAGACGTGGTTGACCAGTGCCGATTATGTGGAGATACGAACGAATCCATTGAGCACATTATTGATGGTTGTCGCTTAATGGCTCAAAAAGAATATACGCACAGGCATAATAATATAATAATTGGGATGTTACTATCCGGACGGATCATTACATCCGAGCTCATCGACCAGACATCGTAATGCGAAAAAAAAGGGTGGAAGAGTCTACATCATCGACACTGTTCGACCACTTAACCGAAATTTGCAGGCAACCTTTACAACCAAGGTCCACAAGTATAGCGAACTAAGGCATGAATTAAAGACAATATGGAGGAATGTGAAACATGCATCTATTCATCCCATTGTGATTTCGGCTACAGGCAATGTGCATGCAAGATACACTGAACATCTTGAACATTCAGGAGTCAGTAGGGTACTGGCAGTAGCTCGGAAGGCGGTTTTATTAAACACCTGTCACATTGTAAGAAACTTTCTGGACCAACAGGAAGCAAGCGACTAAAAACCTATAGAGTGATACATGGTAGCTCTAAGAAATTATCCAGAGGCGACTATTGTCACCTCCAACACTCGCGGCCGCTGTGTAAGCATAACAGCGGTAAAAGAACTGCAAACTACACCATGCTCCTAATTTTGTACCTACAACATAAAACATTTTTTAATCCCTTAGAAATTCCTTGAAATATTATAAATCACTTAAAAATGCTTTGGAATATTTTAAAATACCCTAAAATATTTCAAATCCTTTGAAATCCCTTCAAATCTTTGAAAATTTTTCAAAGCTCTTGAAAATTCCTTGTAATTAAAGAAAAACCGATAAAATATTTCAAATCCTTTGAAACTTTTGAAATTTTTTTGGAATTTTTAAAATTACCCTAAAATGTTTAAAATGCATTGGAATTACTTCAAATTATTGACATCTTTTAAAATTCCCTCAAATATTTCAAATCCTGTGAAATCATTTAAAGCTCTTAAAAATGCCTTGAAATAATTTAAAATATCTTGGAAACTTTTGAAATCCCTTGGAATTTTTTGAAGCGATTATAACTTCCTTGAAATTTGAAAAAAAAAATCCATAAAATATTTCAAATCCTTTAAAATCCCTTGAAACTTTATAATGCCTTCGAAATTTTGAATAACACCCCAAAATCGGTAACATTCTTTGAAATTCCTTAAAAATCCATTAAAATATTAGAAAATCACGTAAAATTACATGAGATCTGATCATATTTCCTTAAATCTTGGAAAAATTATTCAAATATCTTGAGAGCTTTTAAAATCCCTTAAAGTCATAAATTTTCATATCTTCTGAAGTTCTAGGAAATTCTTTAAAACCCCATCAAAACATTTTTTAATCCCTTAGAAATTCCTTGAAATATTATAAATCACTTAAAAATGCTTTGGAATATTTTAAAATAACGAAAACAAAAGAAAAAACAATGCATTTTTTTTGTTATTTCAAAATGAGATGAGATTTGACATCAATGGTTTTCTGCGTGTTTGGGGATATCATGAGTATCCTACAACAGATCATGTTTCTCAATGCTCAACTAAATTCGGAAGTGACACAATATTATTTAACAAATTCCACAACTGCGTTTTTCAATCCTTTAAAACAAAGAGCAATCAAGTTTTCAGTTGAAATAGTTTCGAAACACGAAAAGAAAGGAAGAAACAATTTTTCTTTTTCAAAATAAGATGAGATTTCACATCAACGGTTTTCTGTGTTTCGGGGATATCCTGATTATCCTACAAAAGGTCGTGTTTCTCAATTCTCAAATAAATTCGGAAGTGACACAATATTACTTAACAAATTTCACAACTGCGTTTTTCAATCCTTCAAAACAAAGAGCAATCAAGTTTTGAGTTGCAATAGTTTCGAAACACGAAAACAAAGGAAGAAACAATTTTTTTTAAAAACAAGATGAGATTTAACGTCAATGGTTTTCTGTGTTTCATGGATATCCTGAGTATCCTACAACAGATCATGTCTCTCAATTCTCAACTAAATTCGGAAGTGACACAATAATATTCACCAAATTCCACAACTGCGTTTTTCAATCCTTTTAAACAAAGAGCAATCAAGTTTTGAGTTGCAATAGTATCGAAACACGAAAACAAAAGAAAAAACAATGCATTTTTTTTGTTATTTCAAAATGAGATGAGATTTGACATCAATGGTTTTCTGATTTTGTCCAAAAAGCGAACTTTTTTACATTATGTATTAGCAAGTCTCCGGAGAAGAAGGTGAGTGAAATAAAAAACGAAACTTGATCTTTAAAAAAGCGAACGTTTCGAACCATGTGTGTTCCCTGTTCAAGCCTGTTGAAAAATTTGCATTATAAGAAATATTATCAAAAATGCATAAAAAATACATATTTCAGTGAAAACTTTGTAAAATACGTGAAAGTCTTGGAAAATGAATTAAAAACATAAGCATCTACAATAGAACAAGCGCAGTTAACAATATTTGGTGAGTCAAAAAGTCTAAATTATAGAAAAAGTGAATGGTGACAGTGATATTCGAGTGAAAGAAAATTGGAGTGAAAGAGGTGTGTAGGATCAACCAACTCATCAGCAATACCTGTCATTATATATTTTTAACATATATAACGACAAAAATTAGTAGCTTGAAATTGTTTATTTTTATGTTATTGTACGACAACATTAAAATATCTGTTTAAGTCAGAAAAAATAAGAGGAATTAGAAAAAATAGTTTGAAAAATGATGAAAAAGTTTGTGTGTTGAGGTTGGATTATAAAAATAACAGTATGAGTTAAAGAAGAGATAAAATCTTACTAAAATTTTTGTGCGGAGACATTACTATGAATGGGGATAATCTCACGTTTAGTTAACAATGAAAGAGAATTACACTATGTTAAAGAAATAAGGAGTCATATAGAAAAATCCGAAAACAACTTTGAAGACTTTGAAGACATCAACTTTGAAGACATCAATGTAACGCAGAGAGAGAACATAGTACGGCTGGCTGGCAGCAAGCGCAAACCAGCAATGATGCCATTGGTGCGTACCGACTGAGAGGGTAAACTCACGTACCTCGCGTGGAGGGGGAAGTCGAGACAAGCTCTGGCGCGCGCCCATGGCTCTCGTGCATAAAGGCGCGCGTTCTAACCAGAATCATCATTCGGCCCTCACTCGGCACTCCAGCATCATCGATCCGCTCAACCACCAGCCGCTCTCTAACCCTCACTTTCTCTGCCTAGGGAATTGAGATGAAATAAAGAGAAAAATTCGGGATTTGGAAGCTTCAAATAATTGCTACCTGTTGCTCTTCTTCAGCTCTCCCAAAGCAAAAGATATTTTTACTCATTCAGTCCTTTTTATGACTGAAGAGTCTAAAACACGAAAACTGCTCTTTTCAGAGCAACATTTTGATTATTATAACTTGTTTGAACCCATTACGATCAAGTACTTTGGTACTTAATCGAAGTTCTTTTGTCGATCTGAACTTGCGATGCCCTTCGGGTCCCATCCTGGATGATTTCTTCACTAGTTCTTCTCGGAGGTTTCGCACCTTCTTTAAACGCATTAAGATCAAGTACTTCGGTACTTGATCGAAGTTCTTTTGTCGATCTCAACTTGCAATGCCCTCCGGGTGCCATCCTGGTTGATTTCTTCACTAGTTCTTCTCGGAGGTTTCGCACCTTCTTTGAACGCATTACGATCAAGTACTTCGGTACTTGATCGAAGTTCTTTTGTTGATCTCACCTGGGAAATATAAAAGGGATTAGGTTTTATGACATTCTATTCTTGGACCCCTAATAAAAAGGATTATCCTTCGAACCCAAGCTCTAACAATTTCTGAACATTTCTCATGAATTCTGACTTTTCCTGACGATTTCTGTCGAGAAACGTAACCAAAGTGGTCAGGAATGTTCAGAAGTCCTGACTTTTTTTCTGATGATTTCCTACTTATTTTTTAGTAGGGGTATATAAAAAAAATTATGATACCAGAAGTTTAAAGAAATACTTCACCTATTATAATCTAATATTTTCATGCTTCGAGTCTTTCAAAATATGCTGCAAGTGCTTAATCAGCAAGCCAACCCTAAGAACAGACTAGATTTTCAGTCCCATACGTTTACAAAATGCTAGTATCTGCACTACTCATCTACATGATTCGATCATCTTGACCTACTTATTTCTATGCAACGGACACAAGCATCTTCGATAGAAAAGCCATAAATATCGCAATCAAGATGACAGCTGTAGGAGGGTGAGCCTCTCACAAATAACACACGCAAACTGTATGCTCTTCTACGCATTATAATATCCCAGCCTTTGTCTTCTAGGAAGGAATACCATATATTTTGGTAACTGTCCCATTCTCCATATTTGGGTACATCACGATTCCTCATCCCTGATGGGCTATCCTATCGGTTACCCCTTTGGACTAGGAAAGGATATAATGCATTATAGGTACTGCGACACTTTCCGTGTATGGGCATACATTGGATAATTAGACCCCTACCAGTCCAAAAATTTCAAGGATTTCAAAGATTTTACCAATTTTTAAAAATCTTTCACAAAGATTTCAAATATTTTAATGATTGAAAATGAATACAAAATATTTCACAAGTATTTCAAAGATTTCAAAAAAATACAAGAATTTCAAAGATTTCAGAAAGACACCTGATTTCAAAACATTTAAAAAATTTAAATGATTTCAAATTTGGTTAGAAGATTTCAAAAGATTTCACAACGATTTTAAAACTTTCAGAAGGTTTCAAGGATTTTAAAGATTTTAAAAAGGGAGTAAAGCAGATTACTAAGATTTCAGAACATTTCAAAGATTTTAAACGATTTCAAATTTGTTTATAAGGTTTCATAAGATTTCAGAAAGATTTCACAAAGATTTTGAACATTTCACTAAGATTTTCAAATTTTCAGAAGATTTCAAGGATTTTAAATATTTTAAAAAGGGTATACCAGATGTCAAAGATTTCAAAACATTTCAGAAATATTCGCAAATATTGCGAAGAATTCATAAGGATTAAAAAGATTTCAAGAATTTCAAATATTTCAAAAAGGGTAAATTACACCAGATTTTAAAGATTTTAAACAATTTCAAAAGTTTTCAACAAATTTGAGAAGATTTCAAAAGATTTCAGTGATTTCAAACGAACACAAAAGATTTCACAAATATTTCAAAGATTTCAAAACATTTCACAAAAATTTCAAGGATTTCAAAGATTTTACCAATTTTTAAAAATCTTTCACAAAGATTTCAAATATTTTAATGATTGACAATACAGTAATTAAGATATAATGATTAACAATATAATTTTGTATAGAAAATAACTCAAAATAAATAAATTCAGGCTGAAATTTTTAACAGATAAATTTAATATCGCAACATAAATCATGTCGCTCAAGTTTGTGCTTAAACATGGTGATGGGTCTCATAGTCTGGAACGGTAAATCGAATCGTTTTGATGAATTTCCTCAAAGATTGACCCAAGATATCAGCATCAAATAATATTTTATTGATACAGTTGAATGATCTACAAATTTCTAGAAGCTTAGAGCGCGAGCCATAATTAGTTTCATGGTCTGGCATTACAAACAATACATTATGAGTAAAAGTTCTCCGTACTACCCTGAATGAAATCTGTCGCAGTAACGCAGTACTATTGATTATTCCGTTCATTGATTTGTACAGAAATATTATACCTACCTGTGTTACTCTACTTTTCAGTAATAAAGGGTATAAACACTCTTAAACACTAACTAAGTAACCTGCCTCCTTTAGTATCCTTAATTGAAAAGCTACTGCACGCATAAAACGATTCTGAATAGACTTAATTTCCGCTTTGTTATTTCTTGAATAATGATCTAAGATAATTGACGCATGTTCCAAGATTGGACGCACTAAGGATGTAAATAACATTTTTGAATTAGAAATTTGTCGAAATTCGCTGGATACTCGGAGAATAAAACCGAGTAGTTTCGATACTTTGAGAAAAACACTGGAGACTTTTTGATCGAAAGAAAGATCTTTGCTAAAAAAGATTCCTTTTGGTTGAAAATGATTTTTTTGTGAAGTTATACATTCAACTATTTGATTGAAAATTCATGTATTTTGTTGAAAAGCCGTCTTTTTGGTAGAAAATTAATCTTCTTGGTTTTAAACTCATCTTTTTTATTGAAAATTCAACTATACTTATGTTTAAAAGTGGAACTATTTTGTTAAAAATTAATTTTATTGGTTGAAGATTCACCATTCCAGTTAAAAATTCATTCCTTTGGTTGAAAATTTGTAGAAAATTCTTCTTTTTTTGCTAACGAGTAATCCTTCTAACTTTAAATTTAAATATTCCACTTTTAGTTGAAAAATCATCTTTTTGGTTAAAAATGATACTATACTTGGTTGAAACTGGAACTACTTTGTTAAAAATTAATTTTTTTATTGAAGATTCATAATTTCAGTTAAAAATTCATCTCTTTGGTTGAACAGTTAACTATGGTGATGAAAGTTCGTCGATTTTGCTTGAAAATTGATCTTTTTTAGTTGAAAATTCAACTATTTGATTAAAAATTCATGTATTTTGTTTCAAAGTCGTCTTTTTTGTTTGAAAATTCAACTATACCTGGTTAAGATTGGAAATACGTAGTTAAAAATTAATTTTATTGGTAGAATATTCATCGTTTTAGGTAAACATTTATCTCTTTGGTTGGAAAATTAACTGTTTTGTTGAAAATTCTTCTTTTTTGGTTGAAAATGATTTTTTTGTGAAGTTATACATTCAACTATTTGATTGAAAATTCATGTATTTTGTTGAAAAGTTTTTTTTTTACTTGAAAATTCAACTATTTGGTTTAACATTCGTCTTTTTTGGTTGAATTCAACTGGTTGAAAATTAGTTTTTTTCTTGAAAATTAATTTTTAAACTGAATATTTGATTTCATTTGGGTTAAAAAAATATCTTTTTTAGTTAAAAATTCGTCTTTTTTGGTTGAAAATTAATTTTTGAAATTAAATATTTGAGGATTCCATTTTGGGTTCAAAATTCGTTTTTTTTTGGTTGAAAATTAATTTTTTAAACTGAAGATTAATTTTTTTAATTGGATATTTGACGATTCCATTTTGGGTTCAAAAAATATTTTTTTTAGTAGAAAATTAGTTTATTGAACTGAAGATTAATTTTTTGAACTGAGTATTTGACGATTCCATTTTGGGGTCAAAAAATATATTTTTTAGCTGAAAATTCGTATTTTTTGGTTGAAAATTAGTTTTTTTTTGTTGAAAATTAATTTTTGAAATTAAATATTTGACGATTCCATTTTGGGTTCCAAATTCGTTTTTTTGTTGTTGAAAATTAATTTTTTAAACTGAAGATTAATTTTTTTAATTGGATATTTGACAATTCCATTTTGGGTTCAAAAAATATTTTTTTTTTAGTAGAAAATTAGTTTATTGAACTGAAGATTAATTTTTTAAACTGAGTATTTGACGATTCCATTTTGGGTTAAAAAAAGTTTTTTTTTTACTTGAAAATTCAACTATTTGGTTTAACATTCGTCTTTTTTGGTTGAATTCAACTGGTTGAAAATTAATTTTTAAACAAAAATGGAATAGTTAAATTTTCATTTGAAAAAATTAATTTTAAATTAAGATGAATGAATCTTTTACAAAACTGTTGAATTTTCGACTAAACTGTTGAATTTTCAAGACAAATAGATGAATTTTCTATACAAAATAGGTGAGTTTTTAACCCGATAATACGAAGTTCCAACAAAAAAGCTCATTTTCAAATAAATATTAAAATTTTAATTAAAAAAAATAGTTCTTGTAACACAAAAAAAAGAAGAAGTTTGCAACAAAATACATATATTTTTAACCAAGAAGTTTACTTTTCAACTAAGAAGGTTGAATTTCCACCAAAAAATACGATTTTTCAACAAACTACATACATTTTCAACCAAATAGTTGAATTTCTAAAGTAACAAATATAGTTTTTAGCCAAAAATGGAATAGGTAAATTTTAATCTAGAAAAATTAAGTTTTAATCAATAAAAAATTAATCTTCAACAAAACAATTGAATTCTGTACTATATATTTGAATTTTGGAGACAAAAAGTCGAATTTGCTATACAAAATAGTTGAATTTTGAAACTAAAAAGATTAATTTTTAATCAAAAATGGAATATTTAAATTTTCATTTGAAAAAGTTAATTTTAAATTTATACGAACGAATCTTTTACAAAATTGTTGAATTTTTATTATAATAATCACGATAATATATTAATATATTCGATACATATTATTTTTCATTTTAATAAATAAAATAATAATAATTATTATTATTATATTATAGATATATATGTTAAAAATTCTTTTATTCAGTGTAAGATTCAACTATTATAGTTAATGTTCGATTATTTTATTTAAAAATTTATTTTCTTTGTTAAAAATTGAACTATTTCATTGAATATTGGTATTTTAGGTTAAAAATTTATCTTTCATAGACAAAAATTAAACTATTGGTTGAAAATACAATTATTTTGTTGAAAAATCTTCTTTTAGTCGGAAATTAATCTTTTTTGTTAAAAATTCAACTGGAAATTAAAAATTGAAAATTCAACTGTTTGGTTAAAATACACGTATTTTGTTAAAAATTCGTCTTTTGATCGAAAATTAATCTTTTTTGTTTAAAAATTGAACTATTTTGTTTAAAATTCGACTATTTGGTTAAAAATTTCCGTACTTTGTTGAAAATTCAACTATTCTAGTAAAAGATTCATTATTTTAGTTGAATATTAATATTTTTGGTTGAAAATTTATCTTCGTTAGTTAAAAATTGGACTATTTTGTTGAAAATTTGTTTGCTTTTTAGTCGAAAATTAACTCTTAAACTTTAAATTAAAATTCTCAATTTTGGATCAGTAATTATAATTTTTTGACAATTTAACTATTTTGTTGAAAATTTGTTGGTTTTTTTTTGTTCGAAAATTTATCTTTGTTAATTGTAAATTCGACTATTTGGTCGAAAATTAATCTTCTTGGTTGAAAATTGATCCTTTTGGTTGAAAATTCAACTATTTCAGTTGAAGATTCATCATATTAGTGAAAAATTAATCATTTTGGTTAAAAATAAAAAAAGAATTTTTAACAAAATGCATGAATTTTCAACCAAAAATGGAATAGTTAAATTTACAGGTAAAAAGTTAATTTTCAACAAAATAGTTACATTTGCAAAAAAGAAAAAAAGGTTTTGAATGAAAATGATGAATCAAACAAAAACAAAATTTTTTTTCAACAAAGTAGTTCCAATTTCAATTAAGTAATTGAATTTTCAATGAAAAAGTAATAATTTATATTTCAATCAAAAAAAATTTTAATTTGAAACAAAAAACTGTTGAATTTAAACAAAGATGACAAATTTTCAACAAAATAGTCAAATTTGTATCCAAAGAAATGAATTTTCAACTAAAATGATGAATCTTTATCCAAAAAGATTAATTTTCAATAAAAAAAGACAAATTTTCAGTAAAAAAATAGTTAAATTTTCAACCAAAAAGATTAATTTTTAACCAAGAAGATAATAATATTCTACCAAAAAAGTTGAAATTTCAACACAATAGGGTGACTTGACAAAATTGTTGAATTTTCAAACAAAAAATTAAATTTATAACAAAAAAAATAATAATAATAATAATTTTCAGTCAAATTAGTTAATATTTCCACCGAAGACATGAATTTTGTGACCAAATAGTTGAATTTTCAAACCTAAATATTCATTTCCGACTGGAATAGTTACATTTTCAGTTTAAAAAATTATTTTAAACAAAAAAAGAATTTTTAACAAAATGCATGAATTTTCAACCAAAAATGGAATAGTTAAATTTACAGGTAAAAAGTTAATACATTTTGTAAAATATCACGTTTTTCGGTTTTTTGAGGGTTTTTTTCAACTGAAAATTACCATTTCGAAACAACAATACCACTGCGAAGTATTATAAGTTTATTTACTATAGATGGATTTATTCCAATGCGTTTATTTTAGTTACCGATATTTCTGAAACTGTGAAATAGATTTTAATTAGATTCGGAGATATTGCAAAAAAGCGTATTCTTTAATATCATAACACAAACCGCATTTTTTCTTAAACTTTCTCCAAAGAAAGGCCCACAAATGTTTTAATTTATTTTTCCATCAATATCTTATCGTTTTATTCTTTCAGTGCAGAAAAAGCACCTTTTTTGACAAAGATCGACTGAAAAAGTAAATTCCTGATCAGTTTAGAATTTTTTTTGTTTTGAAAAGGCTTTGAGTCTAACTAAAAATGAATTTCTGTGAGTTCGAGTAAGAAAAAAAAGTCCATGTTATAAAAAAATTGAATAATGAACGTAATTTTTTTGTTAATCGCAATAATCATATATCTATTCGAAATCTGTAGCTTTTTACGAAATATGCCGTATACTAATGCCCGATTACAGATTACAGTAGAAAGAAACGATCTGATTTTGTTTCAATGACAAATCGTAATTTCCGTTCCGAAACGATCATACTCTTCCTCTTTCTCTCTCTCTCTCTCTCTCTCTCTCTGCCTATCTAATATTTATTTGTTTTTGTTTCCTTTCTCGAATACTTCAGTTGGCTTGATGCATCGGAGACCCACTGCTGGTCGACACATATAAAGTCAATCGAAAAATGAATAATGAGTTTGAGCTATTTAAAACTAGTATAAGAATAATTTTAATTACATTTTTTAAACTTTTATTTTTTTGTTTCAGAACATATATCTTTGGTTGAAAATTTATTTATTTTGTTGAAAAATCAAAATTCAATCAAAAAAACTCTTATTATAATTAGTGGAAAATTAATCTTTTTGGTTGAAAATTCATTCTTTTTGGTTAAAACTACAAATTCTGTTAAAATTGTTACTGTTTTGTTGAAAAATCGTTTTTTTTTGTAAATTAAGTTTTTTTTTAATTTTAAATTGAATTATTCCATTTTTATTCAAAATTTACCTTTTATATAATTTTTTTGCTTGAGAATAAGTTTTCTTTACTGAAAAATCAACTGTTCTATTTTCGATTAAAAATTGATATTTTAAATTGAAACTTAATCTTTTCTGGTTGAAAATTCGTATTTTTTAGTGGAAAAATGATCTTTTTGGTTGAAAATTCACTCTTTTTGGTTAAAACTACAAATTCAGTTAAAAATTTAACTGTTTTGTTGAAAAATCGCCTTTTTTGAAAATAAGGTTTTTTTTAAACTCAAAATTGAATTATACCATTTTCGTTCAAAATTTACGTTTTTCAGTTTAAAATTCATCTATTTATTTGAAAATTAATTTTTTTAGTGGAAAATTCATATATTTTGTTGATCATTGTTCTTTCTGACAGAAAATTAATCTTCTTATTTAAAAAATAAGCTTTCTGGTTGACCATTCAACTATCCCCAAACCTTACGCCCCCCCACCCCCACGCACACAAAAATGTTGGAAAGGGTTCGGGGGTGCCTACGAGTTGTAAGTGCGCGAGATCGGGAATGAACTGAAATGAAATACGGAAATGGGGTCGGGATGCCTTCGAATTAGGACCAATATCGATTTAAAGACGTTTCTGACTCGAGGACACCCCGACCCCTTTCCAATTGATTTTGATAGGGGGTAGGGGGGGAGTAGCATGGTTAAGATGATAATGCACGGGGGAAGGGGAGAGGGAGGGTTACTTTACGTTTATCTTGGAAAAATACGTAATATCAGTGTATTTCAAAAAACATAGAAAACAATCGATCATAAAAAAATACATAAAATATGTGAGTTTTAACAAAATCGAAAGGTGATCGACCTTTTATGCAGTTTTGCCAAAATAATAATTAATTTATTTGTAATAGGCCTAAATAGGATATCAACTAGGCATAGCTCAATATCTAAATAATTTAATAATCTAATATATTTATTTAAATATGATAGCAAATTAACGAACTACAAAGGAACCCTCGAAAAGAGTTTCTTTGGAGTCTAAGTTCAAAAGGGTTTCAACTTTTTCTTGAGCCGCAATTTCACCGAACCCCCAGATTTGTCGGCTGCACTCGAGTTGCGGTCCACGGTCAGAAAACCCTCAATTTCCAGATCGCGGTCACTTCAAGTCGGAGAAGTTGCGTTCCGAGCTCTGTCCCCCAACCCGTGCGATGAACTCAGGACAGTGGAGACGGGGGGGGGGGATTTTGTTGAAAATTCGTATTTTTTTGGTAGAAAATTAACGATTTTGGTTGAAAAACTAATTACTTGACTGAAAATTAAACTCCTTTCCTAAACATTCTTTTTTTTAAGATTCGATTTTTTCATTAAATTTTTAAACCAAAAATTTATGTACTTTGTTGAAAATTCTTTTTTTTTGTTACAAATTAATTTTTCTAAACTGATAATTTAAGCAATACAGTTGAATATTCCACAATTTTAGTTAAAAATTCATCTCTTCCGCGTTTGAAAATTATACTATTTCAGTTGAAGATTCATCATTTTAGTTTAAAATTCATCACTTTGGTTTAAAATTGAACTATTTTGACGAAAATTCTTTTTTTTTTGTAAAATGAATTTTTCAAACTGGACATTTAACTATTCCATTTTTGGTTAAAAATTTATTTTTTTATTTAAAAATGTATATAGTTGGTTGAAAATTTATCTTTTTCATTTAGCAATTCAAGTGTTTGGTCGAAAATTCGTATTTTTTGGTAGAAAATTAATGATTTTGGTTGGAAATTCAATTACTTTATTAAAACATGAACTTCTTTGTTAAAAATTCATTTTTTTTAAGATTCAATTTTTTTTTTAATTAATTTTTTTAACTAAAAATGTTAGTACTTTGTTGAAAATTCCTTTTTTTTTGTTACAAATTAATTTTTTTTTAATTGATGATTTAAGAAATTTAGTTGCATATTCCACAATTTTAGTTAAAAAATTCATTCATCTCTTCCGCGGTTGAAAATTTAACGACCCTAAAAACATATGTAGAAGGTTTTTGAAGTTTATTGCACGGGGTATTACACCCAGGTATACGCGGTTGACTTCGTAATTCTAGTCAAGGGGGCTCATTTGGAAACGTTGATGGTTCATGAAAGGTCGGCGCTGCGCATAGTAGAGCTCTGTTGGGACATCTCAGGGCTCTCGGTAAATCCGGAAAAGACCAGTATGGTCATTTTCACGAGAGAATACAAAGTGATGAAAGTTGACGCCGCTGCATTTTGTGGTGAGAGTGAGACCACCTCAGACTATGTTAAAAATCTGGGGGTAATCCTAAATAGCAAACTGAACTGGGTAAAGCATCTTTGAACCCAATGCAGGGAGTCTGTCATGACATTTAGGACGTGCAGAAGAGACTTTGATTTGACGTGGGCCCTAGGGGCTAATATTCTTGCATGCCTCTACCCTGCTGTCCTCAAACCAAGGCTCCTATACGCGGCCGTGCTCCGGTGACCACGCGTGAAAATTACAACGACAGCGGCGACATCATTCATGCTTTGTGAGAAACCCCTACATGTTGCGATAACTGGCAGGGTGGCTCACGCAATGCGATGCCTGACCAGAGTGAATAGATAGACTTGGTGGAATACACACACAAGGCTCTCAAGTGAAATCAGCACACTACCAATTCTGGAAAGGAGGCAAGATAAAATCATAAAAAGCTTCAACTTTACCAAGACTTTCCGCGTCTGCACCCCATCAGGGATATGTGGAAAGCAAATGGTAACCCGCTCCTTCAAGCTCAAAACGTGGTCATTTGACAAAAACGGTGCAGGAGGGGGGGGGGGGGGCGTGGTCAAGTTTTACACAATTCTAATCCCTTCTCATTATAAGATGTAAATGTAAAAATTGTTATTAAACATTTTACTGTAACATGTGTCGTTTTTATAAAAATTTAATTCTTTAATTTTTATTCTTTTTTTTTACGATTGAAAGAAAATCTACTCGTCCAATTCAAAAATTATTAATAACAAATTTGTAGATCCTTTTTGGGTGAACAACTTTTGTCTTCTACCTTTTTTTCGTACCTTGTGTTATTTTTCATAAAATTTATTTTTTTTTATTTCTCATGTTATTTTTTATGATTAAAACAAAAAATACGCGTCCTATGAAAAAGTGATTACCAACAAATTTTTAGCGATTTCTTGAGTGAGCAACTTCTTTCATTTTTTTTTTGTAGCTTGTATCGTTTATCCAAAAATTCAATTAATTTTATTTTTAATGTTGTTTCTTACGAATAAAATACAAGCAACGTGTCCTTCAGAAAAGTTATTCGTAATAAGTTTGTAGATTTTTTTTGAGTGCAAAATTTTTATCTATGATTTTTTTTCGTACCTTGCATAGTTTGACTGCAAAATGGAATTTTGGATTTTTCATTATTTTTTGGGCGATCAAAATTGAAATTTTCGACTTTTCAAACAAATTCGAAAAGTTGTTATGATAATCTTATAGGGTTTTCGAGAAAGAAGGTTCTGCGTCTTCTGAATTTTTTTCATATCGCGCCTTGTTTGAAATTCCATTAATTTAGTTGAGGATTCAAGTATTCTGCTGAAAATTCGTTTTTGTTGGCTAAATCTAACTGTTTTTTATTTATTATTAAAATCTTTTTTGTTGAAATATAAACTATTACATTTTTTGTTTAAAATTCCGTTTTTTAATCAAAATTAATGTTTTAAACTGTAAATTGATCTATTTTGTTAAAAATTCATTTGATTGGCTTGAAAAGTCATCAATTTGATATATAAATCAACTATTTGATACAAAATGAAACTGTTCAGGAAAAATTCATAAGACTTCAAAACAATTCAAAGTAAGTTTGAAAGAATTCAAATTAATTTGAAAAAAAATTTGAAATAAAATTCCAACAATTTAGTTGAGGATTCAAGTATTCTGCTGAAAATTCGTTTTTGTTGACTAAATCCAACTGTTTTTTATTTATTATTAAAATATTTTTTGATGAAATATCAACTATTACATTTTTCATTTAAAACTCCGTTTTTTTAAAATCAAAATTAATTTTTTAAACTGTAAATTTATCTATTTTCGTGAAAATTCATCTGATTGGCTTGAAAAGTCATAAATTTGATATAAAAATCAACTATTTGGTACAAAATTAAACTGTTCAGGATAAATTAATAAGACTTCAAAACAATTCAAAGTAAGTTAACAAAAATTGAAATGAATTGGAAAATTTTTTAAAAATAAAATTCCATTAATTTAGTTGAGGATTCAAGTATTCTGCTGAAAATTCGTTTTTGTTGGCTAAATCTAACTGTTTTTTGATTACAAGTGGATTGAAAAGTGTATTACTGTAGATTACAAGTGTATTACTGTATATTACAAGTGGATTGCTGTCGTATTACAAGTGGATTCAAAATTGTATTACCGTAAATGACAAGTTTATAACTGTGGGATTACAAGTGGATTTAAAAGTGTCTTGCTGTAAATTCAAAGTTGATTACTATCGGATTACAAGTGAATTTAAAAGTGTATTAATGTAGATAACAAGTATATTACTGAATATTACAAGTGGATTACTTATATTACAAGTGCAATACTGCAGATTGCAAGGATATTACTGTATATTACAAATGGATTACTGTAGATTACAAGCGGATTACTGACGGATTACAAGTGTATTTAAAAGTCTATTACTGTAGATTACAATTTGATCACTGTCGGATTACAAGTGGATTTAAAAGTTTATTACTGTAGATTACAAATGGATTACTGTATGTTACAGGTGGATTGCTGTAGCATTACAAGTGGATTTAAAATTGTATTACCGTAAATTACAAGTTGATTACTGTCGGATTACAAGTAAATTTAGAAGTGTATGACTGTAAATTACAAGTTTATCACTGTCGGAATAAAAGTGGATTTAAAAGTGTATTCCTGTAGCTAACAAGTGTATTACTGTAGATTACAAGTGGATTACTTATATTACAAGTGCAATACTGCAGATTACAAGGATATTCCTGTATATTACAAATGGATTACTGTAGATTACACGTGGATTATTGTCGGATTACAAGTGGATTCAAAAGTGTAAATATAAATAATCTTTTTAAGCAGCTGTTTTTCAGCTGTTATTTTCTAACTAAAATTTCCAGTTTTCTAACCTAATATTTGCAATTTATTAAAAATGTACTTTATTCTTTATATATATAAAATTGAGAATTCGAATTGAAAATTTCTTTTTTTCGTTTCAAAAGTCTACTTTTAAATTTCAAGTTGAGAATTCATCTTCTTTTTTGTTGAAAATTCAACAATTCGGTTGAAGATTCGTCCTTTGAAAATTCACCTTTTTTGTAGAAATTT
>JAABKJ010075445.1:251466157-251506012 GCA_011634705.1 Andricus grossulariae
GTCTACAATTTTTATAGGTAATTAATCCGTTTGGTTGAGAATTCATCTGAATGGTTAAAAATTTAATTATTCTTCTAAAAATTTATTTTATTTGTTTAAAAACGTATTTTTCTAATTTTTAATTAAACTATTCTATTTATTGTTGACAATTTATCTTTTTCACTTAGAAATTCATCTATTTTGTGGGAAAAATGTCTTTTCGTAGAAAATTCATCTGCCGATTTGAAAATCCATGTTTTTGTTTAAATTTTTTTGTTCTGGTGGAGTATTGATCGTCATTCCGAAAATTATTTCTAAAATTTTTCGTTTTGGTCAATTGTGGCAGCACTGGAATTTCCAATCTGCATTTTCAACCAAATAGTTGAATTTTTCAACCAAAAGGACGAGTTTTTGAAAAGAAACTTTAATTTTCCATTCAATTAGACAAATGGCTCACAAAAAAATTAAAATCTCAACAAATTATTTAAATTTTCAAGAAAATTGTTGAATTTCTAACAAAATGATCATATTTCAAACGAACTAGTTGAGTCTTTAAGCAAAGAGATTGATATTCAACAAAAAATTAGTTTTTAACAAAGAAATTCAACTTTAAACCAAATAGTAAAATTTTCAATAAAATAATTAATTCTTAAAAAAATGTTTGTTCACAAAATAATTAATTTTGATAAATTTTTAACAAAAGAGTTGATTTTTGAACGAAGGATTCGAATTTACAATAAACGAGTTGAATTTTGAACCCAAAAAGTTGAATTTTCAACAATATAGTTAAATTTTAAACCAAAAATTCCACTTCTTAATAAAATTGTTTAATTCTTATTAAAATAATTTAATTCGAAACCAAACATTTGGATTTTTACAACAACAACAAAATCTCTACGCAAAGATTTAAAGTTTCAATAAAATAGATGAATTTTCAATAAAAGAGTTGAATTTTTAACAAAAAAGGTGAATTTTCAACATTCAACAAAGTAGTTAAATTTACAATACAAAAATTAATTCTTCACGATTTTTTTGTTCACAAAATAAAATTATTTAACCAAATGCCTAAAATAGTTTAATGTTTAACTCAAAAAACTAATTTTCAACAAATCAATTGAATTTTCAATCCAAAAGTATGAATTTTCGACCAAATGGTTTAACTGTAAACAGAAATAGTTGAATTTTCAAAAAAAAAATTAATTCTCAAACAAAATAATATCATTTTGCCCCTAAAAAGACAAATTTTCAACAAAGCAGTTGAATTTCCAACCAAAATAGTTGAATGCTTAACCCCAAAAATCAATTTTCTACAAAACAATTGAATTTTCAACGCGAAACATAAATTTTGAATCAAAAAAGTTCATTATGCACCAAAAGAATTGTATTTTCCATCTAAAAAGACAAATTTTCATCCAAATAGTTAAATTTGGAACCAAAATAGTTGAATGCTTAATTGTTAAAATTAATTTTCTACAAAACAACTGAATTTTCAACCCAAAACATAAATTTTCAACCCAAAAATATGAATTTCTATCAAAAAAGTTCATTTTCAACCAAAATATTTGAATTTTCCAACTAAAAAGACAATTTTTTAACAAAACAGTTGAATGCTTAATCCAAAAAATGAATTTTCTATAGAACAATTGAATTTTCAAAACCAGTAAAAATGAATTTTCAACCAAATAGTTAAATTTTGAACCAAAATAGTTGAATTTTTAACCCAAAAAAAAGAATGTTATCAAAAAAGTTACTTTTCTACCACAATAATTAAATTTTCCTTCTAAGAAGAGAAATTTTTAACAAAATAGTTCAATCTTTAACCGAGAAAAAAAACAATGTTTTTAGTTAAAAATTTATCTATTTGGGTGAAAAATTCATCTTTTTGGTTAAAGATTCATCTAGTTTGTGAAAAATTGAAAATTCATCTTTTTGGTTAAAAATTCATCTATTTTGGAACATAAATTCTTCTTCACAACCTTCCAAGGAGTTGAATAGATCAATTTTCAGCTAAAAATTAATTTTTAACCAAAAATAAACCAATTTTCAACAAAATAGATAAATTTTTAACCAAAGAAAGGAATTTTCAACTAGAATGGTGAATCTTGAACCAAAAAATAATATTTTAATAAAGTTGAAAATTGATCTTTTTCAGTGGAAAATTCATGTCGCCTTTTTGGTTAAAAATTCAACTATCTTTTAAGAAGTTTAATTAATTTATTGAAAGTTTAACTTTTTTGTTGAAAATCTTTTTTTTCCCCTTTTTGTTTGAAATATAAATTATTACATTTTTTGTTAAAAATGCTTTTTTTTAATTTACCTTTTTGATTAAAATTTTCATTGTTTTGTTAAAATGTTCTTGTTTTTTTTTGTGTTAAAAATTAATTTTGGTGGTTAAAGCTTCATCATTTCGGTTGAAAATTCGCCTTTTTGGTACAAAATTGATCTTTTTCGTTAAAATAGGCAACTTTTTTTGTTACAAATTCATTTTTTAGTTGAAAATCCATTTTTTTAAATGTTTTTTTTCAAAGAAAATGAACCTTCTTGGTCGAAAATTAATTGTTTTAACTGAAAATTGAACTATTCCATTTACAACTTGAAATTAATATCTAATTGTTGTTATTGAAGCCAATAGTGCTTTTGACATTTTTAGGGAAAAAGTTATTCTTCAGAAAATATGCCCTGAGAAAATCTACTATCAAAATATTCATTGTTATTCTTGTTATTGAAGTCGATAGCGCATTTGACATTGTTGGGAAATAATTTTTTTTCAGAAAATTTTTCATCAGGAAATTTCCTATCGAAATTTTCGATGTTATTGTTGTTATTGAAGACGATAGTGCTTTTGACATGTTTGGGGAAAAATTTTCCTTTAGAAACTTTTCCTCAGAAAATCTACTATCGAAATTTTGATTGTTATTCTTGTTATTGAAGTCGATAGCGCATTTGACATTGTTGGGAAAAAAATTTTT
Organism: Andricus grossulariae; assembly: GCA_011634705.1. Taxonomy (NCBI): domain Eukaryota; kingdom Metazoa; phylum Arthropoda; class Insecta; order Hymenoptera; family Cynipidae; genus Andricus; species Andricus grossulariae. The sequence goes on from JAABKJ010075445.1 coordinate 251,469,106, forward strand.
TTCAGAAAATTTTTCCTCAGAAAATTTATTATCGAAATTTTCAATCTCATTGTTGTTATTGAACCCGATAGCGCTTTTGACATTTTTGGGGAAAAAGTTATTCTTCAGAAAATATTCCCTGAGAAAATCTACTATCAAAATATTCAATGTTATTGTTGTTATTGAAGTCGATAGCGCATTTGACATTGTTGGGAAATAATTTTTTTTTTCAGAAAATTTTTCCTCAGAAAATTTACTATCGTAATTTCCAATCTTATCGTTGTTATTGAAGCCAATAGCGCTTTTGACATTTTTGGGTGAAAAATTATTCTTCAGAAAATATGCCCTGAGAAAATCTACTATCGAACTTTTCGATGTTATTGTTGTTATTGAAGTCGGTAGTGCATTTGACGTTGTTGGGAAGAAAAAGTTTAACAATTTTGTTAAAAAATAATGTTTTTTGTTAAAAATTCATGGTTTTTGGTAAAAAATTTAACTATTTAGTTGAAAATTAATTATTTCGTTGAAAATTAACTTTTTTTACTTAAAATTAACGTTTTGGCTTACAATTTAAAAATGTGGTAGAAAATTCAACTATGTAGTTCAATATTAACTTTTATTTTGAAAATTCAACTATTTCGTTAAAAATAAACTTTTTGGTTAAAAATTCATATTTTTGGTTGAAAATTCAATAATTTGGTGGAGAGTTACCGTTATTGTTAAAAATTTTAATTTTTGAGTGTAAAATTCTACTACTTTGTACAAAATTCGTCTTCTTGGATTGAAATTGGTTGAAATAAACTTATTTTATTGAAAATTCAACTGTTTGATTGAAAATTAACTTTTGTGTTGAAAATTAATGTTTTGGTTGAAAATGAATATTTTAATTTAAAATTCGGATGTTCTGGTTGAAAATTCAACTATTTGCTTGAAAATTAACTTTTTTGTTGAAAATTCAATTTTTGTGTGCAAAAAGTGTTTACTAGGGTTAAATATTCAATTATTTGTTAAAAAATTCAGCTATTTGTTCAAAAATTTTAATGCTTTGTAGAAATTTTGTCTTGTCGGCTTGAAAATTCAAATATTTTAGAAGAAAATTTAACTGTTTAGTTGAAAATGAACTTTTTTAATTGAAAATTCATGTTTTTCGGTCGAAAATTCAACTATTTGCTTGAAAATTAACTTTTTCGTTGAAAAAAGTAGTCCGACTTTCAACCATTTTCAACATTCAGTTTTTAACCAAAAAAGATGAATTCTGAGTGAAAAATGTAATAGTTGAGTTTTCAACTGAAAACCATAAATTCTTAACCAGAAGTGGTTAAATTAGTTAAATTAATTAGTTAAATTTCCATTTTAGAACAATAAATTTCAAATGAAAATAACTTAATTTTCAACAAAATAGTTAAATCTGCAACCAAATAGAAGAGTTTTCAACCAAAAGAGATGAATCTGAACTAGAAATTTAATAGGAGAAATTATCATCAACCAAATTAAATTTTTAGCAAAATAGTTGAATTTTCAGCAAAACAGTTGAATTTCGAACAAAAGTGATGAATCTTAGAAAACAAAAAAATTAATTTTTAACAAAGAACTTCATCTTTCAAACAGGTTTTAATTTTGAAGAAAAAACATTCGTATTTAACCAAAAGATAATTTCTTAAAGAAAAATATTATAGTTGATATTTCAACAAGAATAAAGATTTTTATTCAAATCAAAAACAGTTGAAATCAACCAAGAGAAACGAATTTTCAACAAAGTAGTTGAATTATCTACCAAAAAGATCAATTTTTAACAAAATTGTTGAATTTGCAACTAAGAATTATACATTTATAACCAAAAATGGAATAGTTACATGTTTAGTTATAGAAAATTAATCTTTTATAAAAAATGTATTTTCAACAATATACATGGTTAGATTTTCAACTAAAGAATCAATAAAACAAAAGATTTTCTGACAGAATAGTTCTGGACTTTTTTGTTAAAAATTCAGCTTTTAAGATGAAAAATTCAACTGCTTTTCTAGAAAATGTATCTTTTTGGTTTCAAATTTCAACAGATTGATAGACAATTTAACTATTTGGTTGAAAATTTAACTGTTTGGTTAAAAATGAACTTTTTGTTGAAAATTCAGCTTTTTAGGTTGAAAATTCAATTATTTTGGTAGAAAAATCAACTAGTTTGTTGAAAATTTACTTTTTTGTTTAAAATTCGTATTTTCGGGATGAAAATACGAATTTTTTGTTGAAAATTTTTTGTTGAAACTTTTTGTTGAAAATTCAGCTTTTTAGGTTGAAAATTCAACGATTTTGGTAGAAAAATAACCATTTGGTTGAAAATTTACTTCTTTCGTTGAATATTCGTATTTTCGTGACGAAAATAAACTTTTTTGGCTAGAAATTTCAATAATTTCGTAGCCAATTGAACTATTTGGTTGAAAATTCAACTTTTTGGTTGAACATGGACTTTTTTGTTAAAAATTCAGCTTTTAAGGTGAAAAATTCAACTATTTTGGTAGGAAAATAACCATTTGGTTAAAACTTTACTTCTTTTTTGAAAATTCGTCTTTTCGTGCCGAAAATAATCTTTTTTGGCTAGAAATTTCAATAATTTCGTAGAAAATTGAACTATTTGGTTGAAAATTCAACTTTTTGGTTAAACATGGACTTTTTTGTTAAAAATTCAGCTTTTAAGATGAAAAATTCAACTGCTTTTCTAGAAAATGTATCTTTTTGGTTTACGGAATTTTGAAAAAAAGTTTCAGTTGTTTCCTCCTGACGATTATATTTGTAGTCGATTGAAAATTTTTAAAATTTTGTACTCTTCTTGTGTATGGAAAAAAAAACATTTACAATTTTTTTTGATAACGTTTATGGAAGTGAATAACCTTAAATGGAAAACAAAGATAAGAAATGCAAGAGAAAATGTTTTTCACTTTTTTATTTGGTCATGCTCTTTTTTAATAAACTAAAGAAACACGTACATATTTTCAAGTATCAAACCAATTTTTATTTCAGTTTTTTATTAATCCTGAAACATGAGCTATTTTTGTAGAAAAAACAACCAAAATCAAAAAGCAAAAAAAATGGTAATAATAATAATGTACTTAACTAACTACTCTTAACCAGTAATTAATTATTATGTAAGAAATAAAAAAAGTATATGTTTGTTGTTTAAAAATATGTTCGTGTTTCTTAAGTTTATGAAAAATATCATGAGAAAATAAAAAAACGATAAACTTTTTTTTTTTATCTTTAGGTAAAAATCAACAAAAGTGCATTTTTCGTTTCACTTCCATAAACTTCACCCAAAAAAATTGACGATAAATTTGTTTCCATTCAAAAGAAGCATTTCAAAAATTTCAAATTAGAAAATGTTCAATCTACTTGCCCAATGATGAGAAATTGAAAAAAAATTATTTGTTCGTAATGCCACAAAGAGACTTTTCAGTGCTATTACCAATCAATCTAATCATTTTGAGTTTTTTCGGCCCACCCTAAGGTACATGGATTCATAATTTTAGTTCGAAATTAACCTTTTTTTGTTCGAAATTCCACTATTTCAGTTGAGGATTCATAATTTTTTTTTTAAATTCATCATTTTGCGCAAAAAATAATTTTTTAACCGAAAATTTAATTATTCCACTTTTAATCTAAAATTGATCTTTTTTAATCCAAAATTCAACTATTTCGTTGAAAATTTGTCTGTTTCAGTTTTAAATTTATGTATTTTGTTGAAATTCGACTTTTTGTTAGAAATTAATCTTCTCGGCTGAGAATTCATCTCTTTTAGCTGAAACTTCAACTATTTTAGCTGAAGATTCATAATTTTAGTTAAAAATTCATCAGTTTGATTAATAATTAATTTTTTAATTGAGAATTGAACCATTTCATTTTTGGTTGAAAATTGATCTTGTTTAGTTCAAAATTCAACTATTACGTTGTGAATTTGTCTTATTTCGTTGAAAATTCATATAATTTGTTGAAATATCGTCTTTCTGGTAGAGAAGTAATCCTCTCAATCCTCTTGTTTGAAAATTCATCTTTCGAGTTGAAAATTCAAGTATTCCAGTTAAATATTCATAATTTTTATTTAAAAATCACCATTCTTTGTTTGAAATGAAACTATTTTAGTTGAGGATGTATAATTTATGTTAAAAATTCATCATTTTGCGCGAAAAATAATTTTTTTTTTACTGAAAATTTAATTATTCCATTTTTAATTAAAAATTGAGCTTTTTTAGTCCAAAGTTCAACTGTGTGGTTAAGAATTTGTGTTCATGAAGTGATTTTAAGGTTTTCCAAGAAATTTTGCAGGATTTCAACGATTTTACTTATTCTCTAAGGATTTCAAGACTATTTTGACAGATTGCCAAGATTTTGATATTTTAAGAGGGTTTTAGACAAATTTGAAAAATAAATATTATGAAATTTCAATAGATTCCAGAGATTCCGAGGGTTTTAAGGAATTTGATGGTATCATACAAGATTTCAAGGATTTTATTCAATCTTCAAGAATTTTAAAGCATTTTAAAAGATCATGAAGCATTTAAAAAAATTTTAGGGCTTTTAAAAGATTTCCTATAAAGGATTTCCTATGAAGGATTTCCTATGAAGGATTTTCTATGAGGGATTTCCTATGAAGGATTTCCTATGAAGGATTTTCAATGAAGGATTTCCTATGAAGGATTTCCTATGAAGGATTTCAAATTAAGGATTTCCTATGAAGGATATCCTATGAAGGATTGCTTATGAAGGATTTCCTATGAAGGATTGCTCATGAAGGATTTCCTATGAAGGGATTTGAAGGTTTTCCAAGAAATTTTGCAGGATTTCAACGATTTTACTTATTCTCTAAGGATTTCAAGACTATTTTAACAGATTGCCAAGATTTTGATATTTTAAGAGGGTTTTGGACAAATTTGAAAAATAAATATTATGAAATTTCAATAGATTCCAGAGATTCCGAGGGTTTTAAGGAATCTGATGGTATCATACAAGATTTCAAGGATTTTATTAAATCTTCAAGAATTTCAAAGCATTTTAAAAGATCCCATCCTGGCCCTGCGCCCCGACGACAAGCAATCCACGCCGCTGTACCTGCAACTGGCCCGCAGCCTTGAAGCAGCGATCCATGCCGGCCAGTGGAAATCCGAACAGGCCCTGCCTTCGGAACGCGCCCTCAGCGAGCAATTGAGCATCTCGCGGGTCACCGCCCGTAAAGCGCTGGAAGTGTTGATGGCTCAAGGGCTGATCCGTCGCAGCCAAGGCTCCGGCACTTTCATCACGCCGCGCCTGGAACAACCCTTGTCGCGCCTGTCGGGGTTCAGCGAGATGCTGCGGCTCAAGGGGTTTGTGCCCACGTCTCAGTGGCTGGAGCGCGAAATCACCCCGCCGACCCATGAAGAACTGATCCGCCTGGGCCTGTCGCCCACCGACAAAGTGGCGCGCCTCAAGCGCCTGCGCAAAGCCGACGACACGGTGATGGCGATTGAAATGACCGCCATGCCGGCCTCGGTGCTGCCCCATCCCCAGGCCATCGGCAATTCGTTGTACGAATACTTGGAAAGCATCGGCAAGCCCATCGTGCGCGCCTTGCAGCATATCCAGGCGATCAATGCCTCGGACGAGTTCGCCGCGCTGGTCGGCATCGCCCCCGGCACCGCCATGCTGCTGATGGCCCGCGTGGGCTACACCGCCGACAACACGCCGATTGAGATCACCGACACCTACTGCCGCAACGACTACTACGACTTTGTCGCAGAGCTGCGCCGCCATGACTACTCCGCCTGAATGCGAACTTAGAGAACTGCCCATGACGTTGAGCATAAGTCAAATATGTGATCAAGACTTATGGTGCTATTCTCAAAAAGGAAATGCCTTGTCTTGGATGAGTCTAGAAAGAAACTCATAAGTGGTGTTCACATTCTAGACAATTGTTATGGTTTGGTCCCTAATGCTGATATTATATGCAATAGCATTCATTTGCCAAATGAAGATCTATGGCACCAAAGGATGGGACATGCTAGTTACAAACATCTTTCAATTGTATCTAAGCATGAGTCAATTTTGGGGCTACCAAAACTTAGTAAAGTGAGCAATGTGGTGTGTGGACCATGTCAGCTTGGAAAACAGACGAAGGCTAAGCATCCAGGCACTCCGACATCAGCTACATCCAAACCATTGGAGCTTTTACATTTAGATCTTATGGGTCCAACTAGAACCAAGTCTTTTGGTGGTAAGAGATACATCATGGTTGTGGTAGATGACTTCCCTAGATACACTTGGGCTATCTTACTACGATCCAAGTCTGATGCTCCTGAGTACATTGAGGCTTTGTGCACAAGATTGTAGAATGAAAAGAGCTTAAAGATTGATCGAATTCGAAGTGACCATGGTAAAGAATTTGAAAACTCATACATGGAGTCTTTCTGCACAAGATCAGGTATATCTCAAGAGTTTTCTGCTCCTATTACTCCTCAGCAAAATGGTGTGGTAGAAAGAAAGAACAGAGTTATTCAAGAGATGGCCAGAGCCATGTTGCATAACAAAAATGTGGCTCGAAACCTATGGGGAGAAGCCGTAAACACGGAGAATCTCTCCTTAGAGTCGGGTTGCTTGAGAGTGCAGCTCTAAGTGGGTGGTAAACTCCATCTAAGGCTAAATACAACCACGAGACCGATAGCGAACAAGTACCGTGAGGGAAAGTTGAAAAGAACTTTGAAGAGAGAGTTCAAGAGTACGTGAAACCGTTCAGGGGTAAACCTGAGAAACCCAAAAGATCGAATGGGGAGATTCATCGTCAGCGGCTTTGGCTTTCGTGTGGTTCACGATGTTCGAGACTTTGGTCTTGCGCACGCGTCCACTGCGGTATGTCTAGAGTCGTCGGCGTGCACTTCTCCCCTAGTAGGACGTCGTGACCCGTTGGGTGTTGGTTTACGGTCTGGGTGGTTGCCTGTTCCGTCGCATTTTATGCGCACGGAGCAGACCCCCGTGTACCCGACCAACTGCCCGGCGGTACTCGCACGGTATCGGGCCGCACTTACGTGCGTCGGGCCCGTCGCAAGCGAGATCAGTGTTACCCGGAGGTGCGGACCTAGTGCCGTCCCCGGGCCTGGTCAGCTGTTGGTCGGCGGTGTTCTCGGACAGGCTCATCCAAAATGATACCGGTCGGCGACGCTACTGCTTTGGGTACTTTCAGGACCCGTCTTGAAACACGGACCAAGGAGTCTAACATGTGCGCGAGTCATTGGGACCGCAAAACCTAAAGGCGTAATGAAAGTGAAGGTCGACCTTGCGTCGACTAAGGGAGGATGGGTTGCGTCACGATGCAGCCCCGCACTCCCGGGGCGTCTCGTAACCTGTCACAGGAATGCCTTCCCGCGAACACAACTCCTGGGAAAGGGGATCGTGTGTGACCTAAGTTATTTCTGTGAACTGTGACGGGGTTGCCTTTCCGGCCCCACAATACCTGGAAGAGGGGGTCGTGTGTGACATACGTTATTTATGTGACCTGTCACAGAGATGCTTTCTTGCCCACACAACACCTGGGAAAGGGGGTCGTGTGTGACCTGAGTTATTTCTGTGACATGTCACAGGAATGCTTTCTTGCCCACACAACACCTGGGAAGGGGGGTCGTGTGTGACATACGTTATTTATTTGAACTGTCACAGGGATGCTTTCCTGCCCTCACAACACCTGGGAAAGGGGGTCGTGTGTGACCTAAGTTTATTGTGTGCCCTATCACAGGAGTTCCTTTCCGCCCCTAAAACACCCGGGAAATGGGGTCGTGTGTGACATAAGATAATTATTCGACCTGTCACAGGGATGCCTTCCCGCCCCCACAACACTTGGGAAAGGGTGTCGTGTGTGACATAAGTTATTTATGTGTCCTGTCGCAGGGATGCTTTCCTGCCCCCGCAACACCTGGAAGAGGGGGTCGTGTGTGCCATAAGTTATTTATGTGTCCTGTCACATGGATGCTTACCTGCCCTCACAACACCTGGGAAAGGGGGTAGTGTGTGACCTAAGTTATTTCTGTGATCTGCGACAGGGGTGCCTTCCCGCCCCGACAGCACCTGGAAATGGGGTCGTGTGTGACATGAGTTATTTATGTGACCTGTCACAAAATCATCCACTAAAAGTGATTTGAAAAGTGGGAACCAAGGCTGAGTTGGCCAGAAAGGAACCACTAGAACCCCATGAGCCTTATCTGCAATTATTTTTCGCAAAGACCTCAAAATGAGAGAAAATGGAGGAAAGGCATAAAATTTGTAAAGAGCCCAGTTCAAAGTAAATGCATCTACAGCAAACGCTTCTGGATCTTGCTTCCAGGATACAAACCGTACACATTTTGCATTAATATTTGAAGCAAACAAATCAATCTGGAAAAAACCGAAAGCTTTTTGAATTTTTCTGAATCCCCCGGAGGACAATTCCCATTCTGTTTCACTTGGCAGTATTCGGGACTCTTTGTCTGCAATGGAGTTATCACGAGATTTGATGTAGGAAGCAAAAATCCACAATTGTCGCTCTTCACACCACTGCCAAATCTCCTTGCATAATTTAGTAAGCTTAGGATACTGAATGCTACCCATTTTATTGATATAAGCAATGGCAGTTGTGTTGTCTATTCTCAGTAGCACTTCACATGAACTCAAATCTTTTGCAAAACATTTGAGCCCATAGAAAGCAGCCAGCAGTTCTAAAGAATTAATATGCAGTTTTTGCTGCTCTAGATTCCACCAACCATGTGCTGTCACGCCATTGCAGACTGCTCCCCAACCTGTTAAAGAGGAATCAGTAAAAATCTCGATCTTGTAATGCAACGTTCTAATAGGGTTATTAATAGTCCTAACATTTTTTATCCACCATTCTATGTCACCTAAGATACTAGTATTATCTCACTATAATTTGAAATTGGAACAAAGTGGAAACTTTTCGAATACCTGCAACCTTCTAGAACTATTGTGATAGAATGTTATTCTAAATAATAACAATAACTTGCTTAAACACTTACGTTTGTTAATGTATTATTATCTCACTATAATTTAAAATTAGAACAAAAGTTAAAAATGTGAAAACAAACGCAACTTTCTAGTACCTTTATGAGAATATGATTCTAAATAATAATAATAATAACTTGTTCAAGCATTTACGTTTGGTAATGTATTATTATCTCACTATAACTTGAAATCGGAACAAAAGTGGAAAATTTAAAAAAAACTGCAAATTTGTAGAACTATTGTGACAATTCATTATTCTAAATAACAATAGTAACTTGTTTAAACACTTACATTTGATAATGTATTATTATCTCATTATAATTAGAAATTGGAACAAAAGTGGAAAATTTGAGAAAAAACTGCAATTTTCTACATCCAGTGTGAGAGAATATTATTCTTAATGATAATGATAACTTGTTCAAACACTTACGCTTGTTCGTGTATTATTATCTCGCTATAATTCAAAAATGGACCAAGAGTGGTAAATTTTAGAAAAAACTGCAACATTCTCGAACCATTGTGAGAGAATATTATTCTAAATAATAATAATGACTTGTTTAAACACTAACGTTTGTTAATGTATTATTATCTCACTATAATTTGAAATTGGAACAAAGTGGAAACTTTTCGAATACCTGCAACCTTCTAGAACTATTGTGACTTACTCATAACTACTATTTCCTATTTCCTAATTTATAACGCAAAACTCGTAACTCATATCTTGTAACTCATTTTTCATAACTTATAACTCGTTTTCCGTAACTCGTAACTCCTTACTTATAACTCCTATTACTATTTCCTAATTTATAATGCAAAACTCCTAACTCCTATGTCATTACTCATAACTCCTATTTCCTAACTTATAACACAAAACTACTGACTCCAAACTCATAACTCCTAACTCCTAACTCCTAACTCTCTTACTCTTTTTGGAGAAAATTCCTCATTTTACCTTGAAATACGTTCCCCAGAAATTGGGAAATTTTCACCAAAAAAATGGATAAATTCTTAAAAAATTAGGAATTATTCTCTAAAAGTTAAGAGATTAAGTGATTCCCATAAAATCGAGATTGGTTTATACAAGTAAAGATTTGTTTGATTTTACCAAATTTTTTTTTCTACCCCAAAACTCTTGGTGGATGGAATATTTTGTAGATTTAACAAAAAATTTCGTTTGAATCAAGTAATCATATTGTCGAATCAACCAAATTTTAATGTATATTCAATAATTTTTTTATGTCACGTCATAGTTCTGAGGTTTCCTAATCCTAACTCGTAACTCGTTTATCGTAACTCCTTACTCCTTACTCATAACTCCTATTTCCTAACTTATGTCACAAAACTCCTAACTTCTTACTCATAACTACTATTTCCTATTTCCTAATTTATAACGCAAAACTCGTAACTCATATCTTGTAACTCATTTTTCCAATGTTTGGAATCCTCCAACACTTCTACAATACAAGCGTATGGCAGAATTGACGAAATTTGTTGAATTCACGGAATTCAAGGACTTCATGAATTTCACGGAATTCATGAAATTAATAGGATTCACGGAATTCGCTGAATTCATGCAATTCATGGAATTCATAGAAATGATAGAATTCACGGAATTCATTGAATTTGTGGAATTCGTGGAATTTAATGTATTCACGAAATTCACGAAATTTATGGAATTCATGGAATTCATTAAATTCACGGAATTCATGGAATTCATGAAATTCACGGAATTCATAGAATTCATGAAATTCTATGAATTAAATTCCATGAATTCCATTAATTCCTCGAATTACATGAATTCCTTGAATTCTATGAATTCTGTGCATTCATTGAATTCCATGAATTACATGAATTCCGGGAATTTCATAAATTCCATGCATTCCGTGAATTTCATGAATTCCATGAACTCCGTGAATTTCATGAATTCCATGAATTCCATAAATTTCGTGAATTTCGTGAACACATTAAATTCCACGAATTCCGTGAATTCCACAAATTCAATGAATTCCGTGAATTCTATTAATTCTATGAATTCCATGAATTGCATGAATTCAGCGAATTCCGTGAATTCTATTAATTTCATGAATTCCTTGAATTCCGTGAAACTCATGAAGTCCTTCAATTCCGTGAATTCAAAAAATTTCGTGAATTCTACCATACGCTTGTATTGTAGAAGTGTTGGAGGATTCCAAACATTTAACTGAAATCGTAAAAATACTTTAAGTATATGACACCATTATGCACAATTTAGAGAGGCTAAAGCAAGATTTTCCGCAATGGAAAGATAAATGATTAATAGCTTTTATATTATTTCAAGAATTAGGTTTATAATACCGATGATGTTATTCAAAATAAAAAAAGATAACGAATGGCGCTGACAAGAGGGATCTCCGTTTGTTGTCACTAGAGGAACACCAGAGTTCCTAGCGTCACTTCTCCAAGTGCATCAGCGTAAGCTCCGGTAGATGGCAGGACTGTCACTTTACATTTTTATTTTTGAGTGTTAACTCCCTTCCATTTATTTGACTTTAAGTTAGACAAAACGGGCTGCCTTTGGAACATTTTTGAGGTTTGATCGACTTTGCTTGAATATCGGTAGAACTCCTTCAACAGGATTTGGATTTCGTTGGAGGGAATCGTAGGAGGATATTGGGTGTTTGAAGAGAGTATTGAATTCTTTCGGACTATAAGTTAGACAAATAACAATGATTGATATTTGTTTGCAACAAGGCTATCTAAATCTAGAAGCCACAAAGAAGAAGAGGATGTATAAATCATCACTTTCGTTTATTTATTTATAGTGGAAGCACAATTTTGATTGTTCGAAAAACGGAAGAATAATATTCTAGGTACGTTAGTCTTTTGTTTTGGCCAGTGGCGTGGCGGATTTAAAGTCAGATTTATTGACTATTAACCTACTTAGAAGATCCCGCCAAGACGCTTGACCATTATTTGGAATGCCCGCATCAATATTCATTAGTTCGACTCTTAAGCAAACTCTTCAATATTACTGTAGTAATAATTTATTCTTCATCTGAAGAAATGAAGACCATTTCTACTCTGGTCTTCACCTTCACGCTCATCTATAATTCTATTGGTGAATATAATAACAATAATTATCCTTATATAATATCTAGATATCTTTCGGTACAGTTTTCAGGATTCTGGAAATAATAATTTGTTGATTTCATCTGCATTCTATCTTAATTGTTACCCTTATTTTGAACTCTACCCGGGTTTGACCGAAATAAGTATGAAATAGATCGGAACGCACCGGTCCGGCTTCAGTGATTTTGGTGCAATGGTCATAAAAAATTATGATGAACCAGTGTTTTAAAATATATTGGTTAAAAGCTCCTCTCGAGCACACAGAAGAATTTATAAAAAATTTCCTCTTTCGAAAAGCTGCGGCTGGTCGTCCCTAAAAATCGAACGGTTTTAATAAAGGGGTTGGACTTGTCCTCGGGATATTAGGGATAACTAGCCAGGCTTCACTAAATTGTTTAACTACGCATCCTGAATTTCGAGAAGACAAGATGCTTCATTTTGAAAAAGTCTCTGATTGAAAATTGCAAACTGCAATGATCATAACAGCAAGAGTTCATCCATAAACTACATTACCAATGTGAAATGGCGGGGGGAGGAGGGATTTCGCCCAAAAATTGCCCTGCAAAACAACACTTCAAAAATAACTTACTAAGTTTGAAAATCACTTTCATATTTCAAACTGAAAATTAAAAATTTCAAAAGATTCCAAAGTATATAACCACAATATTATAAATAATTTTAAGGGATTTCAAGAAATGTTAATGGCGTTTAAAGGATTTTAAATATTTCAATGAATTTTAAAGGTATTTCAAAGGACTAAAACGTATTTTAAAGAATTACCATTTTTTACGGAATTTATAATGAAATTTTCAAGGCTTTTTAGGCATTTTTTGAAATCTCAAGGTATTTAAAAAGATTTCAAAGGATTATACCATTTTTAGGGTAGGATTTCAAATCATTTCAACAGATTTCAATAGTTTGAAGAAATTATCTGGTATACAATTTCAGACAGAATCTCAATTTTTTTCCCGAAATTTTACTGGATTTTACAGGATTTCGACGGATTTTTAAGAATTTTAAGGAATTAAGAACGATTTTCCTGAATTTCAGGGGATTCTAAGAGATTTTAAAGGATTTTAAGAGTCACGGGATTTCAAAGGATTTTAAAGAATTTTATGTGATACCGAAGTATTCTTCCGAATTTTAAAGGATATCAGAGGATTTTAATGAAATTTTGAAGATTTTAAGGCATATAAAGAGATTTCACAAGATTTAAAAAGTGGGTTTACAAAAGATTTGCAAAGATTTCAAAGGATTTTAAAAGTTTTCAAAAGAGTTTCAAGGATTTCAAAGTATTTTAAGAGATTTTAACGGATTTTAAAAAATTTCAAAAGATTCCAAAGTATATAACCACAATATTATAAATAATTTTAAGGGATTTCAAGAAATGTTAATGGAATAGTTCTTTGAATTGTTTTCCTTCTGTTACAATATTATTCAATAATTCATATTAAATTTATGAAGATTTATCAATAAAATTGAGAAAAATAAACCTTCATGATTTTACTATGAATAATTGAATAATATTGTAAAAGAATGGAAACAATTCGAAGAACTGTTATAAAGTTTCTCATCTTACACATAACAAGCAATTTTAGCACCACTACAGGGTAAAACTCTGTATTTACCAAAAACAGTTGAATTTTCAGCACGAAAAGTTGAATTATCAACAAAAAGATGAATTCTCTACGAAAAATAAAATAGTTGACATTTCAACAAAACAAAAAATGAATTTTCAGCAAAATAGTTAAATTTACAGCAAACTAGTTCAATTTTCAAACAAAATTAAAATAAATTTTGAACAAAATAGTTGAACTTTTAACCAAATTTTTTAATTTTCAATGTACCAAGATGAATTTTTAACCAAAACTAGCAGTTTTAAACCAAGAAGATTAATTTTTTACCGAAAAATACAAACTTCAAACAAAATAAATACATTTTCAAATACATAGTTGTATTTTCAACTTAAAAAGATAAATTTTCAGTAAAAAGATACTTCAATAAAATAGTTTAATTTTCAACCAGATGTGAATTTTCAACTAAAATGATAAATCTGCAAACAAGAAAGTAAATTTTTAACGAAGTAGGTCAACTTTTAATGAAAAAAATACAAATTTTCAACCCGAAAAACGAATTTTCAACAAAACGGTTGAATTTTTCAGACAATTTTTTTTTAAGATTCAGCATTTTGATTGAAAATTCATCTCTTTGGTTGAATGTTATCCTCTTCTTGGTTTTTTTTTAAGATTCATCATTGTGGTTGAAAATTCATCTCTTTGGTTGAATATTGAACGCTTTTCTTGATTTTTGTTTAAAGATTCATCATTTTGATTGTAAATTCATCTCTTTGCTTGAATGTTGTACTCTTCTTGATTTTTTGTTTAAGATTCTTCATTTTGTTTGAAAATTCATCTCCTTGGTTGAATGTTGTACTCTTGTTGATTTTTTTTCAAGATTCTTCATTTTGTTTGAAAATTCATCTCTTTGGTTGAATGTTAAAAGCTTTTCTTGCATTTTTTTAAAGGTTCATCATTTTGGTTTAAAATTCATCTCTTTGCTTGAATGTTATACTCTTCTTGATTTTTTTTTTAAGATTCATCTTCTTGGTTTAGAATTCATCTCTTTGGTTCAACATTGAACGCTTTTCTTGATTTTTTTCAAGATTCATCATTTTGATTGAAAATTCATCTCTTTGGTTGAATGTTAAACGCTTTTCTTGAATTTTTTTAAAGGTTCACCATTTTCGTTTAAAATTCATCTCTTTGCTTGAATGTTATACTCTTCTTGATTTTTTTTTAAGATTCATAATTTTGGTTGAAAATTCATCTCTTTGGTTGAATATTGAAAGCTTTTATTGATTTTTTTTTAAGATTCAGCATTTTGATTGAAAATTCATCTCTTTGGTTGAATGTTATCCTCTTCTTGGTTTTTTTTTAAAGGACCTTTCTCCTTCGCTCCGGTAGATTTATAAAACAAAGATTTTTCTCCTTCGCTCCGGTTGATTTACAAATTAAAGATTTTTCTCCTTCGCTCCGGTGGATTTATAAATTAGAAATGTTTAATTTCTAAAAAATGATCTTTCTCCTTCACTCCGGTGGTTTTATAAATTAAAGATCTTTCTCCTTCGCGCCGGTGGTTTTATAAATTAAAGATCTTTCTCCTTCACTCCGGTGGATTTATAATTTAAAAATTTTTAATTTCTGAAGAAAGATCTTTCTTCTTCGCTCCGGTGGATTTATAAATTAAAGATCTTTCTCCTTCGCTCCGGTGGATTTATAAATAGAAAAATTTTAATTTCTGAAAAAAGATCTTTCTTCTTCGCTCCGGTGGATTTATAAATTAAAATTTTTAATTTCTGAAAAAGATCTTTCTCCTTCGCTCCGGTGGATTTATAAATTAAAAATTTTTAATTTCTGGAAAAGATCTTTCTCCTTCGCTCCTGTGGATTTATAAATTGAAAATATGTAATTTCTGAAAAAGACATTCTCCTTCGCTCCGGTGGATTTATAAATTAAAAAAATTTCAATTCCTAAAAAAAGATCTTTCTCCTTCGCTCCGGTGAATTTATAAATTGAAAATATGTAATTTCTGAAAAAAGATCTTTCTCCTTCGCTCCGGTGGATTTATAAATTAAAAAATTTTAATTCCTGAAAAAAGATCTTTGTCCTTCGCTCCGGTGGATTTATAAATTGAATATCTTTCTCCAAAGTCATCATAAGTGTTTCTAATCAGCCTATTGATTGAAATGTACACTGACAACATTCATCAATCAACCTATTATCGAAATCGATACCAAGATGGACCAAACAAGCCGATATTGCAGATATAGAACGATTGACTCAAGCGAATAACCAATCAGAATATAATTATGTTTATTCACGTGAAATATATTTTCTATATGAAAAAGATGGCTTCTTACTGTATGGGTAAATAAAAGTTAAGTTTTTTGCAGCTTGTTGCGATCCACTCTGTGAAAGTAGGAAAATCAACCACTGAGAAGCTTTTATATCGGATATCGATTCCTGAAAATCGTATCATCGAATCGAGTATCTTATCTCACTTTATGACCCCAATAAACGCGAATTTGAAATTTTATCGAATAAAAACGGTATTTCAAGTCCCCCTAGTTCTCGATAGCTAAAATTTGCAGTTTATATGATACGGGAAACGGAAGTTTGAACAGAAAGGGGTCATCCATAAAATACGTTACCATTTTTGGGCTTTTTTTTTTAACCAAAATTCTCTCAAAACGGGGAAATAGGGTGATTTTTCACGAAAATAGGGAAATAATAGGGGAATAAATTCTTTTACATAGCATATATCCCAGGCGGAAATATTATATATGGTTTATATACAGTGTGAAGTATTGTATATAATATTCATTTGTTTTATATGAAAAATGTATAAAACAAATGAATATTATATATAATACTTCACACTATACATAAACTATATATAATATTTCCGCCTGGGAAAATATTTGATCGACCCAGCCAAATTGTTTAATTAAATTAACGAAAGAGTCCATCTACAAAATATTTGGTTAGAAAAAAAAAAAAAATTTTGTTAGGTCAACCAAATATTTTGTTACCCATATAACAACCATATAATTTTTTTTTTGGTTAAATAAAACAACTTTTGGTTGATTCAACAGAATATTTCATCAGCCCAGCAAAATTGTTAAATTGACTTATCGAAATACACCATTTACCAAAACATTCGGTTACAATACCCTAAATATTTGGTTACAATAACCAAAATATTTGGTTACAACAACCAAAATATTTGGTTACAACAACCAAAATATTTGGTTACAACAACCAAAATATTTGGTAAGGTCAACCAACAAATTTGTTTTGGCCAGCAAAATATTTGTTATCCTTATGATAACCAAATGGTTTTTATTTGTTTTTGGTTGAATAAAACAACTTTTCGTTGATTGAACAAAACATTTGATTGACCTAGAAAAATTGTTTGATTGACTTATCGAAATACACCATATACCAAAACATTTGGTTACAACAACCAAAATGGTTAGTCACAACAACCAAAGTATTTGGTTAAGTCAACCAACAAATTTGGTTAGGCCAGCAAAATATTTTTTATCCATATAATAACCAAATCGTTTTTTTTGGTTGAATAAAACAACTTTTGGTCGATTCAAAAAAATATTTGATCGACCCAGCCAAATTGTTTAATTAAATTAACGAAAGAGTCCATCTACAAAATATTTGGTTAGAAATATTAAATCTTTTGAAATGTTTTGGAATCTTTGTGAAATCTTTTGCAATATTTTGAAATATTTGTATCATTGAAAATGTTGTGAAATATTTGTGAAATCTTTGTCAATTTCTTTGGAATCTTTCTAAAATATTCGCGAAATCTTTGAAATCTCCTGAAATATTTTGAAATCTTTTTGATTGTGTGCGAAATCGTTAAAATCGTTGTGATATTTTTTGAAATCTCTTAAAATAAAAGTAAATCTTAAAAAATGTTATATATTTATGAAATCATTAAATTCTCTGTGATATCTATGAGAATTTCTCTAAAATATTTAAGATATTTCTAAAATCTTTGAAATTTTTGTTTGGAAATATTTGTAACTTTATTGAAATCTTTGTGAAATATTTGTAAAGTCTTCGTGAATTTCTTTCACATCTTTCTTAAATGTTTGTCAAATCTTTTGAAATTTTAGTGACTTCATTGATCTTTGTGAAATATTTGAAAGATTTGTGAAATCACTATATTCATTGCGAAATCTCTATGAATTTTTTTGTAATCTTTAAAATCTTTCTGATATCTTTTGAAATATTTGTGAAATCAATGAAATCTTTGTGAATCTCTTTGAAATATTTAAAATATTTCTGAAATATTTGTGAAATCATTCAAATCTTTTGAACCCTTTGTGAATTTCTTTGAAATCTTTAAGATATTTATTAAATCTTTTGAAATGTTTTGGAATCTTTGTGAAATCTTTTGCAATATTTTGAAATATTTGTATCATTGAAAATATTTTAGAACATTCCACAAAGATTTCAAATTTTTCAAAAGATTTCAAAAAGACGTGTACATCAGATTTCAAAGACTTCACATGATTTAAAAAGATTACGGAAAGATTTAAAAGATTTCAGCAGATTTAAAAATATTTCACGAAGATTTCAAGGGTTTTAGAGAATTCACAAAAGATTTCAAAGATTTCACAAAGATTTCAAGGATTTTAAAGATTCCACAAAGGCGTTGTACGTCAGATTTCAAAGATTCTAAATATTTGAAAAGATTTCAAAAAATTTCAAAGATTTCAAATGATTTTAAAACATTCCACAAATATTTCAAGGATTCGAAAGGTTTCACAAAGACGTGTACATCAGATTTCAAAGATTTCAAACGATTTAAAAAGGTTTCAAAAGATTTCAGAAAGGTTTCAAAGATTTCAAAAGATTTTAGAAGACTTTACAAAGATTTAAAGTATTTTAAAGACTTCAGAGAGGCGTTGTAAGTAAGATTTCAAAGATTTTAAATATTTCAAACGATTTCAAAACATTCCACAAAGATTTCAAATTTTTCAAAAGATTTCACAAAGATGTGTCCATCAGATTTCAAACGATTTAAAAAGATTTCAAAAGGTTTCAAAAGTTTTTAGACGATTTTAAAAGATTTCACAAAGATTTCAAATGTTTCAAACGATTTCAAAAGATTTCAAATGATTTTAGAACATTCCACAAAGATTTCAAATTTTTCAAAAGATTTCAAAAAGACGTGTACATCAGATTTCAAAGACTTCCGAATTTTTACAATTAAATTTTTTTTTAAATAAATATTATTTATTAATATAAAATACAATAATGAAATATTTTGATTCAAGAAAATTTTTCTGTGAATCTTCAATGTTTTTTTTTTACTTATTGTTTGAATTTAAAATTAAAATCATTTTTGTTAATACATTAAACATTAGAAAAATGTCTGATCAAAATATTTTTGTTTTTTAATGAATAAATATCTTTATTTATTGAATATTTATTAAAACCCCATTTTTAGTTATTTAAATTTGGTAATTTTCTATAGAGAATTTTATTAATCGAGAATTTTCAAATTTGGTAATATTATAAACTATTCGATCATTTTATTATTCGACAATTTTCCTTTTCGGGATTTTTATATTTAGGCAATTTTCTAATTTTTTGTATTTTCTATTTCGAATATTTTATTTTTCGGGAATTTTATTTTTCGAGATTTTTCAGCCCGGGATGATAAAAAATCCCGAAAAATAAAATCCTCGACACTAAAAAAATTCCGACAAAGACAATATTCAAAATAGAAAATTCCCGAAATTATAAAATTGCCGTCAATTTAAGAATTCCCAAATAATATGATTCCCGTCAGTTTTTAATATTACCGAATTTAAAAATTCCCCACAGAAAATTGCCGATTTAAAAAATATCCGACACTGTAAAATTCCTAACACTAGAAAATTCCCGAATTTTTACAATTAAATTTTTTTTTAAATAAATATTATTTATTAATATAAAATACAATAATGAAATATTTTGATATTATATATATTATATATATATATAAATATATATTTACTGTGTGAGGAAAGAGGGTTGAGTGCGTGAGGGGCTTTTTTGGTGGGGGAGAAATCGAGAACAGGGTGATTTTTCAAAATAACTGGGGATCACTCAACAATTGGGGTGACCCGGAAACTCACCCCCTGAACTTGGGAGAATTTCCTGGAATACTGGAATGAAACCCTGTTTGGATGTAATGCCTCATGCTGGTGTTAATTCGACCGTCACGATGTCTCACCCTCTCCGAGGTGTTTAATCGTTTCATCGATCTCAACGAAAATTGCGAGAAGCAAGCTTTTTCCTGTCTCTGAGAAATGTCGGTGATAGGGTGAGTTATGTGGAGGCTTTTTGAGAGATCGAGTGTGATTGGAAAGAAATCGTGGTTTTGAATTTATAGAGACGATTTCGGGGAGAAAAAATGGGGGGGGGGGTATTACTAGGGTGGTCCAAAAAACGCTTTTCGAGCTAGAGGGCAAGTCCCCCCTCCCCAAAGTTTCCATTTTCGGGGAAACGAAATCCCTAATTTTTTTACTTTCGAAATTCGAATATTAACACGTGCCACCGGGCACTTCAAAATCCCATTTAATTAATATGGGGAAATTTTGAAGTTTTAAAAAATTGAACTCATACTTCAGGGTTTGAGCGAAACGCGCCAACTTTTTTAGGGATTGAAGAGGGGTCCCTATGAAATTAAACCATACTGATAAATTTCTTTTTTAGCCCCCCCCCCCCCCAGCAGCGCCCCAAATATCCTTGATTCATCTAAACTCCTTCCATTATTTTGAGATCCATGTAATTCCATCAATCATCTGAATTCTTTGAACTCGAGGGATTTCCTGAATTCTGAGAATTCCAAGGACTTTAAAATAATACAAACAAATCAGAGGAATTCAGAAGAATTATATAATCAGGAATTTCAGGAAATTCTCTGAATTCAGAGAATACAGACAGTTCACAATATTCGAGGAATTCAGGGAATTTAGGGAATACAAAGAATTCCAGGAATTCTGAAAATTTATAGAATTCTAGCAATTCAGAGAATTCTGGGTAATCAAAGAATCTAGGTATTCCGAGAATTCGAAAAATTCAGAGAATTTCAGTAAATTTAAAGTTTTAGGCCCAATTTAGAGAATTTCAGGGAATTCATAGTATTTCAGAGATTTCAGAACATTTAGGGAATGTGAAGAATTCGGAGAATTTATAATATTTCAGTAATTCAGGGAAATTAAGGATATCAGGGAATTCTGAGCGCCTGGAAAATTCTAGGAATGCAGAGAATGCAAAAAATTTAATTAATCAAAGCAATAAAGAAGATTCAAGAAATTCCAAGAATATAAATAATTTAAAGAATTCAAGGCATTCAGAGATTTTAAGGAATTCAGAGAACTCAAGAAATTCAGAGAATTCAGAGAGTTCAAGGAATTCAGAGAATTCAAGGAATTCAAGGAATTCAGAGAATTCAGAGAATTAAAGGAATTCAGAGAATTCAAGGAATTCAGAGAATTCAAGGAATTCAGAGATTATTAATTATATTAATAATTATTTTTCATAAGTCTTATACTTTTTTCATAAAAAAGTATATTTTTTCTTTCATAAAATTTCGATTCTTAAAATCACAACAAAATTTTATTCATTTATTTTTATTTTTATTATTATTTGTATATTATTTTATTATTATTGAATCTATTATTGATTATTTATCATAATTTTTAAATTTTTTTCATACAAAATCATACTTTTTATTTCATAAGACATGACTGATAATATAATTTCGATTCTTAAAATCACAAACTTTTGTATTATTTTTTTTTATTTATCGATATTATTTTATTATTATATTTTATTTTAATTTATATTATTATTACTTTAAAATTAATATTAATTATATTACTTTTCATAAGTGTAAAACTTTTTTCATAAAAAATCATGCAATTTTTTTATTTTTTTTTTTATTTTAATATTATTTCTTTATTTTATTAGTATATTTTACTTTATATTAATATTGCTCTATTATTATTATTTATTATATTATTAATTAATTAATTTTTATAAAATTTAAACTTTTTTGATCAAAAATCATGTTTTTTCTTTCATAAGACATACTGATAATATAATTTCGATTCTTAAAATCACAACATTTTTTAAATTTATTTTTATATTATTATTTTTTTTTTTTTGTTAGCATATTTTATTTCATATTAATGTTACTTTATTATTAATTATATTAATAATTATTTTTCATAAGTCTTATACTTTTTTCATAAAAAAGTATATTTTTTCTTTCATAAGTATTTGGTTAAAATTATGTTGAAAATTCAACTGATTTTTAATGCAAAAATTTGAATAAAAATTTATTCAGTTATTCTATTGAATGTTTGGTCTTTATGTTTGTTTGCGAATAAATTTTCTAACTGAAAATTCATTTATTTTGCTCAAACATTATTTTATTTTTAAACAAATTAATTTTCTATTCAACATGTAACTTTTCCATTTTCTTCTTGAAAATTTATCTTTTTTATTTGAAAATGTATCTATTTGTTAAAAAATAACTCTACTTCGTAGAAAATGAAACAATTACGTTAGGAAGTCATTATTGTCGTATGAGCTTCATCATTTTATTTGGAAAATTTTGCATAAAGATTCAATTATTTTCTTGGAAAATCCTTGCTTTTTTTGTTGAAAAATTTATTTTTCAACTAAAAATTTAGTTATTCTGTTTAAAAGTTGTTCTCTTTTGGTAGAAAAATAATTTGTGAATTTAAAATTTATCTATTTAATTTCACATTGAAAGTGTATTATTAATATGTTAAAAAGTGAAATTTTTGGTTGAAAATTCATCTATTTTGTTGACAATTCTTCATTTTCGCTAGAAAATTAATATTTTAGACTGAAAATTTAATTATTTATAAATAAATGCATTTTTTGGAAAGAGACTTTTTTTAAATTCAAAAATGTTTTTTAAGTTTAATTTTTAATTTTTTTTAAATTTCAAAAAAAAAAATTTTTATTTTTGGTTGAACATTTTATTTTCAACTCAAAATTTATATTTTTTAGTAGAGTTCGTACTAGTAAACTTTCCATCATATTTACATTCTTTAAAATTTATCTTTTTTATTAAAAAATTCAAGAAATTGGTACAAAGTTTGACTACTTTGTTGAAAATTAATTTTTTGTTTACAAATTTGTCATTTTAGACATTTACCATGTAGAAAAGTTCATTCGGTTAAACTTTCCATCATTTTGAAATTCCTTGAACTTTATATTTTTTAATGAAAAATTTAAAAACTTGGTATAAATTTTAACTACTTTGTTAAAAATAATTATTTTTGATTACAAATTTATCATTTTAGACATTCAACATGTAGAAAAGTTCATACGGGTAATATTTCCATAATTTTTACCTCCTTTAAAATTTATCTTTTTTAATAAAAAATTCAAGGAACTAGTGCAAAGCTTGACTACTTTGTTGAAAATTAATTTTTTGTTTACAAATTTGTCATTTTAGACATTTAACCTGTAAAAAAGTTCATACGGGTAAACTTTCCATCATTTTTACCTTCTTTAAAACTTATCTTCATCATTAAAAAATGCAAGAAATTGGTAGAGAGTTCAACTACTTCGTTAAAAAATAGTTTTATTGTTTAAAAATTCATCATTTTAGACATTTAACCCGTAGAAAAGTTCGTACGAGTAAACTTTCCATCATATTTATATTCTTTAAAATTGATCTTTTTTTTTTTTAAATTCAAGAAATTGGTACAAAGTTTGACTACTTTGTTGAAAATTAATTTTTTGTTTACAAATTTGTCAGTTTAGACATTTACCATGAGACATTCTGAACTGAAAAAGAGGAATATTTTATTTTTATTTTTTTTTCTAAATTGAAAAAGAAAATTCTTTATTTTCAACATTTTAATCCTATTTTGAGGCAGAAAATTTTTGTGTTCAATTTGTTTCTGAATGAGAAGATACATATTTTGTTTGAAATTTATTTCTGAACTGAAATATGTGATTCTTTTTTTTTTCAATTTTAGTTAATATAGGTCATAAGATTAGGTTGCTTATGGCGTAGTTTGAATTTTAATGTGAGAACATATTCCCAATTAAAAAAGGGAGAAGACAAAAGATCAATAACCAAAAAATAAAATTCTATTACAGTGCCGGACTAAATGAATATTTTTAAATGTGTAATACCATTAGATGTATACAATGGAATATAAAGAAATCTGACGATGCATCTTATAACGAATTAAAGTTAATGACAAATCTCGGACTTTGAAGTCCCCAAAAATTTGTGTTGCATGAATCAATATTCTCTACAAATATTCAGCAATTACATGATATTTCATCGTGCACTGGATTAGGATTTGAAGAATAGGATTTACTCATGAGAAGCAAGTAGATTCTTCCTGCTGGCCTTTACCTTAGCGATAATATCTTTCACTGCATCTTTCTCTATAAGAGGATACTTCGAAGCAATTTCATCCGAAATTTGTTTCCCTTTTCGCTCTTAGTGAAAAACTTCGCGCTTTCATAACAGAGGCGCACCAATGTTCTTGCGGCTTCCATCGGTAGCTCCATGTTCGCTATCATCTATGAACAAAGTTATTTTCAACAAAATAAATAAATTTTCTACCAGATTTTTGAATTTTGAAGCTTAGAAGACGAATTTTCAGGCCAAAAATATGAATTTTGAATAAAAAATATAATTTTCGATCGAAAAGATGAATTTTCAACCAAGTGGTTCCATTTTCTACCAGAGAGATAAATCTAAAATCAATAAAATTACCTTTCGACAATAGAAAGATAAATTCTTAACCAAATAATGAAATTACCAACTAAAAAAGTTAACTTTGTTGATAAATTTGTTGACAAAATTGTTGAATTTTTAGGCCAAACAAAGAATTTCCTACAAAACGGTTAAATTTTCAAGAAGAAAGTTATTTTCAACAAGGTAAATCAATTTTCTACAGCATTCTTGAACTTTGAAGCTTAGAAGACGAATTTTATAGAAAAAAGATAAATGTCCAAGCCGAAAATATGAATTTTCAACAAAAAAATATCATTTTCGACCGAAAAGATGAATTTTCAACCTAGTCGCTTAATTTTCTAACAAAGACATAAGTCTACAATTAATAAAATTACCTTTCAACAATAGAAAGATAAATTCTTATCCGAACAGTAAAATTCTCAAATAAAAAAGTTAACTTTGTTGACAAATTTTTTAGACAAAATTGTGAAATTTCTATGCCAAAAAAACAATTTTCTACAAGCAAGTTAAATTTTTATGAACAAAGTTATTTTCAACAAAATAAATAAATTTTCTACCAGATTTTTGAATTTTGAAGCTTAGAAGACGAATTTAGAATCATGTGAAAATTATATTTATATAACCTTAAAATAAGCGAGCAAAATAATTTTTTTGCTGTTGAAATTTTCATTTGAAATATCTGAAATATTAAAAAATCTTTGAAAGTTTTCTTAATTTTTCGCCTTAAATTATAATTTGGATGCAATTTGCCTGTTTTCTTCACTAAAAAATAGTTCTATTTGAAAATTTATTTTTTTGTTTGAAAATACATTCTTTTCAAATTTATTTGAACTGTCTTTAATTAAAAATTATAATATTTTCAATAAAATAGAAATTATTACAATTTTCCTTGAAAAGTCAGCTTTTTTCGTTGAAATATCATCTTTTTTTGTGTGGTAATTGGACTGTTCGGTTAAAACTTTTTTTGCTGTTGACCTTTGTGGGCGCCTTTTGCTACTGCGCTTGCTTTCGGGCCGCGCACTGGTTGGCCGCCGTTGGCGCGCCATTCAAAATTGGAATTAAAAACAATTCTTGTAATTTAAATAAATAATTATTGAAAAATGCACAAGAATGTATATACATTGTACAACTTCTGATTTTAGACAAGAACAAAATGTATAACAGATATATTTATTGAATAACAGTTTACTTTCTTTGACTTCCGAAGAAAACTTATATTTCACGAAACATTTAATTTCAGAAAAAAGTTGTTGATAAAGTAATTCAAAATAATTGTTCATAATGTTTTTAATAATTCTTATGTATTCTCATAAGAATTAATTTTAATTCAAATTTTGAATTGCGCGCCAACTGCGGCCAACCTTGTAAAGGTATGTAATTCTGAAAGTATTTTTGAAATACTTCAATTTTGAAGATTTACAAATGAAAATTCTCCAATTTTAACAATGTGCAATTCGAATTGCTTCAATTTAAACGATTTTCAATTCGAAATTTTTTAATTTTTAAGATTTTTTAATTGGATATTCATTAATTTTGAATGTTTATAGCTGAAAATTATATTTCAAACTTTGGTTTTGAAATATAAAGTTCAATTTTGAAGACTTGCAATTAAAAAATTTTGAATTTTGAAAATATAGAATGGAAAATTATTCATCCTTCAATTTTTAAGATTTGCAATTGAAGATTCTTTCATTTTTAATATGCAGAATGTAGAATGATGTAATTTTGAAGATTTACAATTGAAAACTCTTTAATTTTAATGATTTGCAATTCAAAGTTCTACCATTTTAAAGACTTGTAATTAAAAAATTTTGAAAATATAGAATGGAAAATTATTCAACTTTCAATTTTTAAGATTTTCAATTGAAGATCCTTTCATTTTTAATATGCAGAATGTAGAATGATGTAATTTTGAAGATTCACAAATGAAAACTCTAGAATTTTAAAGATTTACAATTCAAAGTTCTAGAATTTTGAAGATTTAAAATTTGAAAAATTTGATTTCTGAAAATGTAGAATGGAAAATTATTCAATTTTCAAGATTGGGCGATTGAAGATTCTTTAATTTTTAATATGCATAATGTAGAATTATGTAATTTTAAATATTTTGGTTTCTTTTTCTGGAATGTGTAATAATAAGTGTTCGATTGTTATTTATACATCAAAATAAAAAAATTTCACTTACAAATTAAACATTTTTTAAATAGAACAATTAAAATTGTAACGTTCAAAGTTTAAAAGTTCTTCGCAATTTTAAATATTCAATGCTTTCTATGTCAAAAATTCAGTTCAAAATTGTTTACTTTTAAATATTTAGTTTCAATTTATTCGTCTTAAATGAACAATAAAATATTGCTGAATATTAAATAATTATTCATTTTCTTACATAAAAAATTTCAAATTGAATGGGTTAAAATTTGAATATTTTAGACTGAAATAATATTTTTAATTTAATTTGCTTTCAAGTTGAAAAGAGTTGATAAAGTTTCAATAGGACGTTTCCATTTTTTAATGACTAGGACTTTCGAATTGAAACAATTTAATTTTTAACGTTAAAATCTGGAAATTTTTAAATTTTGAACGAATTTAGAATCGTTTTGTCAAATCAATTATTGTTCCCTTTTTAATACTTGAAGTACAGATCCATTATAAAAATTATTTATTTATTTATATTTACAGTTGATAAAATAAAAATGGTTGTTATCTAAATTTGTCAACTTCAAACACTTTTATTTGTTAATTAATTAAATCTTCAAGACTGCATTTTAAAATTCTTTAAATTAAAAATGTACGCTTAAAAATAAAAATGGAAATTTTTTTAAGTAAAAGGTTTTAACATGTCTGAATCTGAATTTTTGAAATTCCATTATCATTTTTGTTACATGAGTTTCCTCTTTCTAATTTCACAGAGATTTCATAAGGATTTCAAGAATTTCAAAGATTTTAAAAAATCTCTAAGATTTGAAACGATTTAAAAAATGTTAATAATGTAAAATTCATGCAAAAGATTTCACAAAAAAAGATGTAGGAAAGATTTCCAAATATTTCACAAAGATTTCCAAAGATTTCGAAAGTTCAAAAAAGTGCATTAGATTTAAAACATTTTAATAAAATGTTCCAAATATTTCGAACATTTCATAAAGATTTGAAGGATTTCAAAAATTTGGAAAAGTTGTGTACATCAGATTTCAAAGATATCACAAAGATTTAGAACATTTCACACAGATTTTAAAACTTTCAAGGATTGTAAAGATTTTTAAAAGTAACCCAGATTTCTAAGATCTCAAAACATTTTAACGCTTTGAAAAGACTTCAATTTTTGTTAGAAGATTTCAAAAATATCTGAAATATTTTAATGATTTCAAATTATTACCAAAGATTTCACAAATAATTAAAAGATTTCAGACAAAAAATTATAAAGATTTCGAACGAATACAAGAATTTCAAAGATTTCAAAAAGGGTAAAGTACACCAGATTTCAAAGATTTCAAAACATTTCAAAGAATTTAAACGATTTCAAGATTTTTTAGAAGATTTCACAAAGTTTTTAAACATTTCAATGATTTCAAACGAATACAAAAGAATTCAGAAATATTTCAAAGAATTCATAAGGATTTCAAAAGATTTCACAGAAATTTCAAGATTTTACAAGGATTTTCTATGTTCCAGATTTAAACTGTTATTGACATTATATTAAAATATTTATTGGTTGCGACATTAACTATTGAATGTTTTAATAAGAATTCATTTTTTTTGGTTGTAAAATTCCATTCGTTGTTTAAAAGTTGAACTACATTGTTGAAAAATCATTTTTTTGTTTAAAGACACATTATTTTAGTTGGAAATTCATCCCCTTGGTTCAAAATGTTATTAAAAATTCGTCTTTTTGAGTTATAGATTGAACTATTTTGGTAGAAAATTTAACCATTTGGTTGAAAAGTAACTTTTATGTTGAAAATTCATATTTTCGGATGGAAAATTCAACTTTTTTATGGAAAATTTATATTTTCGGCTTGAAAATTCAATAATTGGATTAAAATTTTGATTCTTTCACGAGTAAAAAATCTTTTCGGGTCAAAAAATTATCTATATTGTTAAAAATTCATTTTTTTGGTTGAAGATTCGTCATTAGAGTTGAAAATTCAACCCATTGGTTGGAAATGTAACTATTGCACCGAAAATTTGTTTTTTTTTGCCTTAAAAATTCAACTATTTCAGTAGAAAATTCAATTATTTGGTTGAAAATTGAATTTTTTGTTAATTATATTTTTGGAATAAACATTCAACTGTTTTGTAGCAAATTCGTCTTTTTAGCTGAAAAATTCAACAATTTGGTTAAAAATTTAACTATTTAGTTAAAAATTAAAATATTTGGTCAAAAATGTATATTTTCGGGTTGAAAATTCAAATGCTTTTATAGAAATTTCATCTTTTTGGCTCACTATTTGGTTGACAATTTAAGCAAGTTGTTGAAAGTTGTTGAAAACTAATCTTTTGGTTATAAATTCTACTATTTGAGTTGAAAATTTATGAAATTTGTTGAAAATTTGTCTTTTTTGGTAGAAAATTAATCGGTTGAAAATTCAACAATTTGGTAAAAATAAATGTAATTTGTGAAAAACTAATCTTTTTGGTTACAAATTCGTCTTTTTGGTAGAAAATTGATCGTCATCGTTGAAAATTCAACTATTTGGTTAAAATTTAATCTGTTATAGTTTCAAAATTCAACTATTTGGTAAAAATATTTGTAATTTGTTGAAAATTTATCTTTTTTGTTACAAATTCCACTATTTGGTTGACAATTTTGGAATTTGTTGAAAATTGGTCTTTTTTGGTCGAAAATCAATCTTCATGGTTCAAAATTCAACTATTTGGTGAAAATATATGTAATTTATCGAAAATTAATCTCTTTGGTAGAAATTAATATTTATGGTTGAAAATTCAACTATTTGGTTCAAATTTAATTTTGTATAGTTTAAAAATTCAACTTTTTGGTAAAAATATATGTAATTTGTTGAAAATTAATCTTTTCGGTTACAGATTCAATTACTTGGTTCAAAATGTATGTAAGTTGTTAAAAATTATTCTTTTTGGTTACAAATTCCACTATTTAAGTTGAAAATTTATGGAATTTTTTGAAAATTTATTTTTTTGGCAGAAAAGCAATCTTCATGGTTGAAAATTCAACTATTTGGTTAAAATATATGAAAATTAATCATCTTGGTTTAAGATTCAACTATTTGGTTAAAAATTGATGTATTTTGTTGAGAATTCATCTTTTTTTTAGTGAAAAATCGATTTTTTTTTGGTTAAAAGTCAAGTATTTTGTTGAAAATTGATCTTTGTTGGTTAAATCCAAATGTTTTCATTATAAATTAAAATCTCTTTTGTTGAAATATATACTATTACATTTTTCAATGAAAATATATATTTTTAGGTTGAAAATTCAACTCCTTGGTTAAAAGTTGAAGTTCTTTTTTTCAAAACTCATTTTTTTTGGTTGAAGATTCATAGCCGTTTTTTTATTTTGGTTTAAAAGTGATTTTTTTAACTTAAAATTTAACTATTTTGTTGAAAAATGAACTGATTTGTTCTAAATTAACTTGTGTTAAAAATCCAACTGTTTTATAGAAAATTCGATTCTTTGTCTTAAAAATCCAACAATTTGGTACAAAATCAAACTTTTGTATAGAAAATTAGTTTTTTTTTTTATTGAAACTTAATTCTCCTTAAAGAAAATTCAACTACTCCATTTTTGTTTAAAAATTGAAATATTTAGATTTAAAAATGTAAACTAAAAATTAATCGAATGAAATTCAAACTGAAAAAAAAACTGTTGAAAATTAACTATTTGCTTCAAAATTGACGTAATTTATTGAAAATTCTTCTTTTCTGGTAGAAAATTAATCATCTTGGTTTAAGATTCAACTATTTGGTTAAAAATTGATGTATTTTGTTGAGAATTCATCTTTTTTTATGTAGATTTTTGAATCTTTTGAAAAAAGAAGCATCTTCAGAATTGTGTAAGGCCTGGAGAGAATAACAAAAAAATTCTTAACATTCCTGGAAAAATTTTAAATAATTTCCTAAGCTTTCTAAAAAGAATGGAACAAATTTTCAAGCAAAACTTTAGGAAAAAATTCGAGGAATGATTTAGGTTTCATTTTAAAAGATTAACTTTAGGTTTAAGACAATTTTTTTACTTTTAATAATTTTTTAATTTGTTCTGAAAACTTAATTATTTCAAAAGATATTTAGTAGTTTTGACAAGATTCGAAAACAATTTGAATCTTGAAAAGATTTTAAAAAATTGAAAAAAATGTAGATTTTTTAATCTTTTGAAAAAGAAGCATCTTCAGAATTTTGTAAGGCTTAGAGAGAATAACAAAAAAATTCTTAACATTCCTGGAAAATTTTTAAATAATTTCCTAAGCTTTCTAAAAAGAATGGAACAGATTTTCAAGCAAAAATTTAGGAAAAAATTCGAGAAATGATTTAGGTTTTATTTTAAAAGATTAACTTTAGATTTAACACCATTTTTTTAACTTTTTAGGATTTTTAAATTTTTTGAAAAACTGAATTTGAAAACAATTCGAATCTTGAGAATATTTCTGAAAATTGAAAAGAAAATGTAGATTTTTGAATCTTTTGAAAAAAAAAGAAGCTTCTTAAGAATTTTGAAAGGCTTAGAAAGAATAACATACAAATTCTTAACATTCCCGTATAAAGAATTTTCTAAAATTTGTTGAAACTCGTTGTTTTTTCGATTGAAAATTAATCTTCTTGGTTGAAAATTCATCCTTTCAGGTAGCAAATTAATTTTTTTACTGAAAATTCAACAATTAGATCCAAAATTTATGTATTTCATGAAAAATTAATTTACTTTGTAGGAAATTCAGCAATTTTGTTAAAAAGTCCTTTCTCTGGTGGAAAAATCAACTGGTTCGTTAAAAATTCGCCTTTTTGGGTTAAAAGTTTATCTATTTTAGTAGAAAATTCTAGTATATGTTTGACACTTTTTTTATTGTTGAAAATTTATGTAATTTCGTTTTTTTTTCAGTATAAAATTAATTTTCTTGGTTAAAAATATAATTATTTTGTGAAAAATTAATCTATTTTGTAGGAAATTCAACAATTTTGTTAAAAAGTCATTTCTTTGGTGAAAAAATTAACGGGTTTTTTAACTCGTGTTTTTTTGTAGAAAATTAATGTTTTTGGTTGGAAATTCATGTATTTTCTTTGAAATTCGTTTTTCTCGGTAGATTAAATTTATCTTCTTGGTTGAAAATTTATATGGTGAAAAATTAATCTACTTTGTAGGAAATTCAACAATTTTGTTAAAAAGTCATTTCTTCGGTGGAAAAATTAATTATTTGGTGAAAAATTAATGTACTTGGTAGAAAATTCAACAATTTTGTTAAAAAGTTCTTAATCTGATGGAAAAATCAACTGGTTCGTTAAAAATTCGTCTTTTTGAGTTAAAAGTTAAACTACTTTAGTAGAAAATTCAACCAGAATAGGGAAATTTTTCATATTTAATATTTTTATTGAGATGGAAAGGAGAAATTATCCGTTTTGAATTTTTTTCTGATTTCGAGAATGTTCGTTTTTTGTTTTTAAGATTTTTATCGATTTGGAAGGAAGGAAATTTTGGTTTTCGAAGTTTTCTAAAGTCAGAAGAAAGAAAATTTAGGTTATCAATTATTTTTTAGAATTGGAAAAGACCATGTTTTTCTTTTTTACATTTTTTTTGCATGCAGGGGGGGAGGAAAATTTGGTGTTTTTAACGTTGAGCTAAAAGGGGTGAACTTCTTTATTTCAATTTTTAAATGTAAAATTTTGCAGTTTAACGGCATTATATTTAAAATTGTTTTGAAAAATGTTGAAAAAAATCGTGAATCTAACTCTAATTAATTTTCTTTTCATCGGAAAAGGTTATGAGAATAAATTGTTCAGGTTTTTGAGTACTACAAATAGCCGTACATAGAACTTTCAAATATTGAAAAAAAATATTTGGATTCTTTATTTTCTTTTTTAAAAATAGTTATTTTAATAAAATGCGAAGAATAATTTAAATATTTTAGTCTATTATGAAAGAAACATCTTGTTTAGAAGAAATCTTACTACTGAAATGTTTTTAATTTATCTAGATATAATTTATTTTTTGCCCATTATAGAATAAATAAAGAGATTTCAAAACATTTTTTGTAGACTGTACCAATTATTTTATATATTGCAATGGACAGACTTCAATATTGTTGATAATTCTATATGCTTCTAGTTCTCTAGAAGGTTATTACAAAAAGTTAAAATCTATCATCTCAGAGAGTCGACTTGATCATCTCGGACGGTCGACGCGATCATTGAAGAGAGCCAAACTGATCATCACATAAGGCCGAACTAAGCATCGTAGAGCATAGATTTGATCATCATATCCTTAAGAATTTTGAAGATTTCAAGAGAATTAAAAGGTTTTCTTAGAATTCCTGGTGAAATCTAAACAATATTTTATTTGGTAAATTAATTTTAAAGGAATATTGAAAAATGATAGTCTGAAATTTCGAAAAATAATGTAGGATATTTTCAAATTTCAAAACATTTCGAAAGATTTCCAAAATTGTCAGAAAGGTATGTGGAAGATTTTGAGGAAATTTTTTCATTTCTTGGAATTACAATTTTTTTTCAATTGCTACCATTTTTTTCGTTTTTCAAAAAATGATTTTTTACTTTGAAAAATTAATTTTAAGATAAAATTGAAATTTATTTTAAAAAAATGTCCGAAATTGAAGCCGGAAGATTTTGAGGCAATTTTCAGTATTTTGCTGAATTTTGAAAAATATTTAGGAAATGACAATGAAAAAGTTTTCTTTCAAAGATTCATAGACAACAATTTCAAGAAAATTAGGAAAAAATGAAGAATTTCGAAAATAAAAAAAAAGGTTTCTTAAACTTTTGAAGGGTTCCAG
Source organism: Andricus grossulariae (assembly GCA_011634705.1). NCBI lineage: Eukaryota > Metazoa > Arthropoda > Insecta > Hymenoptera > Cynipidae > Andricus > Andricus grossulariae. The sequence goes on from JAABKJ010075445.1 coordinate 251,502,501, forward strand.
GAAAATAAAAAATCTTCTTAAAATTCCTGGGAAGATTTAAATAACATTTTATTTCGTAAATTAATTTTAAGAGACCATTTATAAAGATATAATATATATAACACTGATAAATAATTAAAATAATAATTTATTAATTTATTAATTATTTATTATTTTCTTTTTATAAAATTCCAAATTTATAATAGCGAACGAGAAAAAATCTTTTTTCAGAAACAGATCTTTTTTCAGAAATTCCAAATTTTTAATTGCGAAGAAAAAAGATCCTTTTTCAGAAATTTTAAATAGCGAAGGAGAAAGATCTTTTTTCAGAATTTACAAATTTTTAATAGCGAAGGAGAAACATCTCTTTTCAGAAATTCAAAATTTTTAATAGCAAAGGAGAAAGATCTTTTTTCATAAATTCAAAATTTTCAATAGCGAAGGAGAAAGATCTTTTTTCAGAAATTCCACATTTTTAATAGCGAAGAAGAAAGATCCTTTTTCAGAAATTTTAAATAGCGAAGAAGAAAGATCTTTTTTCAGAAATTCAAAATTTTTAATAGCGCAGGAGAAACATCTTTTTTCATAAATTCAAAATTTTTAATACCGAAAGAGAAAGATCTTTTTTCATAAATTCAAAAATTTCAATAGCGAAGGAGAAAGATCTTTTTTCAGAAATTCCAAATTTTTAATAGCGAAGAAGAAAGATCCTTTTTCAGAAATTTTAAATAGCGAAGGAGACCGATCTTATTTCAGAAATTCCAAATCTTTATTACTGAAGAAGAAAGATCTTTCTTCAGAAATTCCAAATTTTTAATAGCGAAGAAGAAAGATCCTTTTTCCGAATTTCAACATTTTTAATAGCGAAGGAGAAACACTTGGTTGAACTACTTTGTTCAAATTCATCCCTCCGGTTGAAGATCAATTATTTAAGTTGAAAAGACATTTCGTTGGTTGAAAATTAATTATTTAAGCTGAAAATTTAACGATTTTTTTTAATTCGTATTTGTTTACTAAATTCAAATGTTTTTTATTTAAAATAAAAATATTTTTGGTTGACCTATCAACTATTACATTTTTCGTGGAGAATTCATTTTTGTTGTTGAATATCAATATTGAATATCAAATTCAACTATTTGGTGGAACTACTTTGTTAAAAATTAATTTATTTGGTTGAAGATTAATTATTTGAGTTGAAAATTAATTTCTTTTGTTGAAATGTTAAATATTTTATTGAAATGTTAATATTTTTGTTTGAAATATCTATTACATTTTTTGTTGAGAATGTATCTTTTCTGTTGAAAATTCAACTACTTTGTTAAAAATGCATTCCTTCGGTTGAAGATTAATTATTTAAGCTGAAAATTAAACTGTATTTAAAAAAAAAATTTGAACAAAATAGCTTTTAGTTGAAATGTAAACTAGTACATTTTTCATTGAGCATTCATCTTTTTTGTGGTTAAAGATTAATTATTTAGGCTGAAAATTCATTGCTTTGGTTGAAAATTAATTATTTAAGCTGAAAATTAAACTTTTTTTTGAAAATTCGTATTTTTTTTTAAATTAAGTTCAACTGCTTCTTATTTGAAATAAAAATATTTTTAGTTGAAATATCAACTATTACATTTTTCGTGGAGAATTCAGTATTTTAAGGCAATTTTTTGTATTTTGAACAATTTTCTAAACATTTTAGGGAAAATCTAACACATTATAAACTATATTTGGGAATTTTGAACAATTTCTAAAATAATTTCAAGAAATTTAAAACAAAATGTAGATTTTTTAAGACTTCGGAAAAAGAAGGTTTTTAAGCGTTTTGAAAGCTTTCAAGACATCGAAAAATTTTTATTTTAAAGATTCCTGGAAAAATTATATATGATTTTTTATTTAAAAATAATAATTTCAAATTAAAGCAATTTTTTTTCTAGATTAAAACAAAATTTTTTTTTGGTAAGAATTTTGAAAATTAAAAAAAAGGTTTTTTAAGCTTTTGAAAGGTTTCAAGAGAATAAATAAATCTTCTCAAAATTCTTCAGAAGATTTGAATAATGTTTTATTCGGTAAATTAATTTTGAGAAAACATTTTAAAACATTTCATAAGATTTCGAAAACTGACGAACAATCACCTGGATGATTTTTTGGTAATATGTTTTCATTTTGCAGGATATAAAATGATTTTCTAAAGTTTCGAAAAATAATGTAGAAAATTTTAAACAAAAATGTTCAATTTTGCAATATTACAAAATTTTAGATAAAATTTATCGATCTTATCGATTTTTAAAGATTTCGAAGAAAAAATTTTCTAAAGATTCATAGGAAATTCAAAATGTTTTTTTTTTATTCTGAAAAATTATTTTAATAGAATATTACAAAAGATATCCAAAATTCTGTTCGAAAATCTGAAAGATTGTTGGGATTAATTATAACCCAAATAGTTGGACTTCAAAAAATTAAAAATATCAATTTTAAATCAAAAACGAAATAATGAAATTATCATAGAAAAAATTAATTTTCAATAAAGAAACAAATAAATTTTGAATAAAAAAAAGTAATTTTCTACAAAACAGTTGAATATTCAACATGAAAATTTGAATTTTTATCAACAAATTACTTTTCAACCAAATAATTGAATTTTTTAACAAATAATTAAATTTTAAGTTAAAAAAATTAATGTTGATAACTTTCAACCAAGGAGTTGCATTTTTTACATAAAAAGATGAATTGTAAAGAAAAATTTAAAAGTTGATATTTCAACCAAAGAAAATGTTAATTTTAAATCAAAAACAGTCTTATTTAACCAAAAAATTTGCAACAAAGTACATTAATTTTCAACCAAATAGTTAAATTTTCAACCAAGAGGTATAATTTTCTACGAAAAAGCCGAATTTTGAATGAAATAGTTGAATTTTCAAGTAAAAAAGATACATTTTCAACCAAAAAGTTGAAGTTTTAACCAAATGGTTAAATTTTCAGTTAAAAAAAACTAGTTGAAAAAAATTATTTGTAACAAAACTAGTTCAATTTTTAACCAAAGAGATGAATTTTCATCTAAAGTTAAGAATCTTCTACGAAATAATGTTTTTTTTTTTTTAAAGAAAATAGTTCAAATTTTAACCAAGAAGTTGAATTTTTCAACTCAAAAGATGAATTGTCAAGAAAAATGTAATAGTTATTATTTTAACCGAATAAGTTTTTACGCAGTATTGTATTTTTTTAATTGAATTAATTTTACTCTTGTCCCAATGTTTGAAAAAAATTAATTTAAACAAAAAATGTATTTTGTGGTACCCTATAAAACAGACTTATGGGGGTAATATTTAAAAAGTAATAATTTATTCATATTATATGGGTGATTGTGATGAGAAATGTTTAGTTTTAACCATTAAATAATAGCTGATTTTGAAAGGATGAATTATTAACAAAATACATAAGTTTCTAACCAAATAGTTGAATTTTCTACCAAGAGGATTAATTTTCTACCAGAAAAGACGAATTTTCCAAAAAAAGTCCCATACATTTTAAACTAAATAGGC
>JAABKJ010075445.1:251506022-251540629 GCA_011634705.1 Andricus grossulariae
AAAAAAATGAACTTTTAAGAAATTATTTCTTAACTTTCAACCAAGGAGTTGAATTTTCAACCTAAAAATATGAATTTTCAACGAAACATGTAATAGTTAATAATTCGTAAAGAAGTTTTATTTTAAAATAAACAATTATTGGATTTTACTAAAAGAAAAGAATTTTCAACAAAATACCAAATTGTTGAATTTTCAAGCAAAAATGGAAAATTTTCTACAAAACAGTTGAATTTTTCAACAAAAAAGTTAATTTTCAACAAATGAGTTGAATTTCCAAGAAAATAGTTAAATTTAGTTTGAAAATTAATTTTTAACATATAAATTTAATTTTCTATAAGAAAGACGAATTTTCAACAAAATACATACATTTAACCAAATAGTTAAATTTTCTAACGAATTGTTGAATTTTAGACTTCACAGCGTTTTTATATTTTTTTAATCATTTTAAGTTAATACAAAAGATTTCAGAAAGATTTCACAAATAATTAAAAAATTGCATACAAATTTCATAAAGATTTCAAAAGAATACGACAATTTCATGGATTTCAAAGAAGGGCAAAACACCAGGTTTTTAAGATTTCAAAAATTTTTTAAGATTTTAACGATTTAAAATTTTTTCAGAAGATTTTAAATTATTTCACAAAATTGTTTTAGTATTTTAATCAATTTAAATGGACATAAAAGATTTCAGAATTATTACACAAATATTTCAAAGAATTCATAACGATTTCAAAGGATTTTTCGAAAATTGCAATTTCACAAAGATTTCAAAGAATTTAAATATTTCAAAAAATTTCAAGGAATTTACAAAGATTGCAAAAGATTTAAATGATTTCAAAAGAACAAGAAATATTTCACGAACAAAGATTAAAGAAAGATTTCAAAAATATTTCGAAGATTTCAAAAAATTTCACAAAGATTTCAAAGATTTTAGAAGATTTTGAAAAGATTTCACAAAGATTCCAGATATTGCAATGCTTTCAAATTAATACAAAAGGTTTCAGAAAGATTTCATAAATATGTGAAAGAATTCATGAGGATTTCAAAAAATTTCAAGAATTTCGTAGATTTTAACACCAGATATCAAAACTTTTCAAAGACTTTATACAGTTTCGAAAGATGTGAACAAATTTGAAAAGATTTAAAAAGATTTCAATGATTTCAGACGAACATAAAAGTTAATTTTCAACAAAAAATGAATCGAATTTTTAACAAAAGAGTTCAATTGTACACCAGCGAGATGATTTCTCAACGAAAAAGATGAATTTTTATCAAAGTGGTTTAAATTTCAAATCAAACGGTTACATTTCAAATCAAATGGTTAAATTTTTGAACAAAAAGATGAATTTTCAGTTTAGTAATTAATTTTTAACCAAAAATAAAAAGAATTTCAAACAAAATGATTAAATTTTCAACCAAGTTGTTGAATTATCAACTGAAAAAGATTAATTTGGCACAAAAGACGGAATAGCTGAATTTTTAGTTAAGTAATTTAATTTTAACCAAAAATGAAATGAATTTTTAACAAAATAGTTGAACTGTCCACCGAAGAGATAAATATTTAACCAAAAAGGTGAATTTTTAACCAATTAATTTACCTTTCAATCAAGTAGTTAAGTTTTTGACCAAAGAAGATAACTTTTTAACCAAATAGTTGCATTTTCAACAAAATAATTAAATTTTCAACCAAATGGTAGGATTTTTAACCAAGCGAGATAAGTTTTGAACTAAAAGTATGATATCAGACTTTTTAATAAAAAAAAAACTTTCAATAAAAAAAAGTTGGATTTTCGTATTGGGTTCTATTAATGCAAAAAAATGGAAAAAAGCGAAAGTTTCTTGGAAACAGAGAAAAAAAGAAATTCTTGATAAAAGGGAAACGTAGCCCCTCTCAAATTGGTAACTTAGTCCATAAGTATCAAATACTTTAAATTTATTATTCATTGTTTAGAAAACTTTGAGATTCCTTGGAATTCCTGGAAATTTTATTATAAAACCCTTGAATCTTCGTGAAATTTCTTGAAATACCGAAAAATCCCTTGAAATCTTTGGAATTGATAGAAATTCCTTGAAATTTAATTTAATTTAATGTATAACATTCACTAGAGATCCCTTGACATCTCTGGCAATTCCACAACATTCTTTGAAATCCTGCGACATTTTTTATATAACGTGAATCCTTTAGAATCCCTTGAAATCCCTTGAAATCTTTGGAAAACAAAAAAAAAACATTTTATAAGGCATAAATCATTTGAAAGCCTTCAAATATAATTCAAATTAAACTTATTCATTTATTTATCTGAAAAAAAAGTGAAAATCTCTAGAAATCTTCGAAATTCCTTGAAATCCCTGGAAATTTTATTACAAAATCCTTGAATCTTTGTGAAATCCCTTGAAATACCTCCAAATCCCTTGAAATCTTCGGAATTGTTAGCAATTCCTTGAAATTTAATTAATTTGATTTCTTAAATTGACATCTTGACATCTCTGGCAATTCCAGAAAATTCTATGAAATCCTTTGACATTTTTTATATAACTTGAATTATTTAGAATCCCCTGAAATTCCTTGAAATCTTCGGAATTGCTAGAAATCTCTTGAAATATAATTTCATCTAATTTTTAAAGTTTGCTAGAAATCCCTTGACATTTTTGAATATACTAAAATATTCTGTGAAACCCTTGACATTTTTTATATTTCTTGGAATCCTTTAAATTCAAACGCAACTATCCCAGTTAAAGATTGATCATTTTAGTTAAAAATTCATCTTTTTAAGTTCAAATTTCACCTATTTGGTTGAAAAATGGTCTTTTTTAGTTGAAAATTCAACTATTTCGCTGTAAATTCATTTATTTGGTTGAAAATCGTATTTTTTGGTAAATTTTTTTTTTTCTCTATTAAATTCAACTACTAAAGTTCAAAATTGATCATTTCAGTTGAAAATTCATGTTTTCTGTTTAAAATTCCTCGGTTTGTTGGAAAATTAATTTTGTCAACTGAAAATTAAACTATTTCATTTGTGGTTGAAAATTTATCTTTTAAGTTCAAAGTTCAACTGCTTGGTTGGAAATTTGTCTTTTTTAGTTGAAAATACAACTATTTCGTTGAAAATTCATTTATTTTGTTGAAAAATTACCTTTTTGTTAAAAAATTAATCATTTTGATTGAAAATGCAACTATTCTAGTTAAAGATTGATCATTTTAGTTGAAAATTCATCTTTTCTGTTTAAAATTCCTCAGTTTGTTGGAAAATTAATTTTGTCAACTGAAAATTTAACTATTCCATTTTTGGTTGAAAATTGATCTTTTAAGATCAAAATTCAACAATTTGGTTGAAAATTTGTCTTTTTTAGATAAAAATTTGTCTATTTCGTTGAAAATCCATTTATTTTGTTACAAAATGACATTTTTGATAAAAACTTAATATTTTTGGTTAAAAACGCAACTATTCCAGTTAAAGATAGATCATTTGAGTGGAAAATTCATCCAAATTCAAGGAATAGATCAAATTCAACGATTTCTTAAAATTCAAGGAATTCATTAAATTCAAAGAATTGATCAAATTCAAAGAATTTTTCAAATTGATCAAATTCAAAGAATTGATCAAGTCTAAGGAATTTATAAAATTCAATAAAATGATCAAATTCAAGGAATTGATCAAATTAAAAGAATTGTTCAAATTGATCAAATTAATCAAATTCAAAGAATTAATCAAATTCAAAGAATTTATCAAATTCAAGGAATTGATCAAATGCAATGATTTCTTCAAATTCAAGGAATCGATCAAATTCAAAGAATTGATGAAATTAATCAAATTCAAAGAATTTATCAAATTCAAGGAATTTATTAAATTTAGGGAATTTATGAAATTCAAGGAATTTATACAATTCAAAGAATTTATACAATTCAAAGAATTTATACAATTCAAAGAATTTATACAATTCAAAGAATTTATACAATTCAAAGAATATATACAATTCAAAGAATTTATCAAATTCAAAGACATGATCAAATTCAAAGAATTGATCAAATTTAAAGAATTGATCTAATTCATAAAATTCAGGGAATTTATCAAATTCACTGAATTTATCAAATCGAAAAAATTTATCAAATTCGAAGAATTTATCAAATTCAAGGAATTTATTAAATTAAAGAAATTTATTAAATTAAAGAAATTGATCAAATTCAAGGAATTTATCAAATTCAAAAAATTTATCAAATTCGAAGAATTGATCAAAATCAAATTCAAGGAATTTATTTTATTCTTATTTTTAGAGTTTCAACTTTGACTTGTTTAGGGTATTGATTTAGAGATTGGTTTTAAGACTCTTTTGTAATAGCAAATATTTTTTTTCTTTTTACAGAGGAGAATCCGTGATTAGTCACACTTCGCGTTTCCTTTATGGAGAAAGAATGGTTTATGTATATAAAAATGGGACTGGACAAATAACCAGAATGTGGACCGCACAAAAAAATATAATGCCGACAGTCAGTGAATGAAATGAGTACCATATTCGGGGTTATCTGAAATACAAAAACAGGATGGTATTAATCGCGTTCTAATTAGAAGGAGATCATCTTGTGGGATTTCAGTTTCAAGGGATGCAGCAAAGTCGAAGGCGGTATAGGTGGTAGTGAATGATTATTCACAAAAAAAAGTATGCAAATTATGACCATTGTGTAATATTTCTTTGATTTTTACCTATTCCTGAAGAAAAACATAATTATCTGAAAACTAATCTTACTGATATCTTACATTTTTGTTATGTATTCAATAACTTAAATTAAAAAATAGTACAGGTGACTATACTTGAACCCCAGCTAAAGCCAATTCGTGGCAAAATGTACTACCGATCGAAATTGTGCGTCCTCTTACGAAAATTGTATTAAAAATAGGCTTGTCTTGGAAGTAACTGAGAAAAATGTATGAAGGAAGACTTTTAAAAAACCGTTACCAAACTGATTAAATCCCGTATCGAATAAGCCCTGCTCGAACTGGTACGGATAAGTCTGTAAATATTACGGGTCGTCAACCAGAAAAACGCACCTCAAATTCCGACGCTATTCGTGCGTGAAATCGAAATCCAGAGGCTCCGCAAGCTGGTGCAATAGGCGGGCCACCAACATCCGGAGAAACCGCTAATGGCGACCGCTCAACCACAACCTACGAAATTCCAATACTCCAAGCCATCCCTCAAAGGAAAAATGGTACTGAACACGGAGCAGGCCAAGTTCTTCGCCGGCAACCGTTTCGATAGCCTCATGACGGCCCTTTTCATCATCGACGTTACGTCCCGCAAGCTGGCGAAAAACCTCAAGACCTTTGATCACAAAGCGGTGGTTGATGCGGTCTCGAAGAAAATCGAGCGCATGGAAGTAGCCGTGCGTGACGAGTCTGAGCGGATGGACACGCTTTTGAAGAGCTTGGGAATCAAAGAGCTTGCAGGGTACAGCTCCCCACTGACTCGTGAATTCGAAATCACCAGCCCAGAAATCAAGAGGATGAGCAGCCTGCTTCAGGCATTTGACCATCTGATTATCCAGGTCGATACCGCCTGGCTGCATGAGAAAATCGATAGCTCGGAAGCTGAGGAATTTCGTGCAAACAAGAGCAACCAAATGGCCCGGCTGATCCGCTCACTCGTTGGCCTCGGTCAGAGCGCGCGAGCAAAGGCATACGCCAGCAAGGTTGCAGAGCTCAAAGAAGATATCGAAAAGGCAGAAGCCAAAGTGAGCGCCGAGAAGGAGGAGCGCGAGGCTGCGGGTCACATTGAGCCTGATGGCAATGCAGACCGTGCCAGGCCAAGTCGCCGATCAAGGAAGTCCACCACCTGCGGGTGACGCGCCACGGCAAGATGATTGTGCTGGATATCCGTGCAGGTGCCTTCCTGCATCACATGGTGCGCAACATCGCTGGCGTGCTGATGACCATCGGCACCGGTGAGCGCCCGGTGGAGTGGGCCAAGGAAGTGCTGGATAGCCGCATTCGCCGCACGGGCGGGGTCACGGCGCATCCGTTCGGCCTTTACCTGGTGGATGTGGAGTACCGCGACGAGTTCGAATTGCCGGAACGCTTTATCGGGCCGCACTTCCTCACCGGTTTCAGCGAACTTGGCGGCTGACGCCCGGAAAAGCTTTTGTTACCATCCGGGACTTTCTCGGTCCAACCCTGAGGTTCCTACGACATGTCAGCCGTTCGCAGCAAGATTTGCGGGATTACCCGCATAGAAGACGCGCTGGCGGCAGTCGAAGCGGGGGCGGATGCCATTGGCCTGGTGTTTTATGCCAAGAGCCCACGGGCGGTGAATGTGCTGCAGGCGCGGGCGATCATCGCTGCATTGCCGCCCTTCGTGACCACCGTGGGGTTGTTCGTCAACGCCAGCCGCTGCGAGCTCAACGAAACCCTGGATGCGGTGCCGCTGGATATGTTGCAGTTCCATGGCGACGAATCGCCAGAGGAATGCGAAAGCTATCAGCGCCCGTACATCAAGGCGTTGCGAGTCAAGGCTGGGGACGATATCGCCGCAGCCTGCACCGCTTATACCGGCGCTCGCGGGATTCTGAAAGATAAAGTTTATCTTTGATTTAGGGTAGCAAAAAGCTGAAGCCGAGCTTTTTCTGCCGCTTTTCGCGCAGCAACTGCGCGAGGCATGCGAATGAGGCAGCCCTGGAACAACCAGGTCGAGAACCAGATCCGACCGTCAGCGTTTGAACGCTCGAACTGGTTGTTGCAGGGTCGCTACGCAGCGGAAAACGGGCGGCGGCGATCATGAGTTTGATCCAATCTGCGCGGCTCAACGGGCATGATCCGTATGCTTATTTGAAGGACGTTCTTACACGCCTGCCGACGCAGCGGGCGAGCGAGATCGAGCAACTGCTGCCGCATCAGTGGGTGGCGGCAGAAACCACGTAAGCCCTGATGCTTTGGGACTTGCAAGGATGGCGCAATTAACGGAGTAGTCATAACGATGATTTTGGTAGTTGAAGGAATCAGCGCCAGCGGGAAAACGACTTGGTGCGCTAAGCATGGAGGGCAACATGTCATTCCTGAAAACGGCCGTTTTGAAAACGAGCCGGATCGGATAAAAGATCCAGTCGGAGCAGCAACTTTTTGGGCAGAGCGAAACGTGGATCGCTGGCAAAAAGCGTTGGCCATGGAAGACATTTCTTCGTGGGCTTTGTGTGACAGCGACCCTCTCAAGCTCCACTACATTTGGAGCCTTTGGCAGATCGGCGAGACGAGCGAACACAACTGGCGAATAGAGTTGGACGCCACAAGAGAAACAATCGCACAAGGACGTATTGGCTTTGCTGACTGTTACATTGTTGGACCACTCTAAGATAATATAGTCATAAACAATAAGCAATTGTTTGAATAAGCATGTTTACTAAATTGCATTGATTATTACCTCACCAAGTGAAAAGTGGACAAAAAGTTTAAGAGTTTAGAAAAAACCGCAACTTTTTAGCACTCGTCTAAGAGAAGATACGTATAAATAATAATAAATTGTTTGAAGAACTATGTTTGTTTACTTGCATTATTCATTACTCTACTAAGTGAAAACAAGGTAAAAATTTAAACATTTCAGAAGAAACAGCAACTATATTGCATTAAAGAAAAAGAAAATTAATTAAACAAATAATTTGTTAACTTTGATTGATTATTTAACTCAATTTAAGTGAAAAGTGAAGAAAAAGTTGAAAATTTCCGAAAAAGCCGCGACTTTCAATCTCCATTCTAAGAGAAAATTGCTAAAAACAATAATAAATGATTCAAACAATTTGTTTAAACATCTCATCATTAGTACAAGTTAGTATTTTATGTATCAGAAACAATTTTCATTTTGAAAAACCCAAAAAAATCATAAGTCGCACCAAAAACTCGCAAAATCCATTTTTTCACTCATGGGGGTTTTTGGGACCCTTTCAAAGATACCTATGGGGGTGATATTTGAAAAGAAATATTTGATTTGTATTTCATGGCTTATTGTGAAAATAAGCATTAAGTTCCAATTTGATTTAGCTAATATTCAGGATTCTGAATAAAATTTACCAAAAAGTCTTCTTTTCTTATAGGAAATACGTTTTAAACTTCATGGGGCGGCATCGAGGTCTATGTGATGACCGCCGCGTCCGAGGAGCTGGTGCGCATGGTCGCGGCTGATCCGAAGTACGGCTACAACGTCAAACCCCAGAACGTCATCGGCGTGACCACCTTGCTCAAGGATCGCAAGACCGACGAGCTGACCACCGCACGCAAACAGATCACTGCCGGCAAGTATGACGAGAAGAGCAACCTCGGCCTGGAACTGACCCCCTACCTGTGGACCCCGGCGACCTGGATGGCCGGCAAGCACGCGGCGATCCTCACCTACATCGACGAATGGAAAAAACCAGTGATTGTCGGCGGTGACACACCGACCAGCGACGGCTACATGCTGTTCCACGATGTGGATGTGGCCAAGGGCGGCATCCACCTGTGGATCAACCGCAAAGACAAGTACATGACCCAACTCAACGGCATGATCGCCAAGCACGCGGCGGCGCAAGCCAAGGAAGGGCTGCCGGTGACGGCGGACAAGAACTGGGTGATCGTCAAGCCGGAAGAGATCCAGTAAGACCGAGTCACCTGCATCGCAGACAAGCCAGCTTCCACCGTCGACCGCATTCTCATGTTGGGGCGCGGTCAACTGTGGGAGCGGCTTGCCCGCGAAGGCGGTCTTAAGAACACCGCAGACTCAAAGGCAAAATAGATATCAATTGCGAACTAATCTCATTCTTTGCTAGCGTGCGCACTCCCTGAACCGTCCGTTCTTCTCAAGGTAGTGCTGTGTCCTCCTGGAATACGCAGATCGCGCGCCTGTTCGCGGGCGCGAGCGGTAAGGCCCTGCAGCGGGCCGTCAGCGATGGAAACACCATAGTCAACGGCGAAGTCGGCATTGCGGAAATCCGACAGGTTCTTAACGTTTTCCAGGCCTTCGGAGCCACAGAAACGCGCTTGGGCGAATGGCAGGTCGGAGGAGATGCACAGGACCACGGTGTTGGCCACATCGTTGGCCTGGGCATTGAACTTGCGCACGGAAGTGGCGCAGGTTGGGGTATCAACGCTTGGGAAGATGTTCAGCACTTTGCGCTTGCCGGCAAAGGTAGCCAGGGTGGCGTTGGACAGGTCGCCGGCGGTCAGGGTGAAGTCTGCAGCTTTGGCGCCGACTTTCGGCAGTTCGCCTTCAACCTGGACCGGGTTGCCTTTAAGGGTGACTTGAGCCATGAACGGAATCCTTATGCTGGTTTTTGGTTAAACAAATTCGAGAGGCGGAAGTTAACCACAAAGTGCCGACGCTACCTACCGCCAGACACAAATTGTCATGTCGTCAGGTTGTGGTTTAATTGCGCGCTTTTCGCCCGTCCTTCAAGGAAACCTTTGCCGATGAATCAGCCTGTCACCAAAGTCCTGGTCATTGGTTACGTCTGGCCGGAGCCCCGCTCCTCGGCCGCGGGCGGGCATATGATGCAAATCCTTGAGAGCTTTCTTACGCAAGGTTGGGACATTACCTTCAGCAGCCCGGCCACCATTGGCGAGCACAAGGCCGACTTGCCGGCACTCGGGATCGCCGAACGCACCATCGAACTGAATAACAGGTAAAATTTTATTACTTTTTCGAGGATCAGCATTTACGATGGGAAAATTTTATTCAAATACAAACTTTGCTCAAATTACCATTACATGAACTCATCAAACATTGTAAAACTAGATGGCTAACGCTTGGCAATGCTTCAGAAAGAGGGTTCGAACAACTTCCCGCCTTGGAAGAATATTTCCTGAAATTCATACCAAGAAAAGAAGAGAAAACAACCGCAAAGAAAGAAAGTTATCTAGAAATTCGAAAGATTTTAAGCATGAAGACTTTTAAGATTACCTTATTATTTACAGCCTGTGTAGCAAAAATATTTACATCAGAATTTTTACTAAAAATGCAGAAAGAAGAACCAATGATTCATATATTGTATGCTCAGCTCAAGAAGTTAATCTATTTACTATGTGCAAATATTATCAAAGCAGACAGTAAAGTATGGGATAAAAACTTTCTGAGACTAAAATCTTCAGAATTGTTAGATCAATCGAATTTACGTGATCTTAAAGATATAAACTTTAGTGAAAAAGTAAAGGCTGAACTAATTATGTTAAAAGAACCTGCTAAAACTCTATTTCTAAAGCAAGTACAAAATTTGTATACAGTAACAATAAAGTACTTACTTGATAGAGTTCCTCAGATCAATACTCTTAGATATTTCGAATGTTTGCTTCCAGAAAATATAAAGAAAAGTCATAGTCTTGTTTACATTCAAAAAGTAGCTAACTTGCTTCCTATTGTAAATGTAGATATTGATTTATTGAGCCAAGAATGGCACTGCATAAAAGATTCTGGAGTTTAGGAGATTATACAAAACAAAATTTGATGCTGCTGTCTATGGTACGCAGGAGGGCTCTGTCATCTAGAAATCAGACCCAGCTAAACACTTGGAGACTTGTTACGACTGATGCAGATGGTAATGAAATACAAGTCTGCAATACCTGGCTTTGTCACGTATTAAGCATAAGTGAAAAAAGATTAAGGACTGTAAAGGAAAAAATAGTCGCAGGAAATGTAGAAGATCTTAGAGGAAAGCATGCACATCGGGAAGTTGAATTAACGCCAGAAATGAAACGACTCATCAGAGAACACTGCAATTCTATTCCTCACCGAGAATCGCAATACCGACGAGAGAATACTGCATTATTTTATTTTACAAATCCAGAACTCAACTTAGGCAAATTATATGAGTTGTTTTGTCAATATTATGTTCATGTAACTGGCGACAAAGAAAACCAACTGTTAAATGAAAATACATACCGTCAGTATTTTAACAGAAATATCCCTTTTACATTCAGACTGCCAAGATCAGATGTCTGTAACATTTGTTACGAAAGCGAAATGAAGGGAGACGAAGGCGAAGAAGTAAAAAGACACAAATCAGCAGCCAAAAGTTATTTGGAATTGAAGCAATGTTTGCTGAAAAACAAAGAGGGGAATTTGTGTCTAGAATTTGACTACGGGCAAAATCTTCCTTTACCAAAAGTTCCAGTAAATTCACAGTTTTTCTGCAGGTTACTCTGGTTTTATATTTTCAACATTCCGATCTTAGCTATGCATTCCAAAATTGCGTGATTAATAGCTGATTCAAGGATCGGCTATTTATCACGAAATTTCTGGATCAATAGCTGATTCAACAATTCGGGCTATTTATCACGAAATTTCATGATTAAAAGACATTGCCTGAAAAATATAGAACCCTAAACATTCATTAGTTTTGCGATTGATTTAATAAAATCATAACTGTTTTGAAATTGCAGGGAAAAAATTATTATAATTGAAAAGTTTTTGAGAAAATTGTTTAATTCTTTCAAAAGAAGTCATATTCTTGAAATCCATAAACCATAATCGTTAATCCCGAAAAAAAAATTTCACGAGTTACAGGCGAAAAATTAGCATAAAAAATAACACTTGTTTAAAAAATGCAGAAATAGTTATAATAAACTTGAAAACTTGTCATGAATCTAATAAAAAAAAGTATTACAAAAGTTCCAAAAAATACTTTCTTTATCAAGAATTGTGCATAGAAATTCCATTTTGAATTTTTCGGGACATTTTCCTCAATCATTCTTCAAGAAGTTACTAAACCAAAATTTACAAAAAGATACATAAAAAGAAGTACGCCTTTTTTAATTTTTTTGAAACTCGAACTTTTCCGATTGAAAATCCTGTTCTAATTTCAAATGTCCACAACGCAATGTTGTTGGGTTTCGCGAATGTTCAGGTTTTAGTTACTTTTCGTATAAGTTGTGTAACAGAAATTCTGACAGGAATTGAAAAGGGCAATTCTTTTGTAACAAACCTTTTTTTTCGGCCAGTTAACAGTCAATGATTTTTTTAAAGTTAATAAGATGTAGAATTGATCCATTTTTTTCATTTCGAGTTCTACATTATTGTATATAATATTACTATGAGTATTAATTACATGAATAAAACAATGATTTAATCATTTAATTATTTCCGAAAAGCTGTATTTCGTCGGCTTTGTCCCACACCGGAGGGCAAAGCCGACCGCAATTTTTTATAAAAACAAAACATTTGAAGATGGGAAAACATGATGGTTCGCGTCCATGGTATTTTATGCACTAGAAAAATTACCTTTAAACATATTCAGCAAGAAGAATAAGTTATTTTTAATAGAAATAGTGATAGCTGTCATATAACTTCTTATTCATTGACATTCCACTAGAGACGGACTATGGGGAAAGGTTTCTACCATACCGACCAGATTGAAAATAATAATATTCAACAGTTTCTTGCATGTAGCCCAGAAGATAAGTGGCTGTTCTATATTGCCGATCAGTTATCATAACCTCAGCACTTTTAAACTATTATTTTCGTCGGGCTTGCCCCCCTGGTGAGGCCTCAATTGTTTACGATATTCAATATACTTTGGACTTGAATTACGTTCAATGATTATAATGAAATAATGTGCTATTGTTTTATCTGTCAAAATATCAAATTTTCATACAGTAATTATTGCCATTAATTTTGAAAACTTTATATTTCTGCCAGCGAATCTTCCATTCTTTCCTTGTCAAAACTGTTTTCTGCATAATTTTTCTTTTACAACGTCAATTGAATTTTCAATCCGAAAATATGATTTTTCAAAAAAAGTTAATTTTCAACCAAACAGTTACATTTTTAACCAAAAAAGGGACATTGTTACAAATAATTACATATATATCATTACTGAAAATATATTTTTTTTATTTTTTATGAAAATTTGATATTTTTTTGTTGAAACTTGGTCTTTTTTGGTAGAAAACTAATTTTCTTGGTTTGCAATTTCCTGTTTTTTGGTTAAAAATTTAACTGTTTGGTTGAAAATTAACTTTTGTTGAAAATCAATATTTTCGAGTTGAAAATTCAATTCAATTTCAAAGTTTCTTTGATCAAAAAGGCGAATTTTCAACTAAAAAAGATCAATTTTCAATAAAAAGTCGTAAAGTTACAAATTTGGTTCAAAACATTAATTTTAAATAAAAAAAACACGAATTTTTAACAAAATAGTTAAATTTTAAACTAATAATTGCATTTTTAACAAATAACAGATAAAATTTCTACCAAAAGCGATGAATTTTAAACCCAAAAAGATGAATTTTCAACCAATAAGATTAATTTTCTACCGAAAAAGAAGAATTTTCAACAAAAAGGAATGAATTTGCAACAAATTAGTCCAAATTACAACCAAAGAAATGAATTTTCAACTAAAATGATGAATTTTCTAACTAAAAAGACGACTTTTCAATAAAACAGTCGAATTTTCTTGAATTTTCAATCCGAAAATATGATTTTTCAAAAAAAGTTAATTTTCAACCAAACAGTTACATTTTTAACCAAAAAAGAAAGTTGAACTACTATGTTAAAAATTCATTTTATTAGTTAAGATCAATCTCTTCAGTTGAAAATTTAACTACTTTGATGATAATTTTTGTTTAAAAATCAATTTTTTTAATTTCAAATTGAACTATTCCATTTTTATTGAAAATTGATCTTTTTTAGTTTAAATTTCAAATATTTGGTTGAAATCTCATACTTTTAGATTGTAAATTCAACTGTTTTGTAGAAAATTCGTCTTTCTCGTTTAAAAATTCTTCTTTTTCGGTTGAAAATCCTATTATTTTCATTTAAAAAATTCAACTACTCGGTTGAAAATTAACTTTTTATTTAAAATTTCAACTGTTTTGTAAAGAATTCGCCTTTTTGGCTAGAACATTCAACAATTTGGTTCACCTTTATTCCTCTCTTGACTGAAAAATCTTTCCTGGATGAAAATTCATATTTTTTGATTGAAAATTCATATATTTTCGTGGAAATTTGATCTTTTTTGATTAAAAATGCAACTTTTTGGTTAAAAATTTAATTATCTTGTTGAAAATGTAACTGTCTTCTTTAAAATTCGTGTTTCTGGATAGAAAATTCGTCCCTTTTTATTAAAAATTCAACTATTTGATTGAAAATTAAATGATTTGTTGAAAATTCGTTCTTTTTGGTACAAAATTAAAATTCGTAATGGAAAATTTAACTGCCTGATTGAAAGTTGAACTACTATGTTAAAAATTCATTTTATTAGTTAAGATCAATCTCTTCAGTTGAAAATTTAACTACTTTGAAATTCTTTCATACCTCATTTGCACAATTCAAAGAAGTTTCATCCTTTAGGTATCCAAATCCTTTTTATTATTTTTCCTTTTTTTGCAGTTACCTTCAATCGTGAGAATTTATAGGGTTTCGTAGCCCTGGGCGCGAATCCCTCATAGTTTCGGCCAAGTGTCCGTAAGTCCGTCGATCGTACTTTTCGCCAGAGAGGAAAGTGAGGGGATCTCCTAACTCATAACAAAAACTAAAATTACACAAGTCACTACTTAGGGCACCCACAATTCAATGTCCGCGAAGTTAGCACAACAACCATAAAATATCCAACTTTTGTTTAATGAAATCGTTTGGTCATCGTTTTATCATACTTCGAAATCCAATTTTGTCTTTTGGACGGAAAAACTCAAAAAGATATTGAATTTACAAAATTGAAGAACTAACTTCAAGCTGAGCAACAAATTTTAATTTTTTTTTTTATTTTTCTACCGAAATTGTGTGATTTGTGAATAAACAAGTAGTTAGCACCATACTCGTGAGCGCCGCCTTCTCAAGTAGTACTGACCTTCTTTGGTCAGCCATGTCCTTGAATAGAGTATGATGTGTCAGACATTCTGATAAGAATATTTTTCAACAAATGAAATTTTTGAAAGACATGCATGATTTCAGCCTTTTTTCATCCCTGTGCAGTGGGGTGAAACTTCTACTTTTCAGGAGTAAAAAGTGACTTCATACGCAAATGATGAAACATTATACATCTGTGAGCAAACATTTTGCGTTAATCGACTCTCCTGAAATATCTGAAGTTACTTAAAGTCATTTGAATTCACTGGAAGTTACTTGAATTCATTTCAAGTCACTCGAATTCCCTGAAATCTCCTGAAGTCCCCTGAAATATCTGAAGGTACATGAATTCACTTGAATTCACTGAAAGTTACTTGAATTCATTTGAAGTCACTTGAATTCTCTTGAAATTTCCTGAATTATCTGAACTTACTTTAAGTGACTTGGATTCACTAAAAGTTACTTGAATTCATTTGAAGACACTTGGATTCCCTTGAAATCTCCTGAAGTCTCCTGAAATATCTGAAATCTCCTGAAATATCTGAAGTTACTTGAAGTCACTTGAATTCACTGGAAGTTACTTGAATTCTATTTGAAGTCACTCTAATTCCCTTCAAATCTCCTGATGTCTCCTAAAATATCTGAATGTACATGAAGTCACTTGAATTCACTGAAAGTTACTTGAATTCATTTGAAGACACTTGGATACCCTTGAAATCTCCTGAAGTCTCCTGAAATATCTGAAGTTACTTGAATTCATTTGAAGTTACTTAAATTCCCTTGAAATCTCCTGAAGTCTCCTGAAATATCTGAAATCTTCTGAAATATCTGAAGGTACATGAAGTCACTTGAATTCACTGAAAGTTACGTGAATTCATTTGAAGATACTTAGATTCCCTTGAAATCTCCTGAAGTCTCCTGAAATATCTGAAGTTACTTAAAGTCATTTGAATTCACTGGAAGTTACTTGAATTCATTTCAAGTCACTCGAAATTAAGACTCCCTTATTTTTTATAAATTGTGAAGAAGAAGACATTTTTCTACCACGTCGACTACTATAAAAACTGTCAAGGCAATGCCTTAACAGATGTAAAGCTAATGTTTAATAAGAGTAAACCTATCCGTTTTGTTGGAACCATGACATAGAAGAATTGAATTACACGTGTTACTGGCAATGTTAGCTTCACGTACGATAATTTATTAGCAGTTATTTCTAATGCTGCGAAATGATTAGGTATGATTCACGAAGGGTCTGGTAAAGTGGGGATGAGATGTGCTGACAAGCCTTGGTTCGACAAGGATTGCCACGTGGCTAGAAGAAGCATGATCGTAGCATATCAGGTCTTCCAAGGAAATGATAATAATGGGATGATTCGTGCGGCATATTTTGATGCTAAGAAGAGATATTGGAAAAGCTTACAGAATAAGAGAAACGATTATGAAAATAATATTGTTGATGAAATAGCTTCTACCCATGGCTCATCAACCTTTTCGTCTATTAGCAATAAGAGGCGTACGAAATTTTCGGAACCGGACATTATCAATGCAACGTGGTACAACTGGCTTTGATATTTATTTGCTGTTGAAATTATTAGTCGCCCTCTTGAAACATATAATTCTCACCCTTTGCTGAACAGCTCTATAACATTTTGTGGGCTGAAGTCAGGTCTAAAAAAATGTTAAGATGCTAAAGGCGCAGGATCTGACCTAATTAGGTATAGTTTTTTTCAAACTCCTTGAGAAATGTTTACTCTATTTGTGGAGTGAATTTAGAGGAATTTAAGGGAAATAAGAAGAATTCCATCTATTTTAAAATTTCTGGGAAACTTTAAAAATACCCTAAAATATTTAAAATCCTTTGAATTTAAATTAAAATACCCTAAAATATTTGAAATCTTTTGAAATCTCTTGAAACTGTTTAAAGATCTTGAAAATTCCTTGGAATTTTTAAAAATACCCTAAAATCCTTTGAAATAAAATTCAGTATAAATTCATAAGACTTCAAAACTATTAAAGTTAAATTCAAAAGAATTTAAAAGAATTGGACGAGATTCAAAAACTTCATTGATTTTAGTAAGATTTGAGTGAATTTGGAGGAAATTAAGGGAAATAAGAAGAATTCGATATATTAAAAATGTCTGGGAAACTTTTAAATTCCCCTAAAATATTTAAAATCCTTTGAATTTAAATTAAAATACCCTAAAATATTTCAAATCCTTGAATTTAAAATAAAATACCCTAAAATATTTGAAATCTTTTGAAATCTCTTTAAACTTTTTAAAGCTCTTGAACATACCTTGGAATTTTTAAAAATACCCTAAAATCCTTTGAAAACATTTGAGAAAAAAATTCAGGATAAATTCATTAGACTTCAAAACAATTCAACTTAAATTCAAAAGAATTTAAATGAATTGGAAGATATTCAAAAATTTCATTAATTTTAGTAAGACTGGAGTGAATTTAGAGGAATTTAAGGGAAATAAGAAGAATTCCATCTATTTTAAAATTTCTGGGAAACTTTAAAAATTTGTATTTATTTCAATAATTTGAACAAATTTCAAAGGATTTGAAATATTATAGGGTGCTCTAGGAGAATCTGAGACTTTTTCAAGATATTTAAATGATTTAAATGAATTTCAAAAGATTTTGAAAGATTTGAAATGTTTTAGGATATTTCAGCAGATTTTAAGGAATTTTCAATTGATTTCAGTAATTCAATTGGATTTCAGAGTATTTATTTCAATAATTTGAAGAAATTTTTAAAGATTAGGTAATATCAACAGATATCATGTCATTTCAAGTGATATTATAATATTTCAATAGATTTCTAAGAATTTATTCACAAGAATTCATAGATTTTGTATGATTTCAAAAGACTTTCAAATATTTCAAGGTATTATCAAAGATTTTAGGATATCTTACAAGATTCCAAGTAATTTTCTACAAAAAATGTAATAACTGATATTTCAACTAAAAAAATTTGTAATCAAAATAAAATGAAATTCATTAAAAAGAGATAAATTTTCACAAAAATAGTTGAAGCCTCCACCAAAACAGATTGATTTTCAACCAAATAGTTGCTATTTTAATAAAAAAAGATTGAATTATAACCAAAATAGATGAATTTTGAAACATCTTTTCAACGGACTTGAATTATTCCAAAATTTTGAAAAATCTTTAAAAATTATATCAAAATTTATTAAAATTTTCCAGATTTCTTTCGAGATTTTACAAAATCTTTTGAAGTTTTTTTGAAATCTTTTGAAATTTATTCTTCCAAATAAAACGTCATTGAATTTTGTTGAATTTGTTTTCTTTCTTGACTGTAAAATCTTTCTTGGTTGAAGATTCATCTCTTTGGTTGCAAATTGAACTATTTTGTTAAATATCGTTGTTTTTTTGTGTGAAAATTAAATTTTATGTCGAAAATTCGTATTTTTAGCTTACAAATGTAACAATTTAGTAGAAAATTCAATAACATGGTTGGAAATTTAAATATTTGATTAAAAATTAACCTTTTGCTTTTGGAAACTCGTTTTTTTTGTTGTTGAAAATTCACATTCTCGAGTTAAAAGTTGAACTGTTCTGTAAAAAATTAATCCTTCTGGCTAAAAAATTCAACAATTTCGTTGATATTTGTTCTCTTTCTTGACTGAAAATTCTTTCTTGGTTGAAGATTTATCTCTTTTGGTTGAAAATTGAACTATTTTTGAGTTATCAAATATGATATTCTTGGTTCAAGATTCATCTCTTTTGGTTGAAAATTTGAATATTTGGTTGAATTTGTTTTCTTTCTTGACTGTAAAACCTTTCTTGACTGTAAAATCTTTCTTGACTGTAAAATCTTTCTTGGTTGAAGATTCATCTCTTTGGTTGAAAATTGAACTACTTTTGAGTTATCAAATTTGCTTAAAATTTTATATTTTTGGGTTGAAGATTCATCTCTTTTGGTTGAAGATTCGTCTCTTTTGGTTGAAAATTTAAAAATTTTGTTGAATTTGTTTTCTTTCTTGACTGTAAAATCTTTCTTGGTTGAAGATTCATCTCTTTGGTTGCAAATTGATTGCATTAACTGAATAAGAGGATTGGAAGGGCAAGACGGAATGAGTCCCGTGTTTAATGTGTGACTGACTATATAACATCTGGTAGACCATTCACGGAAAGGGATCGAAAGTTCGCTCAAGAACTGCGGATCTTGAGTCACACACAGAACCAGTCAAAGCTTCTGACACTCAAGCAGCATATTGTTGACAAAATACGGCTCTTATCTGCCACATGGAGGAGAATACAGAAGAGGAAGAGATGGATAAGGAAGAATGAAATGGTTCTCCCTGACCCATCTCGCATCTTCAGTGAACACCCTGTTTCTGTCAATAATCCACCCAAGCCCAACGAGGTAGAGACTTTTTGGAGATAGGTATACAAGATCCCGAAAAAACTACATTTTAAAGAAGATACTGACGATATCATCCGCTTCAAGAAATTTTGCGACCACCTCATAAAATCTAAGGAGGACTGTACATCAGTCACTGCCGAAGAGGTGAAAAAAGCACTTAGAGGTACCAAGAACTTCTCCGGTGCTGGATCAGATTGTATCAAGAACCCAGAGAATTACAGGCGAATAACTTTTTTGAACAACTCCACCATCCAGAGAAGTGTCTTTCAGGGCGATACCATGAGCCCTCTGCCTTTTCGCATAATACTTCTGCCTCTATCTCTCGCACTAAGAAATTCCTCTGGATACCTCTGTGGCGACACTAAGCAGCGCAAGCATAAAGTCACGCATGTATTTTATATGGATGATCTAAAGATCTATGACCCTGGTAAAAGCAAGGTTAATTTGCCACCAAAAAAACATGAATTTTCAACTAAAAAAGATAAATTAAAAAAAAAGAATAATTTAATTTTTAGTTAGAGAAATAAGTTTTTAAGGATATAAAATAAATTTCTAACGAAATAATTTAGTTTTGAAAAAAAAAAATGAATTTTCTTCCTAAAAGATAAAATGTCTAAAAAAATCGACAAAAAATGGAATAGTTGAATTTTTAGCTAAAAAAATTAATTTTCAATAAAAAAAAATAATTTTCCACCAAAGAAACGAAATTTCACCAAAAAAGAATAATTTCTGACAAATTACATGAATTTTTAACAAAATATTTTACTTTTTAATGGAAATTTAAACCTAATAGCTGAATTTTCAACTAAAAAGGTGAATTAGTCACCAAAAAGATTAATATTCTACCATAAAAGAACAAAATACAGAAATTTTCAAATAAATAGTTTAAGTTTCAAAAAAATGAATTTTCTTCCGAAAAGATAAAATGTCTAAAAAAATCGACAAAAAATGGAATAGTTGAATTTTTATTTAAAAAAATTAATTTTCAATAAAAAAACTAATTTTTAACCAAAGAAATGAAATTTCAACAAAAAAGATTAATTTTCTACCAAAAAAGGATAATTTAAAAAAAAATACATGAATTTTCAACCAAATATTTTAACTTTTGATGGAATTTTCAACAAAAAAGGTTAATTTGCCACCAAAAAAACATGAATTTTCAACTAAAAAAGATAAATTAAAAAAAAAGAATAATTTAATTTTTTCAAACCAAAAATATGAATTTTTGTTTTAAAGTCAATTTTCTACCAAATAAAGTTACATTTAAATCAAAAATATGATTTTTTTACAAAAAAATTAATTTTCTACGAAATTGTTGGATCCTCAACTAGACTAAATTAATTTAGACCTAAAAAGTTGCATTTTCAAGCAAACAGGATGAATTTTCATCCAAGAAGCCAACAAAAGAAACGAATTATCAACAAAATAGCTAAATTTTCAACAAAAGGGATACATTTTCAACTAAAATTATGAATTTTCCAGCGAGAAGATTAATTTTCTACAAAAAAACACGAATTTTCAACAAAATACATTAATTTTCAACAAAATTCTTGAGTTTTAAAACCAAAAGGACGAATTATCTACAAAACGGTTGAATTTTCAATCCCAAAATGTGATTTTTTAACAAAAAAATTAATTTTCCACCAAAAAGTTAAATTTTTATAAAAATAGTTGATTTTTTAACCCAATATTTCAATTGAAAGCAAAAATATGAATTTTAAATAAAATAGTTGCATTTTCAGCCAAAATGATAAATTTTCAACTAAAATGATAAATCATTAACAAAAAGAATGAATTCTTAACCAAAAACGATGAATTTTCAAGAAATTATATGTATTTTCAACAAAAAAGTTGAACTTTCAACTAAAAATTATTAATTTTCATCTGTTGAATTTTCAAACCAAAAATATGAATTTTTGTTTTAAAGTCAATTTTCTACCAAATAAAGTTACATTTAAATCAAAAATATGACCTGGATTCCAATTAAAATTATTCGAGACGTTATTCGAATGCTTTCAATTTAAAATATCACTCGACTCATCGATGTTCATTCAATGACTTCCTACTCCCAATAAAAATTTTTTCACTCTAAATCAAAGAAGTCACATCCATATAATTAATTGTTGAGAGCACAAATTTCACAATGTGATATGCACGAATTTTTTTCGATTACTGAGGAAGTCAAGCGGATGAATTAAACAAGAGGTTCATGAAGTCAAAATATTTTCTGTTTTGCTCGGTTTTATTTTTCCGGTTGAGGCAAATTCATGATCCGATTACAATAACAGAAATAATTTCGACTTTCAATTAAGAATATTTGTTTTGGACTGCAAAGACGAACATAATATTTTATGCATCGAAACGTATGTAACATCGCAGCTTATTCAGAAATTTCTGGTGAAACAGGGCCTTGTGCTACTTCGGCAGGACCCATACAATCTTGACAGTATTATGAATATTTTTTCAATGCTTCTAGTTTAGAAAGCATTTAGATTTAATAACAAATTTCGTTCATTTGAATATTCAGAAAAATAATAATTAATTAATTAATTGAAATAATAATAACAATAATAATTTTTCAATTCTTTTGCGTTCTTTAAACTCTAGTGTACATTAAAATGTAAAGAATGATAATATTTTTAAATTCTTCATAATAATAAAAAACTAGAAAATTTAGAATTATACATGGGAAATATAAATGCGAATAACAAATTTTTGAAATGCTTGAAAGAATAAAAAGAGTTAAGATTTCATATGATTTAAAACAAAATCGATTTTTAAAGATTTCGAAGAAAAAATTTTCTAAAGATTCATAAAAAATTCAAAATGTTTATTTTTTTCATTTTCAAACATTATTTTAATAGAAAATGCTAAAAGATATACAAAATTATGTTGAAGAATCTGAAAGATTGTTGTGATATAGTTTTGAAAAGGTTTAAAAATAATTAGGCAAAGAATTAGAAGAATTTTAAACGATTTAAAAAAATTTTAAACGAAATGTTGATTATGCAAATTTCCAAAAAAAGTAGGGTATTAGGAATTTTAAAAGGTTTCAAGAGAACAGCCAAGTTACTTCAAGATTCCTGGCAAAATTTGAATGATTTTTTATTTTGATAAATTGATTTTAAGATAAAATTGAATAAGATTTCAAAACATTTCAAACAATTTTCAAAATTGCTGGAGAAGAATCTGAATATAATGAAAAATTTGAATCAGTTTAAAAGATATTTAAGAATTTTGAAAAAATGTCAAGAATAATTTAAAACGAGAAACGATTTCAAGAAACTTAAAAACAAAATGTGGATTTTTTAAGATTTCGAAAAAAAAGCTTTTTAAGAGTTTTGAAAGGTTTCAAGGGAATAAAAAAGTGTTTTTTTAAAGATTCTTGGGAATACTGAAATAAATCTTATTTTGAAAAATTTATTTTAAGATGAATTTGAAAAACGTGTTTAAAAATTTTAGAAGATTTCCAAAATTGTCAGAAAAGTTTGTGGAAGACTTTAAGGCTCTACCAAAAATACGATTTTTCAACTAAAAAGACATACATTTTCAAAGAAATAGTTGAATTTTCACCTGAAAAAGAAAAATTTTCAATTAAATAGTTGAATTTTGAACTAAAAAAGATCAATTTTAACCAAAAATGAAATAGTTAAATTATCAGTGAAAAAAATTGATTTTCAACAAAACTGATGAATTTTTAACTAAAATTATGAATCTTCAGCTGGAACAGTTAAATTTTAAACATGAAAGATGAATTTCTAACTAAAATGATGAATTTTTAACTGAAATAGTTGAATTTTCAACGAAAACAATGAATTTTCAACTAAGAAGATTAACTTCTACCAAAAAAGATAAATTTTCGTCAAAATACATGAATTTTTAACTAAAAAAGATAAATTTTCAACCAAAAATTGAATAGTTAAATTTCCAGTTTAAAAAACTAATGTTCAATCAAAGAGACGCATTTTCAATTTAAATGATGGATTATTTAAAATTTTCAACCAAAAAAAAAGTAATTTTGAAATCAATAGTTACATTTTTAAATAAAAAGCTGAATTATTAACCAAAATTATGAATATTTAACTGGAATAGTTGAATTTTTAACCAAGAAGATTAACTTCTACCAAAAAAGATGAATCTTCATCAAAATATACGGATTTTCAACTAAAAAAGATAAATTTTCAACTAAAAAAAAAGTAATTTTGAAAGCAATAGTTACATTTTCAAACAAAATGATGAATTTTCAACTAAAATGATAAATATTTAACCTTGAATGGAATTTCATTATTCCGGAATTTTCCAATTCGGAAATTTATTATTTAGGAATTTTATTATTCGAGAATTTTCCAATTCGGAAATTTCTTTATTTGGGAATTGTCAAATTCGATAATATTAGAAATTGTCGGCAATTTTCTCATTCGGAAATTTAATATTCAGTAATTTTATTATTCGGGAATTTTCCAATTCGGAAATTTCTTTATTTGGGAACTTTCAAATTCGGTAATATTAGAAATTTTCGGAAATTTTCCAATTCGGAAAATTATTATTCAGTAATTTTTTTATTCGGGAATTTTCCAATTTGGAAATTTCTTTATTTGGGAATTTTCAAATTCGGTAATATTAGAAATTGTCGGCAATTTTCCAATTCGGAAATTTATTAATCAGGAATTTTATTATTCCAGAATTTTCGAATTCGGAAATTTCTTTATTTGGGAATTTTCAAATTCGGTAATATTAGAAATTGTCGGCAATTTTCCCATTCGGAAATTTATTAATCAGGAATTTTATTATTCGAGAATTTTCGAATTCGGAAATTTCTTTATTTTGGAAATTTCAAATTCGGTAATATTAGAAATTGTCGGCAATTTTCTCATTCGCAAATTTATTAATCAGGAATTTTATTATTCGAGAATTTTCGAATTCGGAAATTTCTTTATTTGGGAATTTTCAAATTCGGTAATATTAGGAATTGTCGGCAATTTTCCAATTCGGAAATTTATTAATCAGGAATTTTATTATTCAAGAATTCTCCAATTCGGAAATGCGGACTTCTTACACAACATGAAACAACCCGACAAATAAGGAATGGAAGAGTTCTTCCAGTACTATGGATATTCAATCAGGAAACATCATCATCGGGATTCAAACTTAAAAGGAAAACGAAAGACATTGCTATACTCAAAAATAAACTAACTATTGTAAAAGAAGGAATTGGGAATGTCTTAATTATAAAATATTGTGCTCCGAAATCTGTTCGAATTAATCTTACGAAAAGTATACATCATCGAGTTATAGGAACATAAGAAACATTACTTAATAAGTAGCATGCGAATGAGAAAATAGGTGATGTATGAAAAAAGCTAGAAGAAAAAAATTAATTGAAATAAAATTGATAAAAAAAATATGACATGAATGTAAAAAATAAGATTTAATCACACTAAGAAATAGAAACTAATAAATAAATAAAATATAGATAAGCTACGATTACACGAGAAATAAAAATAAGAGGAATCAAGTGGAAACTGCGAGTAAAGAACATATTTTCATCTAGGGAGTCTACCTTTAAACACACAATTAAATAAAAATACAATAACGCAACATATGAAAATACCTTTAAAACAAACAAAAAAAAAAAGAAAAACGTCAATACAAATAAATAAGAAAATATATTCAATTCATGCCGCACGTATGGCCGGACCGACATCAAGGATTCTTCTTGATTTTTTTTAGATAATGCGTTTTGAAAATGGATCCATAAACAATCAACAAAATGGTCGATGAAGGGTCGCAAGCTTAAGGGCGTATGATGGTATCGGCTTTTTAGGTGGAATTCGACTGTTCAATAAAATTTTTTATCTTTTTTAGTTGAAATATCAATTACTGCATTTTTCAATCAGAATTGTTCTGTTTTAGAAGGAAAATTTAATTACTTGGTTAAAAGTTAAACTCATTGGTTAAAAATGAATTTTTTGACGTTGAAGATTCATAATTTTAATTTAAAATTAATTTCTTTGGTCGAAAAATAGAATTTTTTGAAAATGTACAAAAACATGTTTTCTGGATTGAATCGAACCTGAAATTTCTTCAGCTTGAACCAAAGAAACATGTTATTATTTTTTATTCATGGGAAACATTTCTTTCTTGGTGTTTATAAAGTTCCAAAATCGCAAAAAAAAATGAAATCCCAAAAATCATAAATCACGCCAAAAGTTTTTCCGAAAAAGCAAAATAATGAAATGTTTCTTTGGTTCAAGCTGAATAAATTTCAGGTACGACATATTAAACTTTTTAAAAAATGTATGCATATGACTCAATAAAAAAAAACATCTCTTTGCACATTTTCAAAAAATATTTATTTTTAAATTTCGTAATTTTTTATTATTTTTCACTAGTAAAAGCTGAAAATATAACAAATTCGAAGTAATTTTTGATCCAATAGGAAAAATTCATAAATAATTCATTCAAGTGCTATAATTGCTTTAATTATTATTCAATAATGGGTACACTTACTAAGTTTAGGGAATTTTTAGCGTAATTCAAATATTGTATTTTCAAATATAGTATATTTAAAGAGAAAAGAAATTATCCAATTCGGAAATTTTATGATTTGCAAATTGTATTATTCGAGAATTTTATTATTTGGGAAATTCCAATTCGGTGATATTATAAACTGTTCAGGAATTTTATTGATCGGAAATTATCCACTTCGGGAATTTTATTATTCGGTTATTTTCCAATTCGGAAATTCTATTATTTACGAATTTTATTATTCGAGCATTTTATCATTGGGGAATTTTCAATTCAGGTATTTTTTTATTCGGAAAGTATCCATTTTGGGAATATTGTGATTCGGGAATTTTATTATATAGGCATTTTCCAATTAGGAAATTCTAATCTTTGCGAATTTTATTATTTGGGAATTGCCTAATTCGGGTATTTTATTATTCGGAAAGTATCCACTTCGGGAATATTATTATTATTCCGGAATTTCATTATTCCAGAATTTGATTATTCCGGAATTTTATTGTTTTGGAAATCTACAATTCGGAAATTTTATTATTTGCGAATTATATTATTCGGAAATTTTATTATTTGGGAAATTCCAATTCGTTAATGTTAATAATTGTTTAGGAATTTTATTATTCTGAAATTATGCTTTTCGGGTATATTATTATTCCGGAATTTTTCATTTCGGAAATTATATGATTTGCGAATTTTATTATTCGGGAATTTTCCAATTCGGGACTTTTATTATTTGCGAATTTTATTAATCAGGAATTTTATTATTTGAAAATTTTCCACTTCTGGAATTTTATAAATAAATGAGTAAATAAATAAATAAATATAATATAAAATTCATCTATTTGGTTGAGGATTCAACTATTTTGTTGAAAATTCGCCTTTTTTCGTTAAATTTGACTGACTGAAATTTATTTTGTTTTTGGTTGGAAATGATTTTTTTAACTGAAAATTTAACCATTCCATTTTTAGTTGAAAACTTTTTTTTAGTTGAAAATTAAACAATTTGTAAATTCTTGTATTTTGTGGGCTCGTTTTTTTTTTGCTTAAATGCGAACGGAATTATTAGAACTCAATAAGAAAATCCAACTATTTTTGGTTGAAAGTTCATTCTTTCTGGGTCAAAAATCAACTGTTTTCTAAAACTTGACTCTTTAGCTTGAAAACACAACTCTTTTGTTGAAAATACATCTTTTTTTTGTAGAAAATTAATCTTCTCTGTTTAAAATTCATCTATTTGGCTGAGGATTCAACTATTTTGTTAAAAAATTGGCCATTTTTCGTTAAATTTGAATGACTGAAAATTATTATTTTTTTTTTTAATGAATTTTTTAACTGAAAATTTAACCATTCCATTTTTAGTTAAAAAAATTTTTTTTTTGTTGAAAATTCTTCTAGTTGCACAGAAAATGAATCTTTTTTGTTTAAAATTAATCTATTTGACAGAGGATTCAACCATTTTGTTAATAATTTTTCTTTTTTTCATTGAATTTGACTGCCTGAATTTTTGTTGTTGTTAATATTAATTTTTATAACTGAAAATTTAGCTATTCCATTTTTAGTTGAAAACTTCTTTGTCGTGCAAATTAATCTATTGGCTTGGAGAAGGCGACAAAGATGATTATTTATACAACGCCAACGTATTTTTGTTGGGAAGTAAATATTTATAAGCTGTTTTTTACTGTTTTCAGTCTTGGAATAACGGTCTGCTTTTTAGTGACAGTGAAATTTGAATGAAAAAAACCTCTTTATATATATAGTAAGGAGTAAAATAATGGCCAAGCGACAATTCTATAGTCTAGGCAATCTCCATAATCTATGTGAACTGTTTTTATTTTGTATAAATAAATACGAAAATAAAATGGGCTTGAACTGACAAAAGTAACCGTGATATTTGAAATAAAATTTGTTCACATATTAAATGAACGCTTCCCTGTAAAATCCAAATCTCATATTTAATTAAATTTCATAAAATTCAAATAATCTGATATATATCTAAATACTAAAATACAGGCCTCACAGTCCCTGTGGGATAAAATATAGATACAAATCATTTAATTCCTCGGTCATCTTATAAAATCCGTTGCAATCTTTTAAAATATCCTATAACATTACAGGTCCTGTAAAATCCTTTCATATCTTCCGAAATTCTAAGAAATTCTTTTAAATCGCAAGCAAATTCTTTTAAATCCCTTAAAATTAATAAAAACCTTGGAAATCCCTTTAAATTGTTTAAAGCTCTTGAAAATGTCTGGGAATCTTTTACAATACCAGAGTAAAGCAAAATTTAATTATTTGCCGGATTTGTGTGAAACTGGTTACAAGTTAATAAATAGCGGATCCAATATGCTCACTGATTTAGATACGGGATCCGACCAGAAACCTTGTTGGAGTAGGGCCAACCGGGGCAATTTTTGCACGGGCAAGGTAAAACTGATAAATTATTATTGATTTAATTTATAGTAACAAGGTGAAAATCCAAAAAAAATATCAGGCGATGAGATCCCAATATTGCCTCCGCAATTTAGGCGATTTAAGTATATTTCATTAATAATTTTCCAAGTTAATCAATCATTTATCTTAATATTTTAACAATTTCACGAAAATTTGTATTTAGAAAATAGTTAAATCTCATAACTTTCCTTACATGTAAGAGTTCAATAAATGAAATTACTTCACACAACTTTAGACTTTTACCAGATAATAGTTATTTTCTATAAAATAAAATTATTGATACTTAAATTATTTATCTGACCTCAATAAAATAATTACACATTTATCCAACAAAATAAGAAAAATCATACCAGAAGTCACCACCATTTTAACATAGTAACTTGAAAATATAAATCTCAATTCTAATTCTAATAAAAGGATATTTACGTTAAATAATTACATTCAAGTATTTACTTATGTGGAAATAATTTATTTTAGGAAATCACTGAATTTAAATCTTCACCCCGTCAAATTATGTATATGTTAATTATAATAAGATATCTATATTTTACATTTTGATTTTTCAAAACAGATGGCTTGACGGTCGCGAAAGGCACATTTTATCTTTCTTTTGGTGCGTGGGCCTCACGCCGCTTTACAACCCCGGCTTATGCCGTACTAACCCACAGGAAACCAACACTTCAAAATTCAACACATGTTAAAAAGTTTTTTTTTTCTTTAAATTCAACTGTTTCTGATTAAAAATTAATATCTTTTTTGGTTGAAATATCAAATACTACATTTTTTGTTCAGAATTCATCGTTTTTTAAATAAAATTTTAATTACTTGGTTAAAAGCTAAACTCTTTATTTGAAAATTAAAATCTTTAAACTGAAAATTTGACTATTCCAGTTAAATATTCCATCATTTCAGTTATATTAATATTATTGGTTGAAAATTAAATTATTATAGTTAAAGATTCTTCATTTTAGTCAAAAATTTATCTTTTGTGTTAAAAAATGAGCTACTTTGTTGACATTTTTTGTTGTTGAAAATTAATTTTTTTAAATTGAAAATCAAACTTTTCCATTTCAGTTAAATATTAAATCATTTTAGTTAAAAACTCATCTCTTTGGTTGAACATTAATCTTTTTAACTCAGAATTGAACTATTACATTTTTGGTTAAAAAATTATATTTTTCAGATTAAAATTCGTATTTTTTGGTAGAAATTAATCTTATTGGTTGAAAATTAATCATTTCGTTTGAAAATGAAAGTATTACAGTTAAAGATTCTTCATCTTAGTTAAAAATTCATCTCTTTGGTTGAAAAATGAGCTATTTGCCGAAATTATTTTTTGGTAAAAAATTAATTTTTTTAAACTGAAAATGTAACTGTTTCAGGTAAATATTCCATAATTGTAGTTAAAAATTCTTGCCCTTAGTTGAACATCAATTTTTTCAACTAAATTTTTTGTTGTTTGAAATTAATTGAATTGAATAATAATTGAAATTAATTAAAATTTCATCTTTTTTTTGAAAATTTAATTATTTTGTTGAAAATTCCTTCCCTTTTTTATTGAAAATTAATCCTTTTGGTTGAAAATTAATGTTTTTGATTGAAATTTCAACCATTGAATTTTTAGTTGAAAATTTATTTTCTCTAGTTGAAAATTTATCTCTTTCGTTAAAAATTTAATTATTTTGTTGAAAATTCGTTAATTTTTTGGTTGAAAATTAATTTTTTTAGTTAAAAATTTACCTTTTCCTTTTTTGTTGAAAATGTGTCTTTTTTAGTTGAAACTTCAACTACTTGATTTAAAGTTGAACTTATTTGTTGAAAAATTTTTTTTTTTAGTTGAAGATTCATAATTTTAATGAAAAATTCATCTCTTTTTTTTTGCAAATTTAATTATTTGGTTGAAAATGCCTTCCCTTTTTAATTGAAAATTAATCTTTTTGGTTTAAAATTAATGTTTTTGATTGAAACATTAAAAATACAATTTTTGGTTGAAAAGTTATTTTATCTGGTTGAAAACTTATCTTTTTCAATGAAAATTTAATTACTTTGATGAAAATTCCTTCTTTTTGGTTGAAAATTAATCTTTTTGGTTGTAAATTTAACTTTTCCATTTTTTGTTGAAAATTTATCTTTTTTAGTTGAAAATTCATTTCTTTCATTGAAAATGTAATTATTTTGTTGAAAATTGGTTAATTTTTTGGTTGAAAATTTAACGAATAGTTGAATTTTCATGTAAAAAAATATTTTTTTAGAAAACAGTTGAATTATCAACAAAAATCTTCATGTTTAACCAATAAAGATAAATTTTCAATCCAAACGGACGAATTTGTAATAAAATAATTGAATTTTCAACAAAAAAAATAAATTTTCAACAAAATAATTAAATTTTGAACAAGATTATTAAATTTACACAAAAATAGTTGAATTTTCAATCCAAACGGACGAATATGTGACAAAATAGTTTAATTTTCAGCAAAATAATTAAATTTTCAACAAGATAATTAAACTTTGAACAAGATTTTTAAATTTACAACAAAATAGTTGAAGTTTCAACTAAGTTTTAACCGAATAGTTGAATTTTCATGTAAATAAAATATTTTTTTAGAAAGCAGTTGAATTATCAACAAAAATCTTCATGTTTAACCAATAAAGATTAATTTTCAATTCCAGCGGACAAATTTGTAATAAACTAATTGAATTTGCAAAAAAAAAAAAATTTCAACAAAATAAGTAAATTTTCAACAAGATTATTAAATGTACACCAAAATAGTTGAATTTTCAATCCAAACGGACGAATTTGTAACAAAATAGTTGAATTTTCAGCAAGATAATAAAATTTTCAACATAATAATTAAATTTTGAACAATATTTTTAAATTCACAACAAAATAGTTGAAGTTTTAACAGAATAGTTGAATTTTCATGTAAAAAAATATTTTTTTAGAAAACAGTTGAATTATCAACAAAAATCTTCATGTTTAACTTTAATCCAAAAATATGATTTTTCAAGAAAACAGTTGAATTTTCAACAAAAAAAATTTTAATTTTCAACAAAAACGTGAATTTTTGAACAAATAGCCGAATTTTCTACCAAAATTGTTCAATTTTCAAACCAAAAATATGAATTTTCAGCTAAAACAGTTGAAACATCAGCAAAAAAAACTAATTTTATACAAAGCAATTCAATTTTCAATTGGTGGGGGTACTATATTAAATAGAATTTGAAATGCTTTAAATTCCGAACATTTTAGGCAAAATTTTGCATTTTCAACAAACTAGATTAATTTTTAACCAAATAGTATTATTTTCAACCAAAAGAATTAAATTTCAAGCAAGAAGATTAAGTTTCTACAAAAAAAAAAAAAATTCAACAAAATATTTGAATTTTCAACCCGAAAATTTTAATTTTTAACAAAGAAGTTAATTTTCAACTAAATAATTGAATTTTCAACCCAAAAAGAAGAATTTTCAACAAAATAGTTTAAATTAAAAAAAAATGAATGCCCAACAAAATAGTTGCATTGTCAAATAAAAGATACGAATTCTAAAACAACAACAAAATAAATTTTCCACAAAACAATTCTATTTTTAATCCAAAAATATGATTATTCAAGGGAACAGTTGAATTTTGAACAAAAAAGTTAAATTTTCAACAAAAAAGTTAATTTTCGAACAAATAGCCGAATTTTCTACGAAAATTGTTGAATTTTCAAACCAAAAATATGAATTTTCAACTAAAATAGTTGAAACAATATTCAACCAAAGAGGGGAATTATGAAATGTAATGATGAATCTTGAACCTGAAAAATTAATTTTCTATCAGGAAGATTATTTTTTTTACAAAAAATGAAACAATTTAAAAAAATACCTAAATTATCAAATTTATTTTTCCAACACATAAAATACTACTTTATGCTGATAATTAGATGTTTAAATACATTTTTTAAACAATGTACTATTATTTTGAGCAATTTTCTCTTAGAATAGAAAAAGAAAGTCAAAATTTTCCACTTTTTTTAAATTTTCAAGTAGAGTGAGGTAATTAACTTTAACAAGAATAATTTTTTAAACAATTTAATATCATTGTTAATAATACTATCTTTAAATAATGCTAAAAATTGCTGTTTTTTTCTGAAATTTTCAACTTTTCGTCCACTTTTCACTTGGAATAAGTTGTATTTAATTTAATTCATCAAAAATAATTATTAAGATGAATTATTATTGTTAATAGCCATCTTATTCTATATTAATACTAGATAGCTGCGGTATTTTTTCTGCAATTTTGAACTTTTTGTCCACTTTTCAATTAGATTAAAGTAATAATTAATTCAAATAACCAAAAAAAATTGTTTAAACAATGTATTACTATTGTTAACAAAACTAGTGATTTATTATTTAATGAAATTGAGCAAAAGTAATTGTTTGGACAAATTATTATTATTAATTATTGCAAGTTGAAAAAATTATTTGTTCAAATAATTCATTATTGTTCATAACAAGTAATAAATAAACATAAGAGATCGTTTTTGTCAAAAATTAATTTTTATGGTGGAAAATTAATTTTTTAACTGACAATTTTATTATTCCATATCTGGTTGAAAATTCAACTAGTTTGTCAAAAATTCATGTATTTTGTTGAAAAATCGTCTTTTTTGGTAGAAAATAGTTCTTTTTGTTTTAAAATGAACCCTTCTTTTTAAATCAATGTTCTTGTTTGAAAATTAATCTCTTTTTGGTTAAAAATTCACTTATACCAGTCAAAGATTCATGATTTTAATTTAAAATTAATTTTTTTAACTATTCCATTTTTGGTTGAAAATTGATCTTTCTTATTTCAAAATTAATCTATTTTGTTGAAAATTTATGCATTTCGTTGAAAAATCCTCTCTTTTGGTAGAAAATTAATCTTCTTGTTTGGAAATTAATCTTTTTTATTGAAAATTTATCTTCTTGTTTGAAAAATCATCTTTTTGGTTGAAAATTTATCTTTTTGGTTGAAAATTCATCTTCTTCGTTAAAAATTCAACTATTCCAGTTAAAGATACGTCATTTTAGTAGATAATTCATCATTTTGGTTGAAAATTAATTTTTTTAAATATTCCATTTTTTATTGAAAATTAATCTTTCTTAGTTCAAAATTAAAGTATTTGGTTAAAAATTCGTGTATTTTGTTGAAAAATCCTCTTTTTTGGTAGAAAGTTAATTTTTTTGTTCAAAAATTAATATTTTTGTTTGAAAATTAATCTTCTGATTTAAAAATTCATCTTTTTGGTTAAAAATTCAATTATTGGAACAAGTAATTTTGGTAAAAAACGGTAATTTTTACTTAGGGACATGAAATTTCCGTAAAGAATCAAAATTTTTACCTTAGGATTCAGAATTTTTCCGATGAATTATAATTTTTACTTTGGGACAAGCATATTTAGTAAATATTTATCATTTATGTTTGGGACAGGAAATTTTAGTAAATCAATATAACATTGACTATTGGGACAGGGGATTCCCTTGAAGAATATTATAATTTTGACCTTGAAACAAGTAATTTCGAAAGAATAGTAATTTGTACTCTGGGACACGGAATTTTCGCGAAGAATTAGAATTTCTACTTTAGGATGGGGAATCTTCTCGACAAATTATAATTTTGATTTGGGATAGAGAATTTTAGTAAAGAATTATAATTTTTACTTTGGGACAAGCAGTTTTAGTAAATAATAATTAATTTTATGTTAGTGACAGGAATTTTGGGGATATAATTATAACTGTGACAATTGGAACAGGGGATTTCTCTAGAGAATATATTACAATTTTGACCTTGGAACAAGTAATTTCCAAGAGAATGGTAATTTTTACTTTGGGACAAGCAGTTTTAGTAAATAATAATTAATTTAAAGTTTGGGACATACAATTTTAGCATATAATTAGAACTTTAACAGTTGGGACAGAGGATTTCTCTAGAGAATATATTATAATTTTGACCATTGGAACAAGTAATTTTGGTAAAAAACGGTAATTTTTACTTAGGGACATGAAATTTCCGTAAAGAATCAAAATTTTTAATTTTTTTATGGATTATTGAGGGTGAAAAAGGGAGAAATGTTTTTTTCAAGTAAAATATTCTTCATATTTGTTAGGAATTTTTTTCACCAAAAGTCACAAAATTTAATTAAATTTTCGAAAAAAAAAGAGTTTTAGAAGAAAATTGAACAGTGAGGTTTTCAAATTGAAAGAGTACTTTTCAAAAAGAAAAACAATTATCAATCAGTTAAATCAAACAAAACAAGACGATATTTGTAAGAAAACAATTGAATACTCAAAAAAAAGATGAATATTCGAAAAAAATTATCAAGACCGAAAAAGAAGAATTTTCAAGAAGAAAGATGATCTTTGATCAAGAAAGATGAGTTTTCGACCAAATAGTTTAATTTCCTACAAAATAGTTGAATCCTCAA
>JAABKJ010075445.1:251540639-251602032 GCA_011634705.1 Andricus grossulariae
CAAGAATTATTTTCAATCTTCTTGATGAATTTTTGATCAAAAGTCTAGCTATTCATTCCTAATCTTCCGAAATTGAGAAATTTTGAATCAAAATCAACAAAATTAGAGAAATTTTGAATTATAAATTATTAAAATCAAAGACTCTTCAATTTCACAGATTTACAACCAAATAGGCTTTTGTTTAAAAGTATGTAATTAAGAATATTTTTCAGAACAGTTCAATTGTGAAGATATATAAATTAAAATTAATAAATTTAGATGATTTTGCAAATGAAAGAAAACAGTTTTCAACTTTATATCTTTAAAATTGAAGAATTAAAAATTATCAAAACAAAAAACTTTTCAATTGTGAAGAATTTCTATTTGCATATTTTTGTTTCTCGCAAATTATTCTGCTTTTGTTGAGGATTCAATGTTTTTGTTAAAAATTCAAATATTTGATTGAACATTCATTTTTTTTGTCAAAAATATATTTTTTTTGGTTTAAAATTCAACTTTTCTTTTTCTAGAAAATTAACTTTTTCTGTTGAAAATTTATATTTTTGCTTTTCGCAAATTAATCTGTTTTGATTGAAGATCCAAAGACTTTGTTGAAAATTAAAATATTTGGTTGAAAATTCACTTTTGTGTTAAAAATTCAACTGTTTTGTAAGAACTTTTTTTTTCAACTTGAAAGTTTGGAAATTTCTCTTTTTGTCTAGAAAATTTTACAATTTGATTGATATTTCTTTTCTTCCTTGAACAAAAAATCTTTCTTGAAAATTCAACACTTTTGTTGAAAATTCTTTTTTTTTTGGTTTGAAAGTGAATTTTTTTAACGCATGATTTAACAATTCTATTTTAAGTTAAAAAATAATCTGCTTTGGTTGAAGATTCAATTATTCTGTCAAGAATTAATCTCTTTGGTTAAAAATATTATTATTTTTTGAAAATTCGTTTTCTATGGTAAAAAAGTCATTTTTCAAACTGCAAATTTAAATATTCTATTTCAAGTTGAAAAATTATCTGTTTCAATTTTGAGACTTTATCTTTTCTGGAATCGTCAGGAAATTTTTTTCCGAATGAGGGTAAACCCCGTGCTTATTCACTACTTATTAAAATTGAAAAACTCTAATTTCGTACTATTATAGATCTATTATCGAACACTCACTAGCGGATCATATACGAAAAGTTTCTGACGAAATGCAACGAGTGGGTATATGTCACTCCAAACTTATATTCTTATATATTCTTAGTGATGAAAATAAATTTGTTCCATCAATTTATGCAGCGATTGGATAATGTATTCTTTAATTGGTTTGAAAGTTGCGAAACTTGGGGATTATTTCACCTTTTTTCCTATAAATATTCTAATATGTATTAAAATTCTTCTGAAATTTCGTTTGTTTTGAGGTTGTCAAATACTTAATTATAAATTGTAGGTACATTTAACTATAAATCTTATGATAATTCTGAA
This sequence comes from Andricus grossulariae, assembly GCA_011634705.1. Lineage (NCBI taxonomy): Eukaryota > Metazoa > Arthropoda > Insecta > Hymenoptera > Cynipidae > Andricus > Andricus grossulariae. The sequence continues at coordinate 251,542,096 of JAABKJ010075445.1, forward strand.
AAAGAATCAGGATATGAGTCTACAAATTTCCGGTCAGGTGCTCTTACCAACTAAGCTGTGGGTGGGAACGGGATTCGATAATTCAAGCGTTCTGTTGGAAACTCATATTTTGTCATGAAAAGAAATAAATATATGTTAATATGGTACTGTTTTATTTTGATTATAAAAGCTCTAAAGTTGAAATATTACCAGATTGAAATGCTGGTTTATGAGAACTAATGGTCAGGGAAGAGGAAAAATTGGCCATGCAAAAATTAGGGAAAAGTCAGGAAATTTTAAGAATTAGGTTTAGCGGCCAAGCCTATATTTCAGGTTCATATAACATACAAAAAATTAATGTTGTGACTGAAAGTCGTCTCCTAATATTATTTGAAAATTCTTTGAAATTGGGTTATATCTGCCTAAAGGAAACTCCCCGATTTCTTCTTTGGTCATCTCTTGAACGTCTCGCGCTTCGCGCTCGATAATATATTTATATCGGGCTGCGCGCTCGGTCATTGTACTTCTTCTACATTTTTGCATAGCACTTTTAAAACAAAAAGTCAAGCCATCGTCAACTGAAATTTATTGATTGCGATATCTCTTTTGTTAAGGCTCCTTCGATTTTTAAGAATACATTCTCATCAAGTGTGTCGCAGAACAAAAAGGTCAAAAGCAAATTTTGAGATATAATTTAGGGGACAAAATTTGTAATTAAATATTTGATTGTACCTTTTGTCTTTTTTCGAAAAATTCAATTTGTTTATTTATAATGTCCTCTTTCACTATTAAAACAGAAACTACGCATCTTATAAAAAAATGATCCATAACGAATCTGTTGATCTTTTATTGGTGAACAACTTTGTCTATCCATTTTTTTTGTATCTAGTGCCATTTTTAAAAAATTTACATTTTTTTTGTTATTTTTTTGACAAAAAAAAATTCGCGTCCTATCAAAAAAGTATTCATAAAAACTTTGTAGATCTCTTACAGGTAAAAAATTGTTGTCTATTAATTTTTTTTGAATCTTGTGTTGGTTTTCCGAAAGTTTAAATTATTTAATTTTCAATGTTATTTTTTACGATTAAAACAAAAAATACGCGTCCTATATTTGTTTGGGTTCGAAATATTGAGATTTTTTAAATGTGTGCATAGGAATCAATAAAAAAGAAACATGTTTTTTTGGCCATTTAAAAAAATTCTAAATTGAGCAAAAAAGATAATCTTTTAACCGGCGTATCACAGTGATCACGCTGCCCGTATGACGAGAGCGCCACCATGTCCCAGGATGTCTATTTCTTGCTGATGCCGGGGTTCTCGGCCCTCGGTTTTATCTCCGCGCTGGAACCGTTGCGCGTGGCCAATCGCTTTCGCGGCGAGCTGTACCGCTGGCACATCTTGAGTGCCGATGGCGGCGCGGTACTGGCGAGCAACGGCATGTCGGTCAACGCCGATGCCGCGCTGGAACCGTTGAAAAAAGGCGCGACCTTACTGGTGGTAGCCGGCTTCGAACCCCTGCAGTTCGCCACGCCCGCCCTGGAGCATTGGCTGCGCCGCCTCGACCATGAGGGTGTGACCCTCGGTGCCATCGACACCGGCGCCTGCGTGCTGGCCGAGGCGGGCCTGCTTGACGGCCACCGCCTGACCTTGCACTGGGAAGCCATAGACGCCTTCAAGGAGGCCTATCCGCACCTGAGCGTGACCCAGGAACTGTTCGAAATCGACCGGCGCCGCATCACCTGCGCCGGCGGCACCGCGTCCATCGACTTGATGCTCGATCTCATCGCCCAGGCCCACGGCCCGGCACTGGCGATCCAGGTTTCCGAGCAATTCGTACTCGGCCGCATCCGCCCGCGCAAGGACCACCAGCGCATGCAGATCGCCACGCGCTACGGCATCAATAACAAGAAACTGGTGCACGTGATCGGCGAAATGGAACAGCACACCGAACCGCCCCTGAGCACCTTGGCCCTGGCCGAAACGATCAAGGTCACCCGGCGCAAATTGATTTCATTTTGCAGTATACAATAAAACGATTTTTTGTAAATTTCGAAAATTGATGTAGAAACTTTAAAAAAAAAAATTTTCAATTCTGCAAGATTACAAAATTTTAGAAAAAATTCGTGTTAGTTTAAGAATATTAAGAGATATTTTGCCAGGATTTCATCAAATAAAAAAAAAACGATTTTAAAAAATTTAGAATCTTTTTAAGAATAAAGGGTTTCAAGAGAATGAAAATAATTTCTGGAGATTCATAAGAAATTTAAAATGGTTTTAATTTTCAGAAATTATTTTAAGAGAATATACCAAAAGATTTTCAAAAATGACGAAAAATAATGTGGAAGATTTTTTTCGTATATTTATTTTTTTCATTTTGCTGTATACAATAAAATGATTTTTTTAAATTTCCAAAAATGACGTAGAAAATTTTTAAAGCAAAAATTTTCAATTCTGCAAGATTACAAAATTTTATAGAGAATTCGTGTTAGTTCAAGAAATATTAAGATATTTTTCCAGGATTTCATAAAATTTAAAAAAAAAGATTTAAAAAAATTTAGAATCTTTTTCAGAATGAAAGGTTTCAAGAAAATGAAAACATTTTCTGACGATTCATAGGAAATTTAAAATGATTTTTTATTTTCAAAAATTATTTTAAGAGAATATTCCAAAAGATTTCCAAAACTGACGAAAAATAATCTGGAAGATTTTTTGGTAAATTTTTTTTATTTTGCAGTATACAATAAAACAGTTTTTTTTAGATTTCGAAAAACTTTCAACTAGACAAATGAGTTTTCAATAAAAAAAAGAAACTTTCAAACAGATTGTTAAATTTTCACATATACAAATCAATTTTCAACAAAAAATTAAATTTCTGGCAAAAATGGAAAAGTTAAACTTTCACATAAAAAATTGAATTTTCAACTGAAAAAAATACATTTTCAGTTCAATAAATTAACTTGCAACCAAAAGAAAAAGAAATTTCAACGAAATAGTTTAATTTTCAGCTAAAAAATAATTTTTAATTAAAAAGAAGTTTTAACAAAATAATTGAAAACACCCAAAGCACATGAATTTTCAACAACAACAAAAATAATGTTATGCCAAAAAAACGAATTTCCAACCGGAAAAAAAAGAAATTTTCAACTATAAAAATGAGTTCTCAACCAAAAAAAAAAACAAATTTTCAACAAAATTAAAATTTTCAAAAAAACTGGAATAGTTTAATATTCAGTTTAAAAAAATTAATTTCCAACGAAAAAAAAACAAACAATTTTCAAAAAAAATCGGTAAATCCTCAACCACTTTTAAACAAGACGAATAATATTCTGCAAAAAAGAGGAATTTTCAATAAAAGACATAAATTATCAAATAAAAAGCATAAATTTTCCAACAAAAATGTAATAATTTAGTTTTCAGCTAAAAAATAATTTTTCAATAAAAAAAGGAGTTTTAACTAAATAATTGAATTTTTAATAAAAATAAATGATTTTTCAACCAAAAATATCAATTTTCTGACAAAAAGACAAATTTCTAACCGTTGACGCTCTTAAAAATTCCTTGGAATTTTTATAAATACCCTAAAACATTTCAAATTATTTTTAATCCTTTGAAATCTTTTGAAAATTTGTAATGCTCTTGAAAATTCCTTGGAATTTTTAAAAAATACCGTAAAATATTTCCAATCTTTTAAAATGTTGTATAGATCTTAAAATTCCTTAGAGTTTTTAAAAATACACTAACAAATTTCAAATTTTTTAAAATTTTGTGAAGCTTTTGAAAATTCTATGGAATTTTCAAAAATACACTAAAATATTTCAAATTTTTAACAATTCTATGGAATTTTTAAAAACACTCTAAAATACTTATAATCTAGTGAGTTTCTGTACAGCTCTTGAAAATTCCTTGGAGTTTTTAAAAATACCCTAAAATATTTCAAATTTTTTGAAACTTTTTAAAGCTTTTGAAAATTCTATGGAATTTTTAAAAATATCCTAAAATGTAACAAATTTTTGAAACTTTTTAAAGCTTTTGAAAATCGATTGGAGTTTTTTAAAATAACCTAAAATAATTCAAATTCTGTAAAATCTTTTGAAATCCTTTTAAATTTTGTTGACGCACCGAAAAATTCTTTGGAATTTTTTTAAATGTCTTAAAATATTTCAAATCCTTTGAAATACCTTGAAAATTTGTAAAGATTTCAAAAATTTCTTGGAATTTTTAAAAATAACCTCAAGTATTTCAATTCTTTTAAACAATTTCAAAGCTTTTGAAAATTCATTAGAATTTGTAAAAATACCCTAAAATAGTTCCTCGGAATCTTTTAAAATTCCTTACATATTTTAAATCCTTTGAATCCCTAGAAATTCCTTGAAGTTTTTAAAAGATTTTGAAAATTCGCTGAAATTTCTGAAATACCCTAAAATATTTCAAACCTTTTGAAATCTTCTGAAATTTTTAGAGGTCTTGAAAATTGTTTTTTTTTTTAATTCTATGAAATCCCTTCAAATTATTGAAATCTATTAAAAGTTTCTTGGAATCTTTCAAAATACACCAGAATATTTTAAATCCTTTCAAATATTTTGAAATCATTTGCAATTTTTTAAAGCTCTTGAAAATTCGATGGAATTTTCAAAAATACCTTGCAATCTTTTGAATTCTTTGAAATCCCTTAAAATTATTGTAATTAATTGAAAATTCCTTGGAATCTCCTTAAATATACCAAACTATTTAAAATATATTTTTAAATCCCTTGAAATCAATTAAAAAAGTCCTTGAAATCAATTAAAGATTCCTGGGATTACTTTTAAATTCCTCAAATATTTTTAATCCTTTGAATCCTTAGAAATCCGTTGAAGCTTTTAAAAGCTCATGAAAATTCGCTGAAACTTTTCAAATGCCCTAAAATATTTCAAACCTTTTGAAATCTTTTGAAATTTTTAGAGGTCTTGAAAATTGCTTTTAACTTTTGAAAATACCCTAAAATGTTTAAAATGCTATGAAATCCCTTCAAATGATTGAAATTTATTAAAAATTTCTTGGAATCTCTTAGAATACCCTAAAATATTTCAAATCGCCTATCTTGATAGCACTATCGACACTTTAATCCGAGGGGGAAGGGCAGGATAGCCGATTTTAACATCAGCGTAACTGTACCTCTATTTTCGATGTGGAACAGATTATCTTATAGATTATGCAACAAGTATCGCGGTTGGGCTCGCTATGTGAAAGATAGGATTATGCTGGTAAACAGGCATAATGAAAGAATAATCGGCAAGCGCCTTCCATCAGTTCGAGCCCTGTATCGAGCGAATTCGATTTGGGTATGACCGGATGGGAACCATCGTACGCATCTGATAGCGGACGCAGTGAAGCTAAGGTGGAGATGATCCTCGAGCGGAACGGCACCGGCGAAGTCGATCCGGAACGTGCCGTCGCCTTGCGGAACGACGGTGACGGCGAGGCCTCCGGCGGTGTACGCATCCGGTGAGGACCGCGGTTACTGACGGTTCGCTGCGGGATTTGGCATCTTACTTGCCGAGGAAGGCCTCGACGCCTTCTTGAGCGAGCACATCGCGGAATGCAGCATCGGCATCGCGGTCGGTGGGGAATAGATTGTCCCAGACCGTCGAGGTGCCGTGCTCGTTGACGACCTCGAGGGACCAACCGCGCTCGGTGGCGAGCCGCACGATGTTGATGGTCAGCCGTACGCCCGCCTGTTCGATGGACCGGCAGAGAGAGGATTCAATCAGTTCGGGTTGCGGGCCAAATTCCATACCGTGATGCTATGAGATCACGGCTCCAGCTTCAACGCTGTTGGTTTCCAATTCCATGGGAGTAGATCCCACATTGATCGAGGTGAATTTCGAGGGTTTAACCCGAACCCAACCTACCTCGCGTCTGACCTTGTGAACGGCTCATTCATTCACGAGGTTCAGCCCCCATGTCCCGCCCTCTGCTTTACCTGCGTCCCGCTGCCCAAGGCTTCACCGTTACCCTGCTGGTGGCGCTGTCTGGGTGTGGGCTGTCATCGTCCCCCGAAGTCTCCAAACCGGTTGAACCGGCGCCTCTCGCCGAGCTGCACAGCGCGCCGATCCAGAATGCAGTGGTCAAACGCATGGCCATGCCGGCACCGATGGCGGTGCGTGAAATGGCGATGATGAATGACCGCAGCGAACCCCGAGAGCAATACGCCAACCTGCCCGACAACCCTGTGCACCGCGTTACCGAAACCCCCGTCTCCACCTTCAGCGTGGATGTCGACACCGGCAGCTACGCCAACGTAAGGCGCTTCCTCAACCAAGGCCGCCTGCCGCCCGAAGGCGCGGTTCGGTTGGAGGAAATGGTCAATTACTTTCCCTATGACTACGCACTGCCCACCGACGGCTCACCCTTTGGCGTCACCACCGAAGTGGCCGCCACACCGTGGAACCCGCGCACAAAACTGCTGCGCATTGGCATCAAGGCCTCCGATAAAACCGGGGCCGAACTGGCGCCCGCCAATCTGGTTTTCCTGGTGGACGTGTCCGGCTCCATGGACAGCCGCGAAGGCTTGCCGTTGGTCAAAAGCACGCTGAAGTTACTGGTGGATCAACTGCGTGATCAGGACCGGTTTCTAAGCTTTTCGCAAATAAAAATTCGTCTGACGTAATCCGAATTCTGTTTCACACTCTATACTTCCCTCTATGTCCTGAGCCCTTCCTCGGAATTTTGCCATAAGATGTTAATGACATATCAGCATACTTAAAAATAATTAATCGTAACTGTTTCTCCTTGCAGAGTTAAGTTTGCAGTTCGACTGTCTACCTAATGGTGAGCCTATTCCTGGTGTTCCTTGTAGCGTCCCATCTTCTACTTCTTCTTCTTCTGACATACAACATTCTCATGCCTGGTGTCCTCCTTCTGCCGAGCCTCCTCCTCATGCCAGGTCCAGGTCTCCTGTTGCCAGGTTTATAGCTCAACAAACCGGGCTTCCTTATTCTGACATACTTGGATATGCACTTGATCAAATTCAATTTATTCGGCTTATTCCCGATAAAAATCCGAACCGGCGATTCGAACTTCGAAAATACACTTTTCCTGTGAATAAACCAATTCAATTTCTTCAAGGATCGAGTCACTATGTGCCCATGCCAACCGAAGAACAAATTGTATTATCAACATTCGATGTTGATGTCTTTGCAATATTTGTAAGTAGTGATCATCTTGCTGGCATATATACATCCGTTCATCACAGTCGACATAAAGGACGGGCAAAAATAAACATGGAAAGTGGTATGATTACTGTATTGACTAAAGATGAAATCAGGGAAGTTCCAGTAGGGAGCAATCGCCCAATCGTAATGCATTTTAAAATAGATTTCGAACACCACATAATTAGCTTCATTGAGTCAGGAACGTAAGCATAAGTAGATGAAATTAAGTTTATACATTTGCGGTATGTTTTTATTGTACTGATATTTATATTGTCATTTGATTTAGGGCCATTTCCAATGTCCCTAAACTGCAGGATTCTGCAACTCATATGCAAAGTGGATGTTCAACGAGTACGACAGCAACTTCTCCAGTAGTTGAAATGGGTTTCATGGAAAAGTCGAACTCGCCATTAGCAGCAGCAAGTAAGTAATCAATTCATTAATGCTGAGGTGTAATAATACAATAGAACACCGTTTAATTTAAAATGTTTGTCTCGAATTCTATTTAAAAAATGCTTGTGAAGCCAGATGCAAATTTATAATGTACTTATTTTCATATCATGTAAATTTCATAGGTAAGAGAAGAAAATCTTTAGATTCACTTGAAGAAACTCTACTGAAAAGCCTAACGAGCAAACAAACATCCCAGTCTACATATAGTGCAATGGGGCATATGGTTGGGGAAAACCATAGAAGAAATAAAAGATCCAGTCGAAAGACTAGGCATTCAAGCAGAATTAACGACATTGATTGCCGAGTGAAGACGAAAGCGATAAAGTTTATATTGAAAAAACTATATTTTGAAATAAGCTATGAATTGATTATTTAAAGAGTTTGAAACAAATACCTAATTCAAAGTTTGTTTAAAATTTTAATTTTACTCGATATGAATTATCTTTCAACATAAATAGTTTCACGTTAAGAGTGACTGCAAAATAAGACTGTTTATATTACTTTGTCAGGGCCCTTATACGCTACTTTTCCACATAGTTCTATTGCCAATTTCCCAAATTTTGTTTTTCCGACCTACTCTAGTGGACAATAATTATTATTATTATTTATTAATTACCATACGCTACTTTTCCACATACTTAATTATTATTAATTATTTAATTTTCAGTGAATTATTTTATGTTAATTATTATTGTTATTCAATTATTAACAAGTATTTAATCTTTGATTAATTTAGAAAATTAGGAAAAAAATTAAGGCCTCCAAAAATGTAAAAAAAAAGAATTTTTTCAAGCATATTTTATTAATGCGCAAAAAATTCAAATTGATTTTACTTTGTCAGGGTCCTCATACGCTACTTTTCCACATAGTTCTATTGCCAATTTCCCAAATTTTGTTTTTTCGACCTACTCTAGTGGACAAGAATTATTATTATTATTTATTAATTAACATACGCTACTTTTCCAAATACTTAATTATTATTAATTAATTCATTTTTAGTTGATTAATTAATTTTTAGTTAATTACTAAAGGTTAATTATTATTATTATTTTTCGATTATTAACAAGCATTTTCTCTCTGATGAATTTATAAATTTAGGAAAAAATGTAAGGCCTCCAAAAAAGTAAAAAAAAAAAAAGAATTTTTTCAAACATATTTCATTAATGCGCAAAAAATTCAAATTAATTTTACTTTGTCAGGGCCCTTATACGCTACTTTTCCACATAGTTCTATTGCCAATTTCCCAAATTTTGTTTTTCCGACCCTTATTCCCCGCACAAATCAAAACCTACGATTCGAATTTCGAAGATACGTTTTTCCTGCTGGTAAACCATTTAGGTTCCGAACAGGAGGGAGCTTTATTCCCGTGCCAAGCCAAGAACATATTGTATTATCAGCATCCAATGGTGACATTTTTGCAATATTAGAGTTTAGCGGAATTCTTCGTGCAATATGTACGACAAATGCAGATAAATCAAGAATTAAAGTAAATATGATAAGCGGCGCAGCTAATATTTTGACCTCAGATGAAATGCGAGATTGTCCAGTGGGCGAACATTACCCAATCTTTCCGTACAATTTTATTAAAGGTTCAGCAAATGACGATTCGCTGCAGTCCGAATGGAATCCTATTACCGAACGTGAGCCTGTCTCTGCTTCTTCTGACAGACAACATTCTACTGAGCGGACTTCACCTCAAGAGCTTCCTCTTCGTACCGGGTCCAGCTCCTCTCCGAGAAGGCCTCTTTCTGTTCAAATACTTGGATGTCCAATAGAACAACTTGGCTATGTTCGTCTTATTCCTGGCACAAAACAGAACCAGCGATTTGAATTTCGAATATACGTTTTTCCTGCCTACGAACCAATTCGAATGCGAATAGATCATACGAACTATGTGCTTGGTCCAAACAAAGAATATATTGTATTATCAACATCCACTGGTGATGTTTTTGCAATATTGGATTATAGTGGAACTCTTCATGGAATATATAGGACAGATGAAAATAATTCGCGAATAAAAATAAATATAATCATACCTAAACTCAAATACTGCTTTAAATTTCTATAATGAAGTATATATTTTTGTTTATTGTGCAGACTTGTCATCAGTTTAGGAATTTTACATTTGGAAATAAGAGGGATGATGTTCTGTGGACCTAAAGGTAAATCTTTATGCAAATTATGAAACTCCTCTGGATATTTAAAATCAACTTCAATTATGTAACCAATTGCGGAATCACCTTGAAGATTAAAAAAGTTAAAGGTTGAAAAATCGTGTACCCATTTAAAATTTTGGTATGGTAAATATTCACTCATTGCTGCGTCATATTGATTATTATTCATATCAAAATAAAAAATTTATGATTCTGGATTTGATGGATTAAAATCACCCCTCATGAATCTATTATTTGCTTTTGCATATCTATTGGAGCATTGCGATACACCACCTCTAATAGAATTTTCAATAAATAATAAAATTTCTGGATCCGTGAGCAATTCAAGTTCTAATCCTGGTTATTTCAAGATCGCATCAAAAGCAAGTCCGGGTGTGGTAAAGTAATGCAATGGGTCTAAATGATATGTATCAAAACATGTACATTTAAAATTTTCCAAAATATCAGCTAAAAGCAAAATATCATTTTTCAGATATAGATCTGAATATTGACTTCAGAAATACTTGAGTTATTTAATTTAAAATAAAACGCTTCTTTTGAGGGTAAAATTTCTTCTTCTAATTTCCCCCTACAGGTAATATAATCATAGGGAAAAACACCTTTTCTTAATAATAAATTAAATTCTATTTAACTCTTTTGATGAAAATTCGTCTTTTGTTTGAAGAATCATCTATTTTGTTGACAGCAAAATATTTTTACTTGTAATTTCAGGAATGCAAAGCGTCTCAAATTGAATTAATTATAGTGAATTTTATTAATTATTTTTATTAAAAAAAAGTCATTTTTCATTTATCGAATTTGAATTTTCTTGGAACTTTGACTAGACCAGCTAGACTATCTTAGTGGCAGATATTTTCCCAGTGGAAATTATAAATCTCTTTTTCTTCTGACAAAAATAGGTGCCCTGGAGGCCACAGGAAGCCATGCACACATTTTTCGGAAAAATCCACATGAACCGTTTTATATTCCTGGTGGTACTGCCAGTATTTATTTACAAATGCCAGGTAATCATGTAGTTTGTGGAACTCTCAATCTGGAATTTTACAAGAATGGTGTTCCCAGCTGGATGAAGTTGAAAAGTGGCCTTGAGGAAGTAAATTCACCTAACCGAGTTTTTCTATTCGTACCTAGTTGGAATGGATTATTTGTAAAAGGGAATATCGGAATAAATGTCCGTACTGATATTGATCCTACTGTTCAAGGATACAAGTGTTTTGTAAAAACAGAACACGTTCTTTATAAGGCAGATCTTGAGCCACTTCCTGAAGGTGAAGAAGTAAATCTGCGTCTAATTTTGAGGACAACCATCTATGTACTAGTGCCAGAACACAACCGTATTTATGCTGGGGAGCTAAAGCCTTCTCCTAAGCAGGTTGCACCTAGGTGGATTCCCAGCATATTTATATGTCCTTAAAGTCGCTGGATCCGAATCCGGGGTCCAAATGAGCCAGTTGGCTTATATTTTTCCCATTGACGCAAAAATAGGCGTAAAATCGACGAAAGCAGCGATTTTCGTTGTATATTTTTGCAAAAAAAATGCCTTCATGCCCGGTGGACCGAACCAGCCTATCTATATGTTTTTGGGGTTGCTTAATCCGAATCCAAAGCCAAATATTCAAGTTAGCTCGTATTTTTTCAAATACGCAAAAATAGACGTAAAATCGACGAAAACAGTGATTTTTATTGTATATTTCTGCAACAAAAAAAATGTCTTCTAGCCCGGTAAACTAAATAAGCATTTATATATGTTTTTGGGGTCGCTGAATCCGAATCCGGGGTCCAAATAAGCAAGTTGGCTTACATTTTTCCGAAAAACGCAAAAATAGACTTAAAACCGACGAAAACAGCGATTTTTCTTGTATATTTTTACAAAAAAAAAAAAAAATATCTTCATGCCCGGTGGACTTAACCAGCACATCTATATGTTTTTTGGGTCGCTGAATTTGAATCCGGGGTCCAAATAACCCAGTTGGCTCATATTTTTCTTGAAAACGCAAAAATAGACGTCAAATCGACGAAAACAGCGATTTCTCTGGTATATTTTTAGAAAAAAAAAATATCTTTATGCCCGGTGGACGTAACCAGCATATTTATATGTCCTTAAAGTCGCTGGATCCGAATCCGGGGTCCAAATGAGCCAGTTGGCTTATATTTTTCCGGATTTATTGTACCTAGGCACTATTAAAAAACTTACGTTATAGTTGCTAAACGAAAGTGAAAAATATGAAGTCTTATTGAATTGAAGTCTATATTGATGATCTTAATCAACGTCAGTGAACTGAAATAAAATGAAAATTATAAAGAAGTTACATGATTTCCCTTTAAAAAAACATTTATCAACTTTTCGTAAAAATTTATGTGAAAAAGAAATTTCAATAATAATGTTAAATATTCACGAATAATATTCGATAACAGTAAAACCCAAGTTTATATATTGTTTTTCAAAGAAAAAAAAAGTATAATATATTATATAGTAAAAAATCATAGATATTTTTGAGATGAACAATTTGGGTTCTTATCATTTTTTCGCATCTTGCATAGTTTTAACGGAAAATATAATTTTATATTTTTAATAACATGTGGATGTTTCTCGCCTTCAAAATTTTTTTGAGGTTTGATATACCTAAAAAAATATAGAATTACTTGTAACCCCGGTTTTTTTTTTCAAAAACTTGACGTGATGGATTATTTTCGTTTTGAGATTCGCAATCTACGTGAAAAAAATCTATAGGAATAATATCTGATGAAATAGAAACCCTGTGGACTTTCTGTTTATCACAGTATTAGTGCCGGACTCTGAGTAAGCGCCCAAGGCCGCCAAGCCCGGGTCCCCGCTCTGCAGTCGCGCGAGTCGAGCGCTCGAGTGCAAATACTCAAACCTCGATATCTCGAAAACTAAGGCCCATTAGATCGAAAGAAAAAATAGGCCCGTTTCGGGACCCTCCTCTAACACACCGCCAAAAGTGAGAGCCTCCTTAGGGGGCAATCCACCTAAGGCGGTGCGAAATAAAGATAACGGTGGAGACAATCTTGTCGAATCCGTAGGTGTGCAGCTAACGGGCAGCCAAAGCACCCCACAGGGGGCAGTGGCTGCGGAAATTTTACCTGGAGCAACTCCTTAGGCTAATCCTATTGGCAAGAGGAAGAAGGGCTCCAGAGAAACTCCCTTAAACACGGAGTTGAAACGCCAGAAGGCTCTGGAAATACAGGGCCTTACTTTCGTGCAGATGGCTAACAACGCCTCGATGAGGGTTGTCGTTGCATCGGGTTATGCTGAGAACTGTCTAACTCTCGAGGAGTTGGACAGACCGAGGAATGAAATCTCTAATGGGATTGATATATTACCCCGCGAGGGGCGCGCCCCCAGATTCAATGACATCTTCATTAGGTCAGGGGCCATCGTGTTGGAGGCCGCGGACATCTGGTCGCGAGACTGGATAGTGGAAAACACCCTAACGTTTAGTCTCAAAGAGGGTCTAAACTTGGAAGTCAAAGGGATGGCTTGTCTTTGCGAACTGATTCGAGGAAGGTTTATTCCGACAGGCAGGGTTCCAGGCCGAAGGGGAGAGGCTGGATTCTAGTAGTCGGTCTTCCTGAATCCTCAATCAGAGCCCTTGTTGCTCTTGATTACCGACGCTATCTAGGGGCGGGTAGGGTTACCTTCCGAGCGACCCAACTGGGCTCCGCAGGGGTGTTTTCATAATTTTCATTGATTTGGACGGGAGGAAGTTTTGGTTTTAATTTTTTTCTGAATTGGAAGAGGGTAATTTAAAAAAATATATTTTTATTTAATTTGGGGGGTAAAAATGGTCATTTTTTTCTGAATTGGAAGAGGGTAATTTTTTTACCATTTTTATTGAGTTGGATGGGAGGAAATTTTGAGTTTCAATTCTTTCCGTATGGGGAGATGCCCTTTTTTGTTTTTATAATTTGTATTGATTTGGAAGGGAGGAAATTGTCGTTTGAAATTTTTTTTTCTGAATTTTAAGAAGGAATTTTAGCATTTTTATTGTGTTAAAGAGAGGAAGTTTTTATTTTAAATGTTTTTTATGAATTGGAAAGGTGTATTTTTTCAGAAACATTTTTATTGAGTTGGAAGGGATGAAATTTTGGTTTTAATTTTTTTCTGAATTGGAAGAGGCCATTTTTTTGTTTTTAACATTTTTATTGAGTTGGAAGGGAAGGATTTTTAATTTTGATATTTTTTCTGGATTGGAAGAGGGTAATCTTTTAAAAACATTTTTATTTAGTTTGAAGAGAGGAAATGGTCGATTTTAATTATTTTTTCTGAATTAAAATAGGGTAATTTTATCATTTTCATTGAGTTGGAAGGGAGCAAATTTTTATTTTCCATTTTTTTATATTTTGAAATAGGCCCTTTTTGTTTTCATAATTTTCATTGATTTGGACGGGAGGAAGTTTTGGTTTTAATTTTTTTCTGAATTGGAAGAGGGTAATTCATTTTTTCATAAAAATTATTAATTTTCTTTGCAGAATCGACAATAAATGTCTTGCCAATTATTCCTTCTTGTCACATTTTTCTAATGAGGATAAGGTGTTGGTTGTTTAAACCAGTTTTATAAACTAATGTACATTTTGGTCACTTTTGCAGGAATAGGATTATTTTTTTCGTGAAGTAAGCTGGGAATGTCTTGCCAATGACTCCTTGTTGCTTTATTTGTTCAATTAAAAAAGAACTGTTCATAATTTAAACAATATTCATGTAGAAATGCATAGTTTGACCATTTTTTCATAAAAGTATTAATTTTCTTTGCGGAATAAACAATAAATGTCTTGTCAATTATTCCTTCTTGTCACATTTTTCTAATTAGGAATATACAACATATTTATTATGTACGGTAATAAAACATTAGGACCAAAAGCAGTTCTACTTTTTAGGAACCCTCATGATATTTATCGAATAAATTATTAGCATCTTCGGTTGTTGTCAAGATACGATTCCCAATAAAAAACATAATTTGATAACACTCTAACTAAAAACCCATCACACCTTTCATTAATACACGTAATGGCCTTGAGTTTTTTTAGCTCACTTAGCAAAAAAATGTATTATTGAAAAATGGTCCAACTGAGAATTTGTTTATAAATATTGTTCAAACAATCAACACCTTTTCCTAATTAGAAAAATGTTACAAGAAGGGATAATTGGCAAGACATTTATTGTCGATTCCACAAAGAAAATTAATACTTTTTATGAAAAAAATAGAGTTTGATCAAACTAAGAACTTGCTTTGCATGATTTATTTTACACAGACATAATTGTAGCAAATTATTTTTAATATCAAGGATGGTTAAAACATTTTCTATTATATGGAAGGTATAGCAAAGTAGAAAAATGGTTTGAAAATGTAAAAAAACTAAAATTATAAAATGATCAGTGACAGGTGCAAAAAAATTACCACCTTTCGACACGCAAAGAAAACCTTTGTACTATTCTGCATTAGAAGACCCCAAAAAAAACCATCGATTTTTCTTCGGTAGTAACTTCATTCTACTATCTAGTAGGAAAATACTGAAACCATTCTGAAACCCCAAAAAGACTAGTAAACTTTCTTCTCAACACACGCGAGTCACCCAAGTACTCTCGAATTTTCGAATCCACAAAAAACAACCTTCACATTAATCGTTGTCCATTCTTACATATACTCTTTAAAAACTACTCCAAAAGGCAGTTGCGGATACAGAATATCCAATAAGGTCCATTCCAGAGACCCTCAAATATACCCTAGTATAATTCGCTACTTCACAACGTACCAAAAAACCACCCCTAACACTTTTAACGAAACAAATCTAAAATGTCTTTCTAGAAAGAAACTATAACATTATAAAATTAAAAATAGTCATGCGAGTCACATTCAGAAAATGTGAAGTTATGTTATCGAACCCAGAATAATATTCAGTAGCCAAACAAGTTACAAAACGAATGAACCGATGGCAGATGTTAAAAGAGACAGTAAAGTACTTACAAACGGTTGTTCCAATAATGTAATTTTATTATTGCTATTTTAGGTAGGGCTTTGAAGCCCCGTTTTTAGTTACATTTCAAATTAAAAGTACAGTAGGACCCGCCGGATGGAGATCCAGAGTGGGAAGTAGTCCCCACTCGTAAGCTTCTCCGCGAGACGTGATAGGTAGGCGCACGCGCAGAGAGGCGCCGCGGACGCCACGCGGTGGAAGTCGATTGGATCAAAAGTGGGGATGCGCTCCGTTTAGATCCAAAGAGTCCTACTGAGATAAAATTGCGCTATTTGAACAAAACAAAAATCAAAATAAGTTAGATAGACGTGCCTTTATATTTTTTGAAACATTCCACAAAATTTCAAGACAATATTTAAATTTTTGAAATTATAAGGCCGCCAAATACTAATATCAAAGTAGTATGAGGACGTATTCTGTAATTTTATTTCCGCCGTCCAAATTAAAAACGAAAGATTACATTTTTCTGAAAACTTTAATTATCGTCGTAAATGAAGTTTCTCTTACGAGAATTTCTTGCGCAAATGTTTCCCATGAACAGGTCGTTAACGCAAGCGAGCCAATTATTATATGTGATTATTTCCGGCGATTTCATAATTAGAATAATTATTATATTGTGCCGAAATTTCAAGAAATGAATCAGAATATATAAGGGCACGTCTATTTGGTCCATTTGAGGTTTTATTTTGTTCCAATAATGTAATTTTATTATTGCTATTTTAGGTAGGGCTTTGAAGCCCCGTTTTTAGTTACATTTCAAATTATTTTTCAACTATTATGGTAGAAAATTCAACTATTAGGTTGAAAATGAACTATTTTGTTGAAAACCTGTATTTTTTAGGAATTCAAATGTTTTTAATATAAAATTATAATCTTCTTTTGATTGAAATATTAACTATTACATTTTTCATTAATAATTCATATTTTTTGTTTAAGAATTCAACTAATTGATTAAAAGTGGAACTATACTTTGTTAAAAATTTATTTCCTTGGTTGATTCATCATTTTAGTTGAAAACTTTTCTCCTTGGTTGAAAATTAATCTTTTTTTAGTATACTGAAAAAAATTACTTGAATCAAAGAAATGACGTACCTCCTGAAGTATCAAATGTTTTTTTGATCGAAAGTTCTTCTAGCAAAAATGATTTTGTCATTTAAACAAAAATTATTTCTTGATACAAGAAGATTTTTTTTCTAAAATACAAATATTTTATTGGACGTATTCAGTGCTTCATTTTTAAAATTCAAGTAATCTATTTTCTTAGTGTAGAAAATTTATCTTCTGGGTTGAAAATTCAACTATTTTGGTATAAAATTCAACTATTTGATTGAAAATTACCTTTTTTGTTGAAAATGATTTTTTTTTTAAATTGAAGATTCATCATTTAAGATAAAAATTCATCTTTGCGGTTAAAAATGTACCTATTTTGATGAGATTTTGTCTTTTTGGGTTAATTTTTCAACTATTATGGTAGAAAATTCAACTATTAGGTTGAAAATGAACTATTTTGTTGAAAACCTGTATTTTTTAATGAAAATCTAACTGTTTTGTAGGAAATTCGTCTTCATGGTTTGAAAATTCAATAATTCTGCCAACAAATTTATCAACAAAGTTAACTTTTTCAGTTGATAATTTTATTATTTGGTTAAGAATTTCTCTTTCTATTGTTGAAAGGCAATATTATTAATTGTAGTTTTTTTTCTTTGGTAGAAAATTGAACCACTCGGTTGAAAATTCATCTTTTTGGTCGAAAAATAAATTTTTTGTTGAAAATTCATATTCTGAGCTTGAAAATTGACAAATCTGGTAGAAAATTGATTTATTTTGTTGAGAATAACTTTTTTTCAAGAAAATTTAACTGTTTTGTAGAAAATCCGTTTTTTGGCTTAGAAATTGAACATTTTTGTCTACAAATTTATCAACAAAGTTAACCTGTTTAGTTAAGAATTAAAAATTTTGTTTAAGAATTTATCTTCCTATTGTTGAAAGGTAATTTTATTAATTGTAGATTTACCTCTTTGGTAGAAATTTGGACCACTTGGTTGAAAATTCATCTTTTCGTTCGAAAACTATATTTTGTGTTAAAAATAATATATATATTTTAAAATTCACATTGTCGAGTTGGAAATCCATCCTTTTTGTGTAAAAATTGTCTTCTAAGCTTGAAAATTAAAAAATCTGGTAGAAAATGAATTTATTTTGTTGAAAATAACTTTGTTCATGAAAATCTAACTGTTTTGTAGGAAATTCGTCTTCATGGTTTGAAAATTCAATAATTCTGCCAACAAATTTATCAATTTCAGTATTTGGTCTCTAAAGTTTCCTTTTTCAAGATTTGTTTCCTAAAGTCTCATATTTTCAATATTTGGTCTCTAAAGTTCCCTATTTCCAAAATGTGGTCCCTATAGTACCCTATTTTCAAGACTTGCCGTCTAAAGTTCCATTTTTCAAGATTTTGTTTTTTAAAGTACCCTATTTTTAATATTTGGTCTCTGAAGTCCCATGTTTTCAAGATTTGTTTCCTAAAGTCTCCTATTTTCAAGATTTGGTCTCTAAAGTTCCCTATTATTTTTAAAATTTGGTCCCTATAGTACTCTATTTTCAAGAATTGCCGTCTAAAGTCCCCTTGTTCAAGATTTGTTTCCTAAAGTCTCTTATTTTCAAGATTTTGTCTCTAAAGTCCCTTGCTTTTAAAATTCGTTCCCTATACTACCCTATTTTCAAGACTTGCACCCTAAAGTTCCATTTTTCAATATTTGTTTTCTAAAGACTCCTATTTTCAAGATTTGGTCTCTAAAGTTCTCTATTTTTAAAATTTGGTCCCTATATCACCCTATTTTCAAGACTTGCCCCCTAAAATTCCATTTTTCAAGATTTTGTTTTCTTAAACCCTATTTTTAATATTTGGTCTCTGAAGTCCCCTGTTTTCAAAATTTGTTTCCAAAAGTCCCCTTTTTAACTAATATTTGGTCCCTAAAGTCCCCTAGTTTCAGTATTTGGTCTCTAAAGTTTCCTTTTTCAAGATTTGTTTCCTAAAGTCTCATATTTTCAATATTTGGTCTCTTATATACATAGTCGATATCAACATTAAAATCTTTCACTAGGCGTCAGAGAATGAAATGAAAAAAACTTTATTTGAAAATATTTGTTTTCAGAAGAAATTGCGCACCAAGAAGAACGTGCTTGAGGTCACTTTCAACGAATTTTCAGTTTAAATCTTTCATCTCTATTTCAAATGCATGCTTTAGCCGCAGAAAAATGATTTGTTCTAATAAACGTTGTGGCAGACACATGAATAGTATTATTCCACCCGAAAAATGTATAAGAAACTCTCATGTGTTATTAAACAGCTGTAGGCTCCTGAAGCTTCAATTATGGTTCCTTAAAGCAACCAATCCCGACGAAACTGGAACGTGTACGTCATTCACATCTGCTCCTTCTGCCCTAGAAGGTCAGAAAGAGTGAGAAATTTAAGTGGGATAACATCGTGCAACACTGTTCCTTGGAACCTCTGGATACTTTTGAGAGCTACTAATCTTTTTAGAATGTTTTGAGGAACAGTGTTGATGGACCAGATAAAGTGATCCCAGAAGAACAGCCTTTTGCATCCGGTTCGCGATGACTTGATCCTAACGCTGACAAGCCGGAATCTTGTTGACTTGGCTAAGAAATGAAGCTTTAACATCTCCAAGACAGCCAATTATGAAAAACACGAGATAAAATTTGCAGCCTTGGTACAGTTTGTTCAGCTATCAAATTTGGAATGAATAGCAAAATTTTGAAGGGTTTCAAACAAGTATTGAATAAATACTCAAGAAAGGTGAACTGAAACGGGAATTTTATTGTTCGGGAATTTTATTATTCGGGAATTTTATTATTCGAGAATTTTATAATTCGGAAAATTTATTGTTCAGGAATTTT
Source organism: Andricus grossulariae (assembly GCA_011634705.1). Taxonomy (NCBI): domain Eukaryota; kingdom Metazoa; phylum Arthropoda; class Insecta; order Hymenoptera; family Cynipidae; genus Andricus; species Andricus grossulariae. The sequence goes on from JAABKJ010075445.1 coordinate 251,561,813, forward strand.
ATCATTCGGGAATTTTCCAATTCGGTAATATCATAAACAGTTCGGGAATTTTATTGTTCGGGAATTTTATAATTTCGGGAATTTTATAACTTGGATATTTTATTATTCGGGAATTTTATCATTCGGGAATTTTCTAATTCGCTAACACTATAAACAGTTCGGGAATTCTATTGTTCGGGAATTTTCCAAAATCGGAATTTTTTAATTCGCATATTTTATTATTCAGGAATTTTATCATGCGTGAATTTGACAGTGTCGGGAATTTCGTTTTTTGGAATTTTTCAGTCGACTCCTATTATTCGGGGTTTTTCCGATTCGGTAATATTATATACTGTTCGGGAATTTTTCAATTCAGGAATCTTATTATTCGGGAATTTTATTATTCGAGAATTTTATAATTCGGATAATTTATTATTCAGGAATTTTATCATTCGGGAATTTTTCAATTCGGTAATATCATAAACAGTTCAAGAAATTTATTTTTCGGGAATTTTATAGTTCGGGAATTTTATTATTCGAGAATTTTATAATTCGGAAAATTTATTTTTCAGGAATTTCATCATTCGGAAATTTTCCAATTCGGTAATACCATAAACAGTTCGGGAATTTTATTGTTCGGGAATTTTATTATTCGGGAATTTTATTATTCGAGAATTTTATAATTCGGAAAATTTATTGGAAATGAAGCTATTCCATTATTGGTTTTAAAATTGCCTCTATAAGTTGAAAATTCAGCTGTTTCTTATAAAACTCACTTATTTTATTAAAAATTCATCTATTTGGTAGAAATTAATCTTTTTTTCTGAAAATTCATTATTTCATTTGAGGAATCAACTACTATGTTAAAAATTCGTCTATTTTAGTTGAATACCGCTAGTTGAAAATTCGCTGTTTTTATTGATAATTATATTTTTGAACTGAAAGTTGAACGATTCTATTTTTAGTTAAGAATTTTTATTTTTGACCAGAAAATTCGACTATTTTTTACCTTGAAAACGTAAATATTATGTTAAGAAAATTCCTTTCTTTGTTTGAGAACTTGAAAATTTTGATAAAAATTCGTCTTTCTTCGTTGAATTAACTGGTTGATAATTCCTTTTTTTGTGTTGAAAATAAATTTTTTTTAAACTGAAAATTTAAATATTCCAGTTTCGGTTACAAACTTTTTTTTAATTTGAAAATTCAACTATTTGGATAAAAATTCATCTATTTTATTGAAAATACGTTCTTTTGGGTAGAAATTTTATCTTTCATGGTAAAAAGTTATCTTTCTATTGAAAATTCATCTTGCTTAGCTGAAAATGAGTTTTTAAAAAAATTGAACTGTATTCTAAAAAATCCGTCTCTTTGGCGTAAAAATTCAAGTAATTAGTAGAAAATGCAACTACTACCCTTTTTTTGTAATTGTTTTGTGACACTTCGTGAGGTAATTGCGGACCCCCCCTATCAAAAGATTTCAGGGGATATCAAAAGATTTCAAAGAATTTGAAATATTTGAGATTTCAATAATTTGAAGTTATTTTAAAGGATTTCGAAGATTTCATGGTATTTTCAAATATTCCACAAAATTTCGAAAAGATTTTAAGTTATATCAAAAAGTTTTAAAACATTTGAAATATTTAAGAGTAATCTAAAATTCCCAGATTTTCCAATCGATTTCAATAATTTGAAGGTATTTTAAAGGATCTAGAAGGCGTCAGAGTATTTTTTTAAATTCTGAGAAATTTCAAAAGATTTGAAAGATTTCAAGAAATATCAAAATATTTCAAAGAATTTGAAATATTTGAGGGTATTTTAAGACTACAAGATTTTTCAACCAATTTCAATAAATTAAAGGGATTTTAAAGGATTTCAAAGATTTTATGGAATTTTTAATGATTCCAAGGAATCTTAAAGAGAATTCGAATATTTTAAGGGATAATAAAGGATCTGAGGGTATTTGAAATATTTCAAGATATTTTTAAACTCCAAGATTTTTCAATCGATTTCAAATTAAAGAGATTTTGAAGGATTTCAGAGATTTTGTGGTATTTTTAAAGATTTCAATGAATTTTAAAGAGATTTTAAAGATTTCAAGAAATATCAAAAGATTTCAAGGGATATCAAAATATTTCAAAGAACTTGAAATATTTTAGATTTAAATAATTTCAAGGTATTTTAAAGGATTTCAACGATTTCATGGTATTTTTTTATTATATAATATAATTATATATATAATATATTTATTTATTGAAATTTAAAGCAAAAGGGACGAATTTTAACAAAATAGTTGCATCTTGAAACTACAAAAATGGATTTTCAACCGAATGATCGAATTTCTAAACAAAAAGATTAAACTTCAATGAAAAACAGTTGCACTTTCAACCAAAAAATTCAATTTTTAAGACAAAAAAACGAATTTTTAACAAAATAGTAGAATTCTCAACCAAAAAAGATAAATTTTTAACCTAAAAGATTCTTTTTCAACCAAAAAAGACGAATTTTCAGCAAAATACATACATTTTTAACAAAATAGTTAAACTTTGAACTAAAAAACTTCAATTTTCAATTAAAAATCTCAATTTTCAAACAAAAATGGAATAGTTTAGATTTCAGTTAAAAAATAAAGTTTCTGAAAAAAAAAGAATTTTCTACTAAATAATTAAATTTTTAACTGAAGAGATTAATCTTCAACTAAAAAAAAATTAATATTTTGACAAACTAGTTCAATTTCAACGAAATAGTGAAATTTTCATTAAAAAAAAAAAAATTCTCAACGAAAAATATAATATTTGATATTTTAACCAGAAAATATTTTTATTGAAATTATTGAAATAATATAATATATTTATTTATTGAAATTTAAAGCAAAAGGGACGAAATTTAACAAAATAGTTGCATATTGAAACTACAAAAATGGATTTTCAACCGAATGATCGAATTTCTAAACAAAAAGATTAAACTTCAACGAAAAACAGTTGCACTTTCAACCAAAAGGTAATTATGTGAATTTTTCGTAAATTTTAATTAAAATTCTGAAAAATTAAAAAAATTGGCTTAAAATTTTTGAGATTTTTTTGTGATTTTAAGAAATCTTTTCAAAATGTTTTCACGCCTGATTTAATTTTCTTTAAAAATTAATCTTTCAATAAAAACATGATTTAAAATTTTCCCAGAAATCATTAGAAAAGTTTTTCATGACCTTGAAATTTTTCAAAATTCTTAAAAAGCTTTGAACTTTTTTCCGAAATCTTCAATAATTCACATTATCTTTTTAAGTTTTTAAAAATTCAGCAAAACTTTTTTATCTTATTAAAACTTTTAAATCCCCTATATATATTCAAATTATCTGAATTTTTCGTAAATTTTATTAAAAATTATGAAAAATTTCAGAAAATTGCCTTAATATTTTTGAGATTTTTTTGTGATTTTTAAAAATCTTCTGAAATACTTTCACGCCTGATTAAATTTTATTTAAAAATTAATTTTTCAGCAAAAACGTGATTAAAAATTTTCCCAGGATTCTTTAGAAAAGTTTTTTATTTTCTTGAAATTTTTCAAAATTCTTAAAAAGCTTTGAATTTTTTTCCGAAATCTTCCAAAATTCCCATTATCTTTTTAAGTTTTTAAAAATATAACAAAGCTTTTATATCTTTTAAAAATTTTTAAAACCCCTAAATATATTTTTAAATTATGTGAATTTTTCGTAAATTTTAATTAAAATTCTGAAAAATTAAAAAAATTGGCTTAAAATTTTTGAGATTTTAAAATTCCACAATTTAGTTTTAAAAATTTTTTCTTGACTGAAGGAATTTTTTTAATTGAAAAATCAACTATTTTGTTGAAAATTCGTCTTTTTGGATGAATAAAACTATTTTTTATGTAAAATTAAAAAATTTATCTTTCATGGTTGAAAATTGAATGATTTTGTTGACAAATCCACAATTTTTATAAAAAGTCTTTTTTTTGTTGGAAGTTCATATTTGAAAATTAAACAAATTTGTTCAAAAAATTTTTTCTCGACTGAAAGAATTTGTTTAATTGAAAAATCAACTATTTTGTTGAAAATTCGTCTTTTTGGATAAATTCAACTAATTTTTATGTGAAATTGAAAAATTTATTTTTCATGTTTGAAAATTGAATGCTATTGTTAAAAAATAAACAATTTTAAAATGAAAAATTGAAAATTCAACTATTTTTGTAGAAAATTCAGATTTTTCTTTGAAAATAAACTTTTTTGTTGAAAATGTATATGTTCGGGTTAAAAATTCAAATCGTTCTGTAGAAATTTCGTTTTTTTTGATAACTTAACTTATTTTTTATTTAAAAGTTGAACATTTATCTTGAATGATTGAAAATTGAATGATTTTGTTGAAAAATCAACAATTTTGTTGAAAAATCAACAATTTTGTTAAAAAGTCTGTCTTTATGGTTGAAAATTCATTTTTCTGGGTTCAAAATTCCACAATTTAGTTTTAAAAATTTTTTCTTGACTGAAGGAATTTTTTTAATTGAAAAATCAACTATTTTGTTTTTCAGGTGGCCAAGGAAGCCCTGAAACTTACCTAGTTGCCCAAGAAAGCCCTAGATAAGTGTTGTTTGATTTAAGTTGTCCAAGAAAGCCTTAACATTTATTTTGTTACCCAGAAAGCTCACATCAATGTTTCTAAGGTTAGGTTTGCCACCTGGCAACGAGGTTTCCTAAGATTGAATCTTTTAAGCTCAACCAAGTATAACCTGATTTGGTATATAATCTTACTTTTCTGAATAGTTGCTTTCCCGCTTGTGCCCCAGAAAATTATTATCTCAACCCTTTTAGTAAAATGTATCCCTCAATCTGAGATATGTTCTCATTTACTGAAAATTCAGTTGTTTGCCCAACAACCCAATATAGATGAATAGCTTCTACTTCCTCCCCTCATTGCCTCCCAAAAATAAGCAGTTGTTTTCTACGTTCCCTTTTTACAAAAAATTCACCATAGTGAATTAGGATAGGCTTTATTGCTAAATTCCACGAAATCATGGTGTATCGAAATGGTAAAGCGTTCAATTGATGAATCGATTGACTTTTTATGTTAAAGAACCCTATTGTAACCTTTTCAATCTAAGTCGTATTCCACTTTGCTGTGAAAATCTGACTATATTTTTGAATTGTCAGACTAAAATTATTTCATTGCTTCTAGGAAATAATTACTTGTTACGATTTGGTGGAAAAAAGTTATGCCAATATAAATTGTTAAAAAAATTGAAATATACGTTAAAAAAAATATGACTCTTAACATTCATCAACTCTATCATGTTTGTACATTGTTTTCTCATCCTTTCCTTTAAACACCATAATTTTTATTTTATTCGCGTGAATTTCGTGGCCCATGTTCTTCATGCTTGTATTCAGTTAGCTCAACATTCCTTGCAAGTCTTTGATTGACTCTGCCATTACAACCTTATCATCTGCAGACGCCAACCCACTTACCCTCACTGTCTCGAGATCCAGACCTTCTTCATCGAAGAGGGCTATTCTTAAACACTTGTCCATGAATATATTAAATAGCTATGAGGACATAACACATCCTTGTCTAACACCGTGCATAATATCAAACCAGTTAATAAATTTCTCATTAACCCCTACACTCGCTTTACTACATGTATACATTTTTTTTATTGCTTGAACAACCCATCTCTTGACTCCGTACTCTTTAAGAACTTTCCAGAGTTTAATTCTATTTACCTCGTCAAATGCTTTTTCTAAATCAACAAATGCACAGAAGACTTTTCTCCTTACTCTCAAACTTTTTTCTCTCATCTGTCTCAAGCTAAATATTGGATCTGTACATAATCTTGTAGGGATAAATCCACTTTGGACTTCCCATATCTTTTCTTCTGTACTTTTCATTACCCTTCGAATAAGTATTTTTGAGTAGATTTTACTTACGGTACTTGAGCATTTCAACTTTAATACTGCCTACACCAGTTGTCTTGCCATTTTTTTAGTTGCCAATTATATCCCTAGCCTCAGAGGCACAGACTCTCTCAATTGAGTTTTCTAATGCATCGTGTTCTACTATATATACAAAAAGTTAATTTTCAACAAAATAATTGTATTTTTAAACGAAAAATATGCAATTTCTACGGAAATAGATCAAGTTTTCACCCACAAGGAAGAATTATCTACAGAAAGTTAATTATCAACAAAATAATTGAATTTTCAACCAAAAAAGGTGCAATTTCTACGAAAATAGATGAATTTTAAACCCAAAAATAAGAATTTTCTACAAAAAGTTAATTATCAACCGAATAATAGAATTTTCAACTAAAATAGATTAAATTTCTACGAAAATAGATGAATTTTCAACCCATAAATAGAAATTTTCTACGAGACCTTAATTTTCAACCAAAAAAAAAAAGATGCAATTTCTACGAATATAGGTGAATTTTAAATCCAAAAAGACGAATTGTCAACAAAACAGTTGCATTTTGAACAAAAAAAGATGCAATTTCTACAAAAATAGATGAATTGCCAATCCAAAAAAAATTTTCTACAAAAATTTAGTTTTTATCCAAACAATTGAATCTTTAACTAAAATAGATAAAATTTCTACGAAAATATATGAATTTTAAACAAAAATAGATGAATTTTCAGCCCAAAAAGGCGAATTTTCAATATAGCAGTTGAATTTGCGACCAAAAAAGGTGTAATTTCTACGAAAATATATCAATTTTTAAAGCAGAAAGAAGAATTTTCTACAAAAAGTTCATTGTCAACAATAAGAAAATTATCAACCAAATAATTGTCTTTTCAACCAAAAAAGGTGCAATTTCTACGAAAATAAATAAAAATTAATCTTCAACTGAAATAGTTGAATTTTCAAAAAAAAAATTAAATATTAATCAAATAGATGAATTTTCAAGTACAACTATGGAATTTTCAATTGGAATAAGTTGAATTTTCAGTTCAAAAAATTATTTCATCAAAAAAAAAAAATAATAACTTTCTAAAAAATAGTTACATTTTCAAAAAAAGTGATGAATTTTTAAATAAAAATCTACAAAAAAAGATGAATTTTCTATAAAGAAATAAATTTTTAGTCACAAAATGAATGTTCAAAGAGATGAATTTTTAACTAAAACGATGAATCTTCAACAAAAAAAAAAAACATCTTTTTTTTAATAAAAGCGTTTTACTTTCACCCAAATAATTTTATTTCCAACCTAAAATATGAATTTTCAAATAAATTGATAAATTTTCAAATACTTGCATTTTTAACCGAAAAGAAGAATTTTTATACAAAAAGATTAACTTTCAAAGAAAAGGATAATATTCTACAAAAAAAAAATAGATTTTTTACAAAATACGTGAATTTTCAACGAAATAGTTAAATTTTTAATCAAAAAAGACAAACTTTCATCCAAATTGTTGAATTTTGAACTAGAAAAAAAATATAATTTTCAACCGAAAATGGAATAGTAACATTTTTAATCAAACAGATTGATTTTAAACCAAACATAAGAGTTTTCAAATAGAAAAAATTAATCTTCAACTGAAATAGTTGAATTTTCAAAAAAAAAATTAAATATTAATCAAATAGATGAATTTTCAAGTAGGAATATATGATTATTGTATATCCGATCAATAAATGATATATATTAATGAAAAATTGTTAATTGTTCACCTTCGGGAATTTTCTAGTTCGGATATTTTATAATTCGGCAAGCTTCTGTCTTGAATTTTATTAATCGGGAAATTTCCAATTCAGGAGTATTGTAAACTTTTCGTACATGTTATTATTCCGGAATTTTATTATTCGGGAATTTTATCATTTGGAAATTTAATTATTTGGGAATTTTCCAATTAGGCAATTCTATTCTTGAAAAATTTGCCAATTCGGAAATTTTATTATTTAGTAATCTTGTAACATGGAAATTTAATATTGGGGAATTTCTCAATCAGAGAATTTTATTATTCGGAAATTTTCCAATTCGGAAATTTCATTATTTGGAAATTTAATTATTCTGGAATTCTCGAATTAAGGAATTTTATTATTTGGAAATATTCTTATACAGACATTTTTTACTTGCTTATTATTTATACAAACTAAAAATATGTTTGTCTGAAATGAGTCAATTATTCAATCCGTCATGACGCATGTTTGAGTTAATGCTTTACTTATCGATTTATTGATTTTGTTAATCCGTATCAATGAAATTCAGCAGATATCAAATATAGATTTGAAAAATAAATTTCTCTTGAACATGTTAATTTAAATTATTAAAGTTTTGCTAATAATTAGTTAAATAATAATTTCTTCAGTGACTTACTTTGTTTTTCAATTAATCATTTCTAACTAATTAGGATTCAGGGAGAATGATCGATTAAAACTTGAACTATTTCGTTAAAAATTGAACTGTTTGGTTAAATATTTAAAGATTTTGTTGAAAATGAAACTATTTGGTTAAAAATTCAACTATTTTGTTGAAAATTGAACTATTTTGTTGAAAATGAACCTATTTTATTGAAAATTTAACTATTTGGTAAAAAATGTAACTGGTTTGTTGTAAATTAAACTATTTGATTAAATCTTGAAGTATTTTGTTGATAATTCTACTACTTGATTAAAAAGTTTAATTATTTTGTTGAAAATTGGACTATTTGATAGAAAATTCAACTATTTTGTTGAAAATGAAACTATTTCGTTAAAACTTGAAGTATTTTGTTTCAAATTGAGCTATTTGGTAGAAAATTCAACTATTTTGTTAAAAATACAACTATTTAGTCAACATCTTTAACTATTTTGTTGAAAATTTAACTATTTGGTTAAAAATTCAACAACTTGATTAAATACTTAACTATTTTGTTGAAAATGTAACTATTTGGTTAAAAATTGAACTATTTTGTTGAAAATGAAACTAGTTCGTTAAAACTTGAAGTATTTTGTTTAAAATTGAACTATTTGGTTGAAAATTCAACTATTTTGTTAAAAATTCTACTATTTGGTCAACATTTTTAACTATTTTTTTGAAAAATCAACTATTTGGTCAAAAATTGTAACTATTTGGTTGAAAATTCAACTACTTGATTAAAAATTTAACTATTTTGTTAAAAATGTAAATATTTGGTTGAAACTTGAAGTATATTGTGATTAATCTTCTAACAAAAAATACAATTTTTCAACAAGAACAAAAAAACGTCAATTTTTAACGAAATAGTTAAATTTTTAATTATAGAAGACAAATTTTCAACCGAATAGTTGAATCTTGAAATAAAAAATAATAATTTCAAACCAAACATAAGAATTTCCAACTAAACAATAAATTTTCAACTGAAATAGTTTAATTTTCAAACCAAAAAAATTAATTTGTAATAAAAAAGATAAATTGTCAACTAAAACTTAAATAATTAAATTTGAAGTTAAAAAAATTAATGTTTAGCCAAAGAGATAAATTTTCAACTACAACTATGGAATTTTCAATTGCATTAGGTTAAATTTTCACTTAAAAAAATTACTTTAAAAAAAAATAAGTTTACAAAAAAATAGTTACATTTTCAAACAAAGTGATGAATTTTCAAATAAAATTGTAAATATTTAACTGGAATTTTTTACTTTTAAACCAGCAAGATGAATTTTTAACTAAAATAATTAATCTTTAACTAGAATAATTGAATTTTTAACTGAAAAGAATAATTGTTAAACAAGAAGATTAATTTTCAAAGAAAAAGATTAATTTTATACCAAAAAATACAATTTTTCAACAAAATACATGAATTTTTGACGAAATAGTTGAATTTGGAAATAAAAAATAATAATTTTCAACCGAAAATGGAATAGTAACATTTTTAGTTGAAAAAATTAATTTCAAACCAAACATAAGAATTTTCAACTGAAACAATGAATCTTCAACTGAAATTTCCAAAATGATCTCAAGAAGTTTAAAAAAAAAGTTAGATTCTTAAAGGCTTTGAAAATGGAGCTTTTCAAGAGTTTTGAAAGCTTTTAAGACAATAAAAAAGTTTTATTTCAAAGATTCCTGGAAATTGTCGAAAAAATATCTGAAAGATATTAAAGAAATTTTTTTGCTAGATTTGAAAATAATATATTTTTGAAAAGATTTCAAAAATAACTGCAAACTTGAAACAATTTCAAAAAAATGAAAAAAATGAAGAATTTTCAAAATTTCAAAAGAAAAAGGTTTTTTAAACTTTTGAAGCGTTCAAAGACAATAAAAAAAATCTTCTTAAAATTCCTGGGAAGATTTAAATAATGTTTTATTTGGTAAATTAATTTAAAGAGATTATTTGAAATAATTTCATAAGATTTCGAAAACTGACGAACAATAATGTGGAAGATTTTTTGGTAAAATGGTTTTATTTTGCAGGATATAAAATGATTTTCTAAAATTTCGACAAATGATGTGGAAAATTTCTAAACAAAATTTTTCAATTTTTCAACATTACAAAATGTTAAAAAAGATTCGTGTTAGTTATACAAATTTTAAGAAGTTTTGCCAAGATTTCATAAAATTTAAAACAAAATTGGTATTTAAAGATTTCGGAGAGAAAATTTTCTAAATATTCATAAGAAATTTAAAATGTTTTTTTGTTAGTTTAAAAAATTTTTTTTATAATAGAATATTACAAAAGATATCCAAAATTATGTTCAAGGATCTGGAAGATAGCACCTCACTAGCGAACCTATAATAAATTTAAAGAACTAAATTAATAACATTGGTTAAAAAGAGACAGAGATATCTTTATCTCTTTTTAACTAATAGCATTTTTTTAGTTCTTGGAACTTATTATAGGTTCGCTGGTGAAGTTCAAAAGATTTTATAAAATTTAAAACAAAATCGATTTTTAAAGATTTCGATGAGAAAATTTTCTGAAGATTCATAGGAAATTTAGAATGCTTTTTTTTATTATAAAAAATTATTTTATTATCATATTCTAAAAGATATCCAAAATTATTTTCAAGAATCTGAAGATTGTTGGGAAATTGTTTTTATTTTGCAGGATTTTAAATGATTTGCTAAAATTTTGATAAATAAAGTAGAAGATTTTTTGCGCGATTAACAAATTTAAAAAAATCGTGTTTATTCCAGAAACATTAAGAAGTTTCGAAAAGGTTCAAAAATAATTAAAAAAAGATTTTGAAGAATTTAAAACGATTTCAAAAAATTTAAAAACGAAATGTAGATTATGAAAATTTCGAAAAAAGTAGGGTTTTAAAAATTTTGAAACGTTTTAAGAGAATAAAAAAGTTGTTTTAGGATTCCTGGCAAAATTTAATGATTTTTTATTTTGACAAATTTATTTCAAGATGAAATTGAAAAACATATTTAAAAATTTGAAAAGATTTCCAAAATTGTCAGAAAAGTTTCTGGAAGATCTTGAAGCAATTTTTTTTCAATTTAATGAAAAATTCGAATCAGTTTAAAAGATATCTCCAAGGATTCCAAAAGATTTTGAAGATTTCAAAAAATATCAACAGTTTTTATTGAAGAACATTACTGAATAAGTTTAATTTGACATATATTCGAGGGCATTCAAATGATTTATACTTTTTTAAATGGAATTCTACTTTTTCCAACGATTTAATGGGATTTTAAAATATCTCGAGGAATTTCAAGGAAATTTATTAAATAAGTTTGATTTAATTTATATTTAACAGCTTTCCAATTGTTTATACTTTGCAGAATAAATTAAATTCTATTTCAAGGGATCTCTAGGTATTTCAGGAATTCAAGAAGAGAAGATTAAGATTTATAGGACCTCCAATTATTTAAAAAATTTTGGGGGATATTGCCAATTGTAATGGATTTGAACAGATTTCAATACATATTCAAAATTTTTATGTATTTGTGATGAATTTGCTTTAATCCAAGGAATCTTTTGCAATATAATGCAATATTTTCCAATCCTTTGTAATCCCATGCAATCTCGCTCTTGTGACAACTACTTTACCATGTTTAAGGACTGTCTAGTACGTTTCCTGAAGATCAATTTTGAGAAAGTTTGCGAATTCATTGATTTGAAAAAAAATTTTTTTCACGTTTTCAAGAAACTGTTCCTTTTTCTCGTTTTTAGCTTAAATTTGAACTGAATTAATAGTACCCAACTATACGCAATTAGAAGTTTTCTTGTTGTTAAAAAATCTGCCATTACATTTTTGGTTTCGAATCCATCTTCATTAGTTCTGTCTCTTATACACGGGCAGAGCCGTTTGCAACCTTTGCCAAAGCCCATCACATCGACCTGTCCAATTTCAGCTGGAACCCTCAAGAGGGAACCATGACGTGCATGATCAATGGCTCCCCCAACAGCTTCACGGAGTTCACCCCTGGCTGGTCACAGGCATCGGCGGACGTCGCCGCAGCGGCCAGAGAGCTGGGCGCCCCGTCGACGACCTGGTTCCGCTACACCGGCGAACACACGCCTCCCAGTTACCTGGTCGGAGACTTCTACGCTATCGCTAGAACCGAGCTTACGCGCAATCCGCGGGCCGTGATCGCGGCACTCCAGCAAGCCGATACATTCCCCTCTCTGGTCATCCCCAACGGCCCCCTGCCATTGGACATCTCGCAACAGACCTTGCGTGCCAGGCAAGCACAACGCAGCGTGAAGGAGACGATCACCCAAGCCACCTTTGAACGCAGCGGCACACTTGCCGACTCCAGTCGCACACCGACGCCCGCCGAACGCGTCGAGGCGGCTGATCGGGAAGTGGCACGGGAGTGTGCCAGAATCCTCACGAGGATCGGCTATCAAAGGCGCATTGATGATCAGTCGCTAACCTTTCTCCCCCTCCTGAATGTGCCTGACGACTCTACCTACGCACACACACGCGAGGCGTTCGGCAAATGCTTCTCCAGCCCCGCTTTCCTGGCGTTTGCGAAAGAACATAATCTCGAGGTTTCATCCTTGTTTATCCACTTGCCGACAGGCCAGTTGGAAGGCTACGTACGAAACCCTGACGGCGTATGAGACACTGTATAAATCGTTGAGTGTTTGATATTCACTATCATTTATTTTTCTTATTCTACCATTTAAGTCCACGATAGACTCAAGAAACTCTTTACAATTTTTATCTTTTATATTGAATTTATTAATCATGTTAGATTCTTTTTTTAATGAAACTAGAGAAATATATTCTAATAAATAAGTATTATTATGTATCCAATGTTTTTCTTGAGATGCATTTAAAGATTGAAAACAAGAGTTAATGGTTTTTATATTCTTATAAGAAGGAATTCTATTATTTAATGAGCAAGAATAATACACATAATCATTTTCTACATGAAAACAAAACTCTCCATTAGTTTTATTATATGATAAATAATAAGGTTTTCCATTAGGGTCTTTTTGGTCAGAAATGAATAAAATATCAGAATAACTAAACGGATAAGAAAAAATGCCTGATTTGTTAGGATTGAAATCCAAATTGAATTTTTCAACTAACAAGTCAAAAGATTTTTTTTCTTCTGGTGTGATGTTTGTGGATATTTCTCTCATCGTTTGAGTTATCCATCCTAAATTCTTAGAACCATTCAAAATTCTCAAATAAGAAGAGAATGCAAAAGGTTCCATTTTAAACATCTCAGAACACTCAAAAGCACCAGAAAAAAAGTAATCAAGTTTATTGTTAATTTCTTCTAAAGCAGAATGAACAGATTCTTTTAAAAGATTCTTATCTCTGTTTTTCTTTTTCTCATCAGAAAATAATTTAATAGGATTCATTTTATTCCCAACCGCTGGATGTCAGTGTTTATGGTCCTTTGAAAAGATTTTATAATTCAGCTTGTGGTGAATGGATGTACAAACACCCTGGATGTCCTATGACCATATACGAGGTGGGTGCTTGCGTAGGACAAGCTTTCCCGAAGGCTTTTACAACACTGAACATTAAGGCTGGATTTGAAAAAACTGGAATCTGTCTATTCGATAAGAATGTTTTTAAAAAAGAAGACTTCTATGGATGCAAAGTCTGTGATCGACCATTTGATGCAGTAACCGAAACTGAAAGTGCTGCTCCAGAAGTAGAACAAAATGAGGAATATCTCGACGATGCAGAAGGCGCTGACTTACTTCGATCTCTTCAGGCAGAAATCTCTTTACCAGTGCACAGAGAGATCATTCAAGAAGAAGCTGTTGAACTACATTCGGCAAAAGAGCAGTCGAGCCTGTCTCAGCATTTACATCAGCACTGCCTTGCTGTAGAAGATACTGCGGACCAATTTTCGACAGAAACTCAGACCAGCCAGCCCAACGATGTCGAAGTGGCGGCTTCACACTTTGCAACAGAACCAAAAATAGAGGAAGTTGCTTTCAAACTTATGATAGAACTCCACTCGATACATTCTCATGAAGAAAATGTCGCTAAGCTGACGGCTGAATTACAGATAATCACCAAGGACAAATATATTTGTTTAAAAGCATTGCCTTTACTACAGAAGATCCATGAGCACGAAAAAGACATACTCAAAATATTCTGTGACAAAAATTTAATCCAGGCCGTATTTTAGAGGTTATATTTCTAGTAATTGATGCAAATATTTATCCTAAAGCACTTTAACATTGTTCGGTTAATTTTGTGGGATAAGAAATTAATTTCTTCCACGCATTATTACGATTTCGGAATATTGTAGTTTTTGAGTCAATAAATGACAGAAACATGTAAAATCTGTTCAGAAAAATACTTTATCAATGATTAATTAGCTGATCCAGCAGTATAGGAAACTGAGATAAGACTGAGATAAGAAGATTTTTGGTTGCGCTTCATTAATTGTTCAGATGATTTGACCTGGAATTGCTCATTTTACTGTTTTCCCGTAAAATAGCAATTGAATCAACATATATCTTATTTAAAATTTGGGCGTACCACAATTTCCTGAGTAATTATGAAAAATTAATGACACTTTTATCATAAATTTAAGAGGCATTGTGTTTTTTATTTGAAAATATAAACTATTGAATAACAACAAAAGGGCCAAGAATTTGCTAGGTGCACCCGACATATTCGAAATCAGTGAAACATTCTGCACAAGAATCAACTCAGTTTTCGTCAGAACTAGGTCATTTGTACCATAATAATCTGAAATGTAATACAGCACTCTTCATACAAATTATTTCTCCATTTTTATCCGTGTTGTGTTGCTTCACTACACTCAATTCGTCCACGAACAAATAATATATATATATATAAAATTGAAAACTAAAGGTTAACAACCACCGCAGGGTAATTGCATCAGTTACTAGAAATATAACCTCTAAACTACGTCCGAAAGTCATTTGATGCAAAAAACTAATATGGAAAACCAAAACCGTGGGCTTTTTTTGTAATTGACACCATGTCATGTCATGAATGAATTGTTGCCATTTAATGAATGGTCACCATGTCCCCACTCTCCCCTACAAGAACTTTGGAGGATCCTGCACATGTTCCTGTACATGGACATGTGAATATAATCTTGACGGTTCCTGTGCAGGAATTTAACGAAGGAAACCGTACATATCCTGAAAGGAACCTGCACCGACGAAGGAATCTCTGAATGTTCCTGTACGGGTTTCTGTACAGGTTCATTTGCTGAGAAAATTGAGGCGCAGGTTCATGTATAGAAACATGTATAGGATCTCTTACAGAAAGCCATCAAAGGAACCTTTGGGCGCATTCATGTTTGGGAGGATCCTATACAGAAACACGTATAGGTTCCTTTACAGAAAGCCATCGCGAAAACTCATGTCGCTTACAGCTATAAAGTTGTCTTCCTTTTATTCCCTTGAAGATCCAACTCACCATTGAGAGAGCCAAACCACTAGTCAACTCTCGCGGATTAGTTCCTACGCAGGTTCATGTATAGGATCCTGAACATGTCCCTGTATATAAACCCACATCTCAATTGACTCTGTGAAGGAACTTGTACAGTATCATTTAAAGGTTAGCTTGTATACAGGTTTCTTTGCAGAATCCTTCGCCAAATTCCTGCACAGGAACCGTCAAGATTACCTGTACAGGTTCGTGTGCAGTTTCGTGTACAGGAACATGTAACTATTACATTTTTCGTTGAAAATTAATCTTTTATGGTTGAAAATTCAACTACTTGGTTGAAAGTTGTACTACTTTGATAAAAATTGATTTCATTAATCAAAGATTCAATTATTTTGTTGAAAATTAATTTTTCCAACTGAAAATTTAACTATTCGATTTTTGGTTGAAAATTGATCATTTTTAGTGGAAAATTCATATATTTTGTTGAAAATTCGTCTTTTCTGGCAGAAAATTAATCTTCTTGGTTAAAAATTCAACTAAATATTTGTTGAGAGTTAAACTACTTTAATAAAAATTCATTTTATTGGTTGAAGATTCATTTCTTTGGTTGACGATTTAACTATTTTGTTTAAAATTTATCGGTTTTAGTTGAAAATTATTATTTTTGGGTTGAAAATTCATCTGCATTGTAGAAGTCATTTTGGCTTAAAAATTGAACTATTTTGTTTAAAATTGGTCTTTTGGATTGAAAATCTGATTATTTTTGTAGAAAATTCAATTATTTGGTCGAAAATTCAACTTTTTTTTTTAAAATTGAACTACTTTGATAAAAATTAATTTCATTGATCAAAGGTTTAATTATTTTGTCGACAAATCGTCTTCTGTTATTGAAAATTACTTTTCTTAATTGAAAATTTAACTATTCCATCTTTTTGCTGAAAAACGATCAGTTTTAGTTAAAAATTCAACTATTACATTTTTCGTTGAAAATTAATCTTTTATGGTTGAAAATTCAACTACTTGGTTGAAAGTTGTACTACTTTATTTATGCAAAGAAGAGAGTCTCTAATGTTTAAATGTTAAATTGCGATTTTGAGTTTTCTGAATTTATACTCGGTCAAGTATTAAAAGGCTTTCTTTTTAAAATTACAAAATTTTGAATTATTTAAGTTAAAACCAAATAATTTTTAATTTTGTTAACATGAAATTATTCCAATTTGAACCTTTTCTATTTTAAAATTATTTAGCTATAAAGGATTTTAGTTGAAAATCGTACAATTTTGAAGAATTTAAATTTAAAATGACAAAACGCTAAACGTTTAAAGTTTAAATCCAAATTTTTTCAATATTACAGTTGTCTTTAGTCACCATGCATCGAATTTTGATAATTTAAATAATAATTTTTTTAACTGAATTTATTTATACGATAAATAACGTTAACTCTAATAGTTAACTTTAACGGTTTCAAATTTTAAAGCGTTTTAATTTGGTTTTTCCAAAAACTGGAATTTTTTAGTAAAATATAACTGAACATTTCCGTCAAAAATCCAAAACTAAAAATATACAAGCTTGAGCGTTTGAAATTGAAAATAATCCTGAATTTTAAACGCTGCGTTAATTTTAAATTCTTTGATTTATAAAGTTTCATTGAAATTATTCTTTAAAAAGTGTTCAATTTGAAATTGTTTTCAAATAATAAGGATTTTAATAGGAAATTGTTTAATTCGGAATCATTTATGCAAAGAAGAGAGTCTCTAATGTTTAAATGTTAAATTGCGATTTTGAGTTTTCTGAATTTATACTCGGTCATTCTTTAAAAATTCAGCTGCTATATGTAGAAAGCTCGTCTTTTTGGCTTGGAAATTCAACACTTTGGATACAATTTTTTTTTCTTTATTGACTGAAAATTGCTTCTGGGTTAAAATTTCAACTTTTGTTGAATATTCGTCATTTTGATTGGAAATTTTATTTTTTTTTGTAGAAAGTTCACCTTTTTTGTTTAGGAGGGCAACTGTCTGGTTGAAAATCCATATATTTCGAGTGAGAATGAACTTCTTTTTATTAAATATTCAACTGTTTCCTAGAAAATTCATTTCTTTGGTTCACAATTCATCTATTTTGTTCAGAATTCGTTTAGTTTTTTATTATAAATGTATCATTTTCAGTATAAAATGCACATATTCTGTCTATAATTTGTCTTATTGGTAGAAAATAAATCTATTTTTTTTTTAATTTTGTATTCTGAATTTGTGATTTTTGAAAGAAAGCCTGTTTGTGGGAAATTCGTAATTATGGGTTAAATGAAACTGTTTTTTATATTAAATTTAACTGGGTCGTAGAAAATTCGGTCTTTTAGTTGAAAATTATGTTGTTCTTTTTTAAATTTATAATACATCTATTCTATTTTGGGTTAAAATTTGATCTGTTCTATTTAAAAATTTGGTTGAAAATTTCTTCAATTTGTCAAAGTCCCGTTTTTTGGCAGAAAATTAATCTTCTTCTTTAAAAATTCAGCTGCTATATGTAGAAAGCTCGTCTTTTTGGCTTGGAAATTCAACACTTTGGATACAATTTTACGTTGAAAATTTCTAAAATATTACAAGTTCTATTGTGAAAGGATTAAACAAGAATTTGATTGAGATTAATGAGAAAATTTTTTATGAGCATTTTTGAGAAATGAACTTTACAAGAAAATGGAAAAATATTTCAAAATATTTCCTTCAATTTTGAAAAAAATTAGGAGATTTTGCAGCAAAATGGTTCAACTTGGTAAGATTTAAGAATAAAAACAATACAATCATGTAGATGCAAGAAATATGCAGAAGATTTGAAGAGATTGAATAAGAATTTTTAACTGTAATAGATGTTTAAAAAATTAAGATGTTTTTTTAAAGATATCAAACCAACATTGTAGGTTTCAATGGAATAAACATTGGGGAAACATTCCTACTGAAATTTGGAAGATTTTAAGACACTTTTTTTACATTATGAATGATTTTTCAAAACTTTTAAGAAAAACTAAATCCAGCTAAAAATATGTTTAGGAATTGATACAAATATTTGGAAACTTGCAAGCATTTCCGAAAATGTATCAAATAATTTGTATTTCTTCCAAACTTCTAAAAGTCCTAAATATCTTTAAAAAAGGCTGGAATGTTTCCCAATATTTTATAAAATCACGTAAAAATAAATTGTTTTTTCTTCAAATCTTCTACATTATTTTTTTACCCATTCTTTAAAAAGCACTCAGTGTCACAACAAAATATTGTTTTCTTTCTATACAGCATTATACAGTCTATTATATTTCTAAACAGAATACAAAAAACGTTACGCAACTGGGGATATATTTCACGAAAAATCGCAGTATACATTAGTATTGCAAAAACGTCACCACTGGATGTTGATAATACAATCTAATCTTGGTTTGACGTGATACAAATTTTTTATTTACTGCAAGCAATCAAATTTCCTTATCGGCGAAAAAATAGTACCTTCCAAGTTCCAATTGCCAGTTCTGACTTGGCTTGCCGATAAGCCAAATATATTTAATTAGTCCAAGCGCATATACTAGCAGATCATGGGAAGAAGTCCTGCTTGGATGAGAACTGGGCCTGGTATGAAGAGGAGGCTACTGAGGAGAAGTCCGGACAAATGCATTTTGTCTGGCACAAGAAGAAGTAACAGGATAGCGTTTGCCATTGAGATTCCATTCTGACTCTAGTGAATCGTAATTTGCAAAAGCTTTAGTGAAACTGTTTGGGAATATTGAGTGATCTTTGCCTACTGAACAACACCTTATATCATCTGCAGTCAAATTATCCACTGCACCGCTCATTATATTAATTTTCATTCGCGCATTATTTTCACCAGTCCTATATATTCCATGAAGAGTCCCACTATAATCCAATATTGAAAAAACTTCACCACTGGATGTTGATAATACAATATATTCTTAGTTTGGCCTGAGCAGATAGTTCGAATGATCTATTCGAATTGGTTCATAGGCAGGAAAAACGTATCTTCGAAATTCAAATCGCTGGCTCTTGTTTGTGCAAGAAATAAGCCAAACATAGCCAAGTTGTTCTATTGCACATCCGAGTACTTAAACCTCTCGCACCGCGTGATAAGTACCGTCATTGTGGATCGCGACAAACTTTCTTTATTTTGAGTGGTCCGAGCGACCAGTCAACGAATATGACCTTAACCGAGGTCAGCAATTAACAAATTTCAACGGCGAATGTCTACCAATTCGACACACGACGTTGAAACGCGACAAGCTAACAGAGGGAAATAAGATGGAACCAACCTGGCAGAATCCTCCCTCCGCGTGACCGCCCTCTCATCATGATTTATCGAGTTAATTCTGAATTCCTCAAATCCTTGCTTCCAAATTAATCGCTTCGTAATATTTTCGTTCTGCTCACAGCGAGTCTATAATCACGAATGACATTTCGTAGAGTGGCTTCTCCATTCTCCCTCTCATAGGAATCGGAGCGCCACTCGTGTCTAGAGCCTAGAACTGCTGAGTGAGAGGACGGTCGAACGAGAAGGACATCTACCAAGTTCGGTTTCCCGCTTCGTGGTGGCGCACAGTCAGCATGCACTAACTTTCACGCAAGTCTTCGTCGCCTGCCGCTAGTCGATGATCCAGGGTGGGGCTGACTTGGGTCAGCACGCAGATTATCCATGGCCGCTGACTCTTGCTTTTCCGAGCGCTCTTGCACGTGTGGGAATACCGTCCACCACGCATGCGCCAGGAAAATCTCCTCTTCGTAGTCCCTGGTGACAGCAGACATTCAATCCAGCCAACCTTACAGGATCTGACAGTTGTTGTTATTGTTGTGGGTGGGGGGGGAGGGGTTGATTCACCATTTTATGTATTTAATGGATTCATTACTGGAGATAATAATGATGATAATAATTTTTGTTTGAACCGCAAGGATAAATGTTTGCTAAGGAAATAGATGATGGCCCTAGTTTTGGAAGCCTTTAGTAAGTTGAAAATGCTGTCTTAATATTTTTATTTCCGTCAACATTGATGTGTAAATGTTTCACATTCATTTTCACTTCCACTTTTACGAACTTCACATTGGTTTTTTAAAGAGTTGTGACGATTAAAATTATAGAAAAGATTACAGAGGTGAATTTCGAAAAAGTGAAAGAGTAAGTGAAAGTTAAGAATTTACACATCAAATGCTAAAACATGCTGCGATAGCCAAACAAGTAGTTTTCGAAGCACATGCTTCAAATGTTCAATGATAGAGAGATTGATCCAGATCGCATTGCTTTCAGAGATAAAGTACATTTCCGGCTAAATAAATACGTGAATAAACAAAATATTAATTTTTGTAGAATGGAAAGTCCACATGTTACTCTTTCGAGACCGCTTCATAGGCTGAAAATCACTGTATGAGCAGCTGTTTCTTCCATGAGAATTTATATGCGGTTTTCGAAGGAACCGTCACTGATGAAAGTTATCAACAACTTCCCAAACGAAATTTCATCCCTCATGGGGAAAAAAAGGGTATAGTGAAGAATCACTATTTCATGCAAGATGGAGCAACCCCGCATCACGCCCACAATGTTTTTGAATACATTTTCAAAGTATACGAGCATCATGTTATTGGACTAAGATACCCCCAGTCACTTTTACAAAGACTTGTCCAGGTTTTTCAAAACTTTTTCAAAAATCCATGACGTTTTCAGGTCTTCCAGGTCTTGTGATAACACTGTTTGTCTCCAAAGTAGATCTTTAATCAGCTTTTGAAGATGTACGGGTTTTGTAGCTTATTGCAGCAAATTAAAAAAAAATCCGTTCACTTTGACAAAGACTTATCCAGGTTTTACAAAACTTTTTCAAACATCCATACATTTTCCAGGTCTTCCAGGTCTTGTAGCAACCCTGTTTATATGCAAATTAGATATTTAATCAGTTTTTGAAGATTTAAGGGTTTTGTAGCCTATTAAAGCAAATTTAAAAAAAAACAGTCACTTCCACAAAGACTTATCCAGATTTTCCAAAGCTTTTTCAAAAATCCATGACATTTTTAGGTCTTTCATGTCTTGTAGCAACCCTGTTTATCTGCAAAGCAGATCTATAATCAGCTTTTAAAGATATACGGCTTGTGTAGCCTATAAAAGAAAATTTTCAAAAAATCCAGTGACTTTCACAAAGACTTATCCAGGTTTTCCAAAACTTTTTAAAAAATCCATGACGTTTCCAGGTCTTCCAGGTCTTGTAACAACACTGTTTGTCTCTAAAGCAGATCTTCAATTAGCTTTTAAAGATATACGGGTTTTGTGGCCTATCAAACCATATTTAAAAAAGCCAGTCACTTTTACAAAGACTTGTCCAGGTTTTTCAAAACTTTTTCAAAAATCCATGACGTTTTCAGGTCTTCCAGGATCTGAAATCATTGCGAAATATATGAAATCTTTGGGAAATCATTAAAATCTTTCTGAAATCTGTGGAAACATTCCCGAAATATTTTTGAAATATTTTAAAAATATTTGATAATATTTGTAAAATTATTGAAATCTTTGCGAAATCTTTTGGAAATCATTAAAGTCTTTGTGAAATCTTTGCGAAATATTTGAAATCTTTGGGAAATCATTAAAATCTTTGTAAAATCTTTTGAAATCTTTGCGAAATATTTGTAAAGGATTTGATAATATTTGTGAAATTATTGAAATATTTAAGAAATCATTGAAGCATTTGTGAAATCTTTTAAATTTATCCGAAATTTTTGCTAAATATTTAAAATCTTTGGGAAATTTTTGAAATCTATCTGAAATCATTGCGAAATATATGAAATCTTTGGGAAATCATTAAAATCTTTCTGAAATCTGTGGAAATATTCGCAAAATATTTTTTAAATATTTGATAATATTTGTGAAATTATTGAAATCTTTGCGAAATCTTTGGGAAATCATTAAAGTCTTTGTGAAATCTTTGCGAAATATTTGAAATCTTTGGGAAATCATTAAAATCTTTTGAAATCTTTGCGAAATATTTGTAAAGGATTTGACAATATTTGTGAAATTATTGAAATATTTAAGAAATCATTGAAGCATTTGTGAAATCTTTTAAATTTATCTGAAATTTTTGCTACATATTTAAAATCTCTGGGAAATTTTTTAAATCTATCTGAAATCATTGCGAAATATATGAAGATAATTTATATCCCCGTTACATTTTCATGACGTTCACTCCTTTCAATTTCTTCAATAGTGGATCTTCGAGCTTCAATATTCTATTTGATTTCAACAGAGCCATGTTCGTTGATGAGGTAATCATATAGCGAAATTTTCGTTCGTTGTTAAGGGATTATTCTAGATATCCCTTAGCAACTGTGCTACTTTATCATTGTGCGTGACGTTTTGGTGTCAATAAATCAGCTCTTGAGTCAGCCAGGGGTGTGATGGACGTCCTGCGTAAACTGTAGACCGTAAACAGACTTGGATCAGGCAAGTTCAGATATGAAGCAATCTGTTTTGGCATCGCTCTGAATTTGTTCTCGCCCATGACTTGCTCAGTGCATTTGTCATTTTTAGAGTTTGAAAAGGATCTGTCAGCAGTTGAATTCAGTCGTCGCAGAGTCTTGTTCTTTCTGAAGACATCTAGAAACTCGTCCAATTTTGCAAATGTCCGCGGTATCTTATTTTTTCTTTCAGGGATTTGGACGGCAAGGATTTCACTTTGATGCTGAACGTCCTTCATTGTCCAATTTCCCAATTCTTCACATCGGCAGGCACCATAAGTTCTGGGTTCAGAAGCAATCTGCACAGAACTTTGCTTACTTGTAATATTTATTTTATTCTTCAAGCCGAAATGACAAATCTTCTATAATAGATTTAAATTTCCAACCAGTAAAAATACTTTTTTAATAGAACAGTTGATTTTCAACCAAGTAGTTGCATTTTATAACAAAATATTTAAGACAGTTAAAGTTTTAAATGAAATAGTTAAATTTTCAGTAATGAGTAAAAAAAATTAATTTTCAGTCAAAGAAAAAACGAATTTTCAATTAAAATGATGAATCTTCAACTGGAGTAGTTGAATTTTAAACAAAAAAAAGATTAAATTTCAGCCAAAAAAATTAATTTTCTACCCAAAAAAAAACGATTTTTCAACAATAATATAGATGAATTATTAACCAAATAGTTGAATTTTCAACTAAAAAATATTTTTTTTAAAGCAATTTTCAACCATATGATGAATTTTCCACTGAAGTGATGAATCTTCAACTGGAATAGTTAAATGTTAAACAAAATATGAATTTTAAACTAAAGTGATGAATATTTAACTGGAATACTTGAATTTTCAACCAAAAAAATCAATTTTCAAACAAAAAGATTAGTTCTCTACCAAAAAAATAATTTTTCAACAAAATACTTAAATTTTCATCGAAATAGTTGAATTTTCAACTAAAAGAGACAAATTTTCAACAAAATAGTTGAATTTTCAACCAAAAGAGATAAATTTTAATTAAATTAGTTGAATTTTAAACTAAAAAAGATCAATTTTCAACCAAATACTTAAATTATAATGGAATTTTGAACTGGAATAGTTAGTTTTTCCGTTAAAACAAAATTAATTTCTAACAACAACAAAAATGTTTGCAACAAGACAGTTAAAGTTTTAAATGAAATAGTTAAATTTTCAGTAATGAGTAAAAAAAATTAATTTTCAGTCAAAGAAAAATTTCAAAGTTCCCGTAAAATAAAATTCACGACACTGCAAAATTCCCGAATGGGAAGATTGCCTAACAATAAAATTTTGGTTTAATAAAGTTTCCGAATAATAAAATTCCCGAGAGCTTATAATATTACCGAATTTGCAAATTCCCGAATAATAAAATTCCCGATAGAAAATTGGTTAATCATAAAATATCCGAACTTTAAATTCCCGAGCTTAAACAATTAAAAAAATTTTCTTTTATAAATATCAGTTATTTATTCAAAATACAGTAATTAAATAGTTCTTATGTTTAAAGATTCTAAAATTATTGATTATATTTAAAATAACAGTAATTGAAAAAATATATATTTCTGGAAAACAATTTTCTTCAATTATTATTATTTTTAATTCAAACAATAATTTTAAAAACTTTGAAGATTAAAAAAATTTGTTGGCAAAATTGTTTGATCATTGTTATTTTTTAAAATAAATAAATAATATTTTCAAAGACTATTTTTTTTAATTTTTCAAATTCAGGAATTCTATAATTCGGGAATTTTCTAGTTCGGATATTTTATAATTCGCAATTTTTTGTCAGGAATTTCGTTATTCGGCAATTTTCAATTTCGGTAATATTATAAATTGCCGAATTTGAAAATTTGCTAATAATAAAATTGCTGAATTATAAAATATCCAAACTAGAAAATTCCCTAATTAAAAAATTCCCGAATTTAAACAATTGAAATTTTAAAAATAAATATGATTTATTTATTAAAAATACAATAACCACTCCCTCTCCCTCTCCCTATCCCTCTCCTACTTCCACTTTCACTCCTTCTTTGCTCACTTTCTCTTTCCATGCTTGCCTCGCCAAATTTTTCCAACCCCTCTCATCCCTCTTTCACACCATACATTCTCACCACTTCCTTCTATCCTATCCTGTCATGTCCGATCCTATCGACTCTTACCTCAACTTCCCCTCCCTACTTCTTCCTCAACCCAACTTCGCCATCCATCTCTTTCTTATTACTCTTCTCACTATTCCTGCCTACTCCCATCCACCCTTACTTTCCATTCATCACTTCTCCATCCCTTTTCTTTTCCTTTTCCCTTTTTTTTCATCCCTACTCCTTCCGCAACCCAACTACCCCATCCATCACTTTTTCATCCCTCTTTCCACTTCTCTTGCTTCTTCTCTTCTCCCACCTGCTACTTCTTTTGCCCCTCCTTTTCCTCCCTGTACTACTCAACCCTTTTTATAATATCCGATCCTATTGCCTCTCCCCCCTCCCCTCCTCACTACTCTCATCCACCTTTACTGCTCATTCATCAGTTCCCTATCCCTTTTCCCACTGCACCCGCATCTCCTCTCGCCCTATCTCCTACTTCTTCTTCCCCTTTTTCCACTCGCTATATGTCTACCAACTTGTATTGTCCTACTTTCCCTTTCCTCCTATCTTATACTTCTTTTCCCTCTACTTTCCTTCCCTATACTTCTCCACCCTTCGCATAATATCCGATAGTATAGCACCCCCCCCGAATCCCCTCCACCCCCATCTTCTGTAATATATATGTATAAAAAATGTTTATTATCCTAAAATCTTTCGAAGACCTTAGATAGTTTTTAAACTTTATTTAAAAATCTTCAAAAAACTACACTTCGTTTTAAATGTTTTGAAATATTTTTAAACTTCTAAATATTTATTCAATGATTCAAATCTTCAGTAAAATTTTTTGCAAAACCTGCAAAATTATTTTAAAAAGTCAAAATAGACGCCGAGCGCCTGTAAGGCAAAATTTTCAGAAAAAAAATGTTCGAAAAAAATGTTATTTAGTGAAAATTATGTAAAAAAATGAATGAAAACATTTTTCAAATCAATTCTTTTTTTTGAATGGAAAAAAAAGTTTGAATCATTTTTTCAAACTATTTTCTTTGAAAAAACTTAATTAAGTCGTTCGAACATTCCCATCGCAAATTTTCCCTTACCTACTCCACCTATTTTCTCCTCCTCCAGATTCTTTTTTGACAATTTTGGAAATCTTTGAAAATCTTTTTAAATATTCCCCCAAAACTAATTTTTCAAAATGAAAAGCCCTTTTCAATTTTTCTAGTAGTCTTAAGAAATTTTCTGGTTTCTTATAAAACCTTTCACAATTCTTCAAAAGCTTCTAAATTTTTTATTCCAACCCTGAAGAAATGTAGACTTTTTAAAAATTATTCAAAATCATTCCAAGATTTACATTAATTCTCAATCTTTTCAAAACTTCTCTTAAAAAAAAAAACATCTCTTGAAATCAGTCTTCTTTTCTGAATTACTAGGTAAAATACATTTTTAATAAAATAGTTAAATTTTCAACAAAACAGATGAATTTTCAACCAAGATGATAAAATTTCTATAAAAAAAGACAAATTTTACACAAAAAATAGAATAGTTAAATAAATAAATTTTTAACTAAACTAATGAATCTTCAACTAAAAAATAAAGTTTCAACCAAATATTTAAATTTTTAACAAAAAAGACTGATTTTCAACAAAATACATGAATTTTTAACTAAAAAAGATAAATTTTTAACCCAAAATAGAATAGTTAAATTTTCTATTAAGAAATTAATTATCAACCATATAAAATGACTTTTTAATGAAATAGTTGAATTTTCAACCAAATAGATGAATTTTCAACCAAACAGTCAAAATTTCCAGAAAGAAGATAAATTTTTCACAAAAAATGAAAGTTAAATGAATGAATTTTTAGCCAAGCTGACCAATCTGAATTTTAAGTTATAAAAATAATTTTTTATCAAAAAAACAAGAATTTTTACAAAATATTTAATATTTCAAGCATAGAATTGAATTTTTAACTAAAAAGATGAATTTTTAACGAATAAGATTACTTTTTCACCAAGAGAAACGAATTTTCAACAATATAGTGGAATTTTCATTTAAAACGATAAATTTTCAACTTTAAATAGAATAGTTAAATTTTATGTAAAAAATTAATTATCGACCAAATAAAATACATTTTTAATAAAATAGTTAAATTTTCAACAAAACAGATGAATTTTCAACCAAGATGATAAAATTTCTATGTTTAATATTGAACCAAAGTAATGAATTTCATTTTATAATAAATTTCAAATTTATTTTAATTATAAAAGAAACTTTTTCACCATCAAATATTAATTTTCAATCAAAAAGGACGGATGTTTTAAAAATAATAGAATTTTCGACCAAAAAAGATAATTTTTCAATAAAATGGTTTATTTTTCAAAAAAATAATTAAAGTTTCAACAAAATAGTTGAATTTTTAAGCCAGTTGTGAAAATTTTTAGAAGACAGTGGAATTTACAACATAATAATTAAATTTTCGACAAAATATCTGAATTTTTCACTAAAATAATACAAGTTCAACCAAGAAATTGAATTTTAAACAAAATATTGTAATTTTCAATAAAATAATTAAATTTTCAACAAAGTAATTGAATTTTTCACTAAAATAATAAATCTTCTACCAAGAAAATAAATTTTAACAAAAATGAGTTGAATTTTGAATCAAGTAGTTGAATTTTAAACCGAAAAACTAAATTTTCTAAAAAAAAAACTGATTTTCAACAAAATACATAAATTTTCAACTAAAAAAGATAAAATTTTACCAAAATCGATAAATTTTTCAAATAAAATTATGAATCTGCAACAAAAAAATGAATTTTAAACAAACTAGTTCAACTTTTGACCAAAAAAGACAAATATTCAATCAAAAAGACGACTTTTTGAAAAAACAGTTGAATTTTCATCAAAATGGTTCAATTTTCAATTAAAAAAATAAATTTTCAACCAAAAAGATAAAAAAAAATGATTTGGAATGATGGAAAGGAATTTTTAATAGATTTCAATAGTTTCAAGGTATTCCAAAGGATTTAAAGATTCAATGTTATTTTTGAAAGGTTCCAAGAAATTTTTAATTGATTTCAGTAATTTAATTGGATCTTAAATGATTTGAAATATTTTAGGATATTTGGAATGATGGAAAGGAATTTTTAATAGATTTCAATAATTTAAAAGTATTTCAAAGGATTTATAAGATATTAGGTCATTTTTAAAACATTCCAAAGAATTTTTAATTGATTTCAGTAATTTAATTGGATCTTAAACGATTCAGCATATTATAGGGTATTTTGAATGATGGAAAGGAATTTTTAATAGATCTCAATAATTTAAATGTATTCCAAAGGATTTTAAAGATTTTAGGTTATCTTTGAAAGATTCCAAGGAATTTTTAATTGATCTCAGTAATTTGATTGGATCTTAAATCATTTTTTTAGGGTATTTTGATTGATGGAAAGGAATTTTTAATAGATTTCAATAATTTAAAAGTATTTCAAGGGATTTAAAAGATTTTAGGGTATTTTGAATGATAGAAAGGAATTTTTAATAGATTTCAATAATTTAAAGGTATTCCAAAGGATTTAAACGATTTTAGGGTATTTTGAATGAAAAAAGTAATTTTTAATAGATTTCAATAACTTGAAGGTATTCCGAAGATTTTTCAAGAATTTAGTGTATTTTAAAAACTTCCAAGGAATTTTTAAGGGCTTTAAAATGTTTCAAGGGATTTCAAAAGACTTTTGTCTTTGAATTTTTTTTCTTCACCTTTTGTCGTTTTCCCACAATTTGTTCATTTTTATTTTTAATGTAATTTTTTACAAATAAAACCAAAACTACGCATCCTATCAGAAAGTGATTTATAACAAATTTGTAGATGGGGTTTAGATGAACGATTTTGATTTAATTTTTTTTTTTTCGTAGCTTAGCATAGTTTGATCACAAAATGGAATTTTTTATTTTTCATTAATTTTTGTGCGATCAAAATTGGAATTTTCGATTTTTAAAGAAAATTAAAAAAGTTGTTACGATTATTTTGTAGAGCTTTCAAAAAGCAACGTTCTTCTTTTTTCGAATTTTTACATATCGTGCATTATTTGACTTAAACTTTTCATTTTCGATTTACTTTTCAAATTTTGTAAATGCTATGGCTCGTTAATGAACTCGTTCTTTCTTTTAGGACTGAAAAAAAGTGTGCTAAAGCTCGAATTGTCTCATTTATTTTTTCAAGAATTATCGTGTTTACGGATGGACAGACAGACAGACAGACGCCATCGATAAAACTTAATTTTTGTCTTCGGGGGTCTCAAAACATGGAGATCTGTTAAAAAACTGTGGTGTTCAATTTCGGACAATACTAATACTTTCTGAATTATAAATGATGAGAATTTAAAAATTATGAATAAATAAATGAAGATTCAGCACTTGAATCAATGTTGGATTCGTACTTTTGTAAGGATTATTGTTATGCGTAATATCTTGCTTGAACTTAATAATTACGATTCTTAAGTTGAAGAAAATAATTTTTACAAAAAAAAAAAAACTATCTTTCAACTAAAAAGATAAATTTTCAATATGGAACAATAAATTTCTACACACAAAAAAATTAACAAAATGCATAACTTCAGCAAATAGTTGAATTTTCAACTTATGAAGGATCAATTTTCAGTGAAAAAGGGATTAGTTAAATTTTCAAATTAAAAATTAATTTTTAACCGAAACAAATGAATTTTTAACAAAAAAGTCACATTTTCAACCAAAGTAGTGAATCTTTAAAAAAAAGTTAATGTTCGAACCATAAAGTTGATTTTCACCAAAAAGATGAATTTTCAATTTGGAAGAATAATTTTCTACACAAAAAATTTAACAAAATACATCAATTTTCAACTAAAAAAGATAAATTTACTATAAAAAATGGAACAGTTAATTTTCAAGTTGAAGAAAATAATTTTTAACAAACAAAAAAAAAATGAATTTTCAATTGGGAAGAATAATTTTCTACAATAAAAAAATTTTAAAAAATACATAAATTTTCAGCGAATAGTTAAATTTTCAACTAAAAAGGATAAATTTACAATAAAAAATGATGTAATTTTTTACAAAAAAAAGCGATCTTCAACTAAAAAGATAAATTTTCTAATTGGAAGAATAACTTTCTACAAAAAAATAAATTAACAAAATACGTAAATTTTTAACCAAATAGTTGAATTTTCAACTAAAAAAAATCAATTTACAATCAAAAATGGAATAGTTACATTTGAAGTTGAGGAAAATGTATATTTTTTTTTAAAGCTAGAAAATGATTTATTTTGTTTCGTTATAAATATTTTAGAATAATTTGTAATTTTATCTTAAAATTAATTTTTCAAAATAAAGAATCATTTCAAAACTTTTCGAAACTCTTAAAAAGTTCCTTTTTTTCAAAACTTCAAAGATCTACATTTGGTTTTCAGTTTCTTGAAAGTGTTTCAAGTTAAAATGTTTTTTTTTTTAAATGCTGCTAAAAATGAAAAAAAATAGCTTTTAAATCTTCCAAATTTTTGTTTGACAATTTTCGAAACCTTTTGAAGTATTTTCCATTTTTTTCAATATTATCTTACAATTAATTTTTCAAAATTGAATATCATTTAAATTTTCCCAGGAATCTTTACATAACTTTCTTATTCTCTTGAAATCTTTCAAAATTCTTGAAAACCTACTTTTTTCAAAATCTCCCAAAATCTACATTTCATTTTTAATTTCTTGAAGTCGTTCCAAGTTTTAAATTATTTTTGAAATTTTTCCAAAACTTCTCAACGTCTTTTTAAATGAGTAGAATTTTTCCTAAATTTGTTTTCAAAATTCTGCAAAATGAAAAAATTGCCTTAAAATCTTCCAGAAACTTTCTGAAAATTTTGGAAATATTTTAAAATGTTTAAAAATGTTTTCCAAATTCATAATAAAATAAATTTTTCGAAATAAGATTTATGTCAGTATTTCCAAGAATCTTTAACAGAACACTTTTTTATTCCCTTGAAACCTTTCAAAACTCTTGAAATTTGTTGATAGGATGCGCAATTTTTTTCAATCGTGAAAAATAACATTAGCAATAAAAAAAATTGGAAAAACAACGCAAGGGACGAAAAACGGTGAATGGACAAAAATTTTGCATTCAAAAATGATCTACAAATTTCTTATCGATCACTTTTTTATAGGATGCGTAGTTTTTGTTTTAATCTTAGAAAATAAAATTCAAACAAATTTTGTTCAAAATTTTTTTGACAAACGATACAAGCTATGAAAAAAAATGAATAGACAAAAATTGCTCACACAAAAAGAAACTATAAAAATTTGTTATAAATAATTTTTTTGAAGAAGCTTAGTTTTTGTTTAAATCGTTAAAAATAGCATTTAAATTTAAAAAATTATATTTCTGGAAAAAAACACACGAAAGACGAAAAAAAATTAATAGACAGAAGTTGTTCAACCAAAACTGATATACAAATTTGTTAAAAACTTCTTATAAAACTTTTCTTAGAACCACTTTACGCTAGGATGCGTATTTTTGGTTCAAATCGCAAAAAATAACATTAAAAATAAACAGATTAAATATATGGAAAAACGACACAAGTTGCAATTAAATGTTTAACAATAAAATTGTTTTTTTTCATAGGATTTTATAGGATTGTATTTTTTCTCTTCATCAATAATAATTACATTATTTAAATTTTTCGGGAAAATGTTTTACTTCAAATTGGAAAGAGCGCTAAATTTATATTATGAAAGAACTCAAAGTAATACAAAACATATTATTGGCATTAAACGAAGTTTCGAAATGTTTTGATTGATTTTGAAATATTTAAAATAAATCTTTAGGAAATTTTGACAGATTGCAAGGAATTTTTAAGAGTTCTAAAAAGCTTAAAGTGAATTTAAAGAACTTGAAATATTTCAGGGATTTTTGCAGGTATTTGTATCAAAAATTTCAAGGGATTTTAAAGGATTAGGAGAGTTTTAGATCATTTTAGAGTATTTAGAATATTTTCACAGCATTATCAAAAATTTTACAACATTCTAAGGAATTTGAAAAAATTTGAGGGTTTGAAAACTTTTAGAGTATTTTAGAAGATTCTAAGGAATTTTCAGTTAATTTCAGTAATTTGACTGATAACAGATTATTTTAGAAGATTTTAAGGCATTTTCAAAAGTTTTAGAAATATCATAGGCTGTTTTGGAAGAATCCAAGGCATTTTCAAGATATTTAAATAATTCCAATTAATTTTAAAATATTTTGAAGGAGTTGGAATGTTTGAAAGTATTCTAACAGAGTCTAAGGAATTTTAAATTTATTTCAGTAATTTAATTGGATTTCAGAGGATTGAAAAAATTTCTAATTGTAAATTAAAATGAAGCTCAAATATTGAATAACCTAATATTTACTAAGAATGTTTTTGCAAAAAAAATTTCTTCATTTGAAAATGCAAATAAAAATTGCAATATGTTTTAGTAGTGAATTTAAGCATTTCGTTGAAAATTTGTTTCTGTTGTTTGAATGCAGTTATTTTCAAATTTTTAATTAAAATATTTTGTCTGATCTTTTTAGTTTAAAATTAAACTATTTGGTTAAGAATTCATGTATTTTGTTGAAAAATCGTCTTTTTTGTTGTAGAAATGATCCTTTTTGGTTGAAAATTCAACTATTTCAGTTAAAAATTCATCATTTTAGTTGAAAATTCATCTTTTTTGTTTAAAATTCAACTATTTCAGTTGAAGATTCATCATTTTAGTTGAAAATGTATCAGTTTGTTTGAAAATTAATTTTTTTTTAACTAAAAATTTAACTATTCCATTTTTGGTTTGAACATTGATCTTTTCCAGTTAAAAATTCTACTAATTAGTTGAAAATTAATCTTTTTGTTTAAAAATTTACCTTTCTGGCTGATGATAAAACTACTTGGTTGAAAGTTACACTCAAACTGGTTAAAAATAGATCACTTTGGTTAAAAATTTGTTTTTTGTTAGTCAAAAATTAATTTTTTTAACTTGAAATTTAACTATTCCATTTTATGTTGAAAACTGATCTTTTTTAGTTTAAAATTCAACTATTTGGTTCAAAATTCACGTATTTTATTGAAAAATCGTCGTTTTTAGTAGAAAATGAATCCTTTTGGTTGAAAATTGAACTATTTCAGTTGAAGATTCATCATTTTAGTTGAAAATTCATCTTTTTTGTTTAAAATTCAAGTATTCCAGTTGAGGATTCATAATTTTAGTTGAAAATTCATGAGTTGGTTTAAAAATTAATTTCTTTTTAACTAAAAATTTAACTATTCCATTTTTGGTTTGAACATTGATCAAAATTAAAAAAAAAAGAGTTTTCTCAAACAGGGCCCAAGCGATTTTTTTCTTTTTGGGCTCAAAATGATCGTGGGGTATCGAAAAAGTATATTCAGAAAAAAAACCGGCATATGCAATCCCTTTTGGGTTGGAGTCAGTCGATGCACACCGTGAACTCTGTTGAAGAGAAAAATATTTCAATTATTCGAAATTTATTAATTGTTACTCAAGGGGCCGTTCAAAAACTATATAAAATTTCTGGAATGTTTAAAATGTTGAAAAAAATGACAATTATTGATTTTATTTTATAAGTAAAGCATCTAAATACAGACTTCGCACTCTTTTCCCTATTTTCCCCTTTTTCCCTTTTTTAAGGAATTCTTCTTTTTCCCCCTATTTTCAATAAAATTTTCCTTTTTTTGTTTTGTTTTTTCGCTTAAATGCGAACTGAATTAATAGAATCCAATACGAAAATCCAACTATTTTTTTGTTGAAATTCTTTTTAATAAAATTCTTTTTAATTAAAAAGTCTTCTATTATATTTTTGGATCAGAATGCACCTCTTTAACTTTAAAAAAAGCTACTCTTTGATTGGAAATGAACTTTTTTGTTGAAAATTCATATGTTCAGGTTGAAAATTCAACTGTCTTGTAGAAATTTCATGTTTTTGACTTGAAAATTCAAGAACTTGGTAGAAAATTCAACTATTTGGTAGAAAATTAAATTTTTGTTGTTGAAAATTCAACTGTTTTGTGGAAAATTCGTTCTTTTGGATTGAAAATTCAGGAAAATTCCCGATTAATAAAATTTCAGAATTGGAAAATTCCCGGAAAATAAAATTCCCGAACAGTTTATAATATTACAAAATTGGAAAATTCCCGAATGAAAATATTCCTAATTGGAAAATTTCCTGA
The DNA here is from genome assembly GCA_011634705.1 of Andricus grossulariae. Taxonomy (NCBI): domain Eukaryota; kingdom Metazoa; phylum Arthropoda; class Insecta; order Hymenoptera; family Cynipidae; genus Andricus; species Andricus grossulariae. The sequence continues at coordinate 251,596,340 of JAABKJ010075445.1, forward strand.
TAATAAAATTCTCGAATTGGGAAATTCCCGAATAATAAAATTCCAGAACTGTTTATAGTATTACGGAATTGGAAAATTTCCGAAAAGTTTATAATATTACTAAATTTTGAAATTTCCGAATAATAAAATTTCCTAATTGGAAAATTCCCGGGAAATAAAATTCCCAAATAATGCAATGCCCGACAGTTTATAATATTACTGAATTTCAAAATTCCCGACACTATAAAATTCCCGAATAATAAAATTTCAGAATTGGAAAATTGCCGGATTATAAAATTCCCGAACAGTTTGTAATATTACAAAATTGGAAAATTCCCGAATGATGCAATTCCAGACAGTTTATAATATTACTGAATTTGAAAATTCCCGACAGAAAATTGCCGAATTATAAAATATCCGAACTAGAAAATTCCCGAATAATAAAATTCCCAAACAGTTAATAATATTACAAAAATCGGAAAATTCCCGATAAATGCAATTCCCGACACTTTATAATATTACTGAATTTCAGAATTCACGACACTATAAAATTCCCGAATGATAAAATTTCAGAATTGGAATATTCCCGAATGTGAAAATTCCCGTCACAGTAAAATTTCCGAATAATAACATTCCCGAACAGTCTATAATATTACATCCCTATTTCAAACTGCGGTCTAGTAAAAAACGGGAAATTTTACGCAATAATTAATGCTTCAAAATCTTTTATTTTGACATGTAGAAGGTCATATCAAGGTCAATTATTTAAAAAGCGCTGAGAAGCTTTTTTTTTAATTCACTGGTTTTCTGAGTAATCTCAACGTTGAAGGTGCCTATAACAAGTACAAGATAAGTTGCATCCGAGCGTTTTTTTTATATTTGACCTTGATTTTTGACCTCTTCAAGGTCACAAATACAAGATTTCCATAGTACATTTCTGACGTAAAATTTTTCGCCCACTTAAAATTAGGAGTCAAAAGTAGGGGATTTCATTGTAAAAAATCGTCTCGACCTTGAAATGACCTTGAAAAAATAAAGTTTAACGGAAAATTTTCATTTTTAGCTAGAGAAGATGACTTTTTAACGAACTACTTGATTTTTAGGAAAATAATTGAATTTTGATTGCAAGACGCGAATTCTGAACTAAACATACAATAGTAAACTTTTCAATTATAAAAAATTAACTTCAAACCCAAAAACATGAATTTTCGATCTAAAATAACCCATTTTCTGTCAAAAAGATAAAAAAAGCATTCGAATTTTTGAAAAAGTGACTTATTAACAAAATAGTAGAATTTTTGACAAAACAATTCAATTTTTAACCAAGTAATAACATTTTTTGGCAAAAGTGATTTATTGCAAACCCAAAATTTAATAATAGCCTTTTAAATTGAAAATGATGAACTTTGAACCAAAAATAGTTAGGGATTTTAAAAAATACCAAAGGGTTTGAAATATTTGAGGGTATCTTAAAAGATTCCAAGACATTTTTAGTAGATTTCAATCATTTGAAGGGGTTCCAAAAGATTTTAAAGATTTTAGGGTATTTTTGACAATTTTAATGAATTTTCAAGAGCTTTGAAAAGTTTTAAGTGGTTTTTAAAAATACCAAAGCATTTGAAATATTTTAGGATATTTTAAAAGATTCCAAGAAAGTTTTAGTAGATTTTAATAATAATTGGAAGGGATTCCAAAAGATTTGAAAGATTTTAGGGTATTTTTGAAAATTTCATTAAATTTTCAAGAGCTTTAAAAAGTTTTGAGGGATTTCAAAAGATTTCAAAGGATTTGAAATATTTTAGGGTATTTTAGAAGATTCCAAGAAATTTTTAGTAGAACATAATAATTTATAGGGGTTCTAAGAGACTTAAGAGATTTTAGGTTATTCTTAAAAATTCCAAAGAATTTTCAAGAGCTTTAAAAAGTTTTGCAGAATTTCAAAAGATTTCCAAGGATTTGAAATATTTTATGATATTTTAAAAGATTCTAAGAAACTTTGAGATTTGGAATTTGTAATGGATTTCATAAATTTGAAGGAATTCCAAAGAATTTCAAAGATTTTAGGGTATTTTCGAAAATTCCATGAATTTTCAAAAGCTTTAAAAAGTTTCAAGGGATTTTAAAAAATACCAAAGGGTTTGAAATATTTGAGGGTATCTTAAAAGATTCCAAGACATTTTTAGTAGATTTATTGATAATTGAATGTTCAACTGTTAAATTTTTAAGTTTAAAATTTAATTATCAATTTTTTTTAAATTTCAACAATTTAATTTTTAATACTTGAATTTCTAACAGTTAAAAATTCATTTGTTCATTTTTCCAAATTCTAGTCTAAAAATTTTCAATTTTTAACATTTTGAAATTGTTCCATTTTTGAAATTTTAATCGGAAATCATTTAATTTCGAGATTCTTGAAGCAAAAATAAAATTGTTTATTTTTTAAGGCTTTGAATTACAAATCATACAATTTCGATTCCTTTCTAATGAAATATTGAGAATTTTGAAATTGAAAAATGTTTAAACTTCTATTTCAATTTTATCAAATTTTGAACACTTTCAATTTCAAACGCATTTCAGAAATGATATAAGTTGAATTCCTTTTCATTTTATTCTAAATATTATCCTTTTTTCTAAATTGTGCCGAATCTAAAATTGTTTCATTTTGAACTTTTTCAATTCAAAACCGCTCAATACATTTTTTCAATTTCAAGGGATATTAATTCAAAAAGATTAATTATTGTTTCAAAAATTAATTAAACTTAATATTTAAAAGTTTTTTTCTAATGATGCTTTTCTAATTGTTTATATTTTTAGGGTTTCGTAATCCCGGGCAGAAACCCTTATAGTTTCGGTCAGGTCTCCGTGCATCGTACTTTTTTCCAAGGAGGGGAAGTGAGGTAAAATAAATGGGGAAGTGAGGTAAAATAAGGGAGGAAGTGAGGTAAAATAATAGGGGTTACTTTTTTTTTGTTGAAAATTCATGTATTTTCTTGAAGAATCATCTTGTTTCGTAAAAATTAATTTTATTGATTAAAACTTTATCTTTTCAGTTAAAAATTCAAATATTTGGTGAAAATTAATTTTTTGGCTGAAGATTCATCAATTTAGTGAAAGATTATCATCTTGGCCTGAAAATTCAACTATTTGATTAAAAAGTCATCGTTTTGGTTTGGAAATTAATTTATTTAATTAAAAATTTAACGCTTCCATCAATGGTGGAAATTTTTCTTTTTTAGTTGAGAATTGACGTATTTTGTTGAAAAATCGTCTTCTTTTGTAGAAAATTAATTTCCTTGGTTGAAACTTCATCTTTTTGGTTAAAAATTCAACTATTTGGTGAAAAACTAATTTTTTTTATGATGATTCATCAGTTTAGTTAAAAATTAATATTTTGGGCTGAAAATTTAACTATTTGGTTGAAAATTCATCTTTTTTATTGAAAATTCATTTTTTTAACCAAAAATTTAACTATTCCATCTTTACTTGTAAATTCATATTTTTTAGTTGAAAATTCATGTATTTTGTTAAAACTTCTTATTTTTTGGTAAAAAAATCATTTTTTTTATTGAAGATTTATCTTTTTATTTAAAAATATAACCATTCAGTAAAAAATCTATTGTTTTAGTAGAAAATTATTCGTTTTAATTGAAAATTAATATCTTGGCCTAAAAATTTAACTTTTTTGTTGAAAATTCATTTTTTTGGTCAAAACACGCCTTTTTAGTTGTATTTTCCGTTAAAGAAAATCATTTTTAACAACAACAACAAAAAGTTTTAAAAAAAAAATTATAAATCTTCAACAAAAAAAAAAAAAGAATTTTTAAGAAAGTAGTTCAACTTTAAACCAAGGAGTTGAATTTTAAATCTAAAAGGATGAATTTCCAATGAAAAATGTAATAGTTGATATTTAAAAAAACAAACATAGATTTTAGTTAAAAATAAAAAACAGTTGGATTTAACCAACTAAGACAAAGTTTTAACAAAATACTTGAATCCTCATCTAAAACAGTTTATTTTCAACTGAAAAGTTTTATTTTTAAACAAAAAATTGGTTTTCTTTCAAAAAAGACGAATTTTCTACAAAAAAGTCGAATTTTCAACCAAATAGTTGAATTTTTGTACCAAATTCTTGAATTTTACAGTGGAAAATACGAATTTTCAACAAAATAGTTAAATTTTCCGCTAAAAAAAAAATTATTTTCAACAAAAAAAAACAAAGTTTTTAAAATAAAATTATAAATCTTCAACCAAAAAAAGAAAAGAATTTTTAAGAAAGTAGTTCAAATTTCAATCAAGGAGTTGAATTTTTAATCTAAAAAGATGAATTTTCAACGAAACATGTAATAGTTGATATTTGGGGGAAAAAATATTTTAATTTAAAAGGAAAAAAAAAATTGGATTTAACCAACAAAGTCAAAGTTTTAACCAAATACTTCAATCCTCATCTAAAACAGTTTATTTTCAACTAAAAAATTTGATTTTTAACCGAATGTCTCTCTTCTTGGTTGAAAATTCATCTCGTTTGTCAAAAATTTAACTATTCTAGTTAAAGATTCATCATTTTATTTGAAAATTTATCTTTCTGGTTTAAAATTCAACTATTCCAGTTAAAGATTTACAATGTTCGTTGAAAATTCATCACTTTGTTTGAAAATATAACTATTTTTTTTAAAGTTAGTTTTTTTAAAGCTAGTTTTTTTTGGAAATTAATTTTTTTAACTGAAAATTTAACTTATTGCAATTGAATATTCCATTTTAGCTGAAAATTCATCTATTTGGTTGAACATTAATTTTTTTTACTTAAAATTGAATTATTCAAGTTTTTGTTAACAATTGGTCTTTTTAGTAAAAATTAATTTGTTGTTGTTGAAAATTCAATTATTTCAGTTGAAGATTCATTGTTTTAGTTAAAAACTCATCTTTTTGGTTTCGAATTCAACTATTTCAGTTGAAGATTCATAATTTTAGTTGAACATTTACCAGTTAGGTTCAAAATTGAACTATTTTCTTGAAAATCTGTTATTTTTTGTTGAAAATTAATTTTTTCAACTAAAAGTTTAACTATTCCATTTTTTGTTAAAAATTGAAATTTTTTATTGGAAAATTTAAATATTTCTTTCAAAATTAATTTATTTTGAATCTTGCTCTGTTTTGTTAGAAGTGAGATAGGGTTTCTAAGGTTTGAAGAGATTTGAAATTATTTTTTAGAATTCACTCTGAATTCTGATTAATTTATCCTGAATTCTTTTAATTCCAAATGAATTCTCTGCCACAAAGATTAAATGTCTATAGAAAAATTTCAAAACAATATTGAGTTGACTTTTTAGTTGAGAAAAAAAATGTCAATAAAAAAACTAATTTTGCACCAAAAGAAAGAATTGTAGGTAAGTGGTGAAAGTTATCATTCAAATTAAATTCACTGGAGGAATCTCCGCGCTATAATAAGGAAACTTCTGTAAATGATGTACAACGTTCTCAAATATTATAAGATTTTCTGTAAAATCTATAACAAAATGTTGGTAAATGAACTGAGTTCTTTTTCTAAAGAAAGAATAATTAGTGCTCGCATAGCTTGCGCAATGTTTTATCATTTTCAAAAAGTAGACCATGCAAAAGTTTAAAGTATTTATAATTAAATAATAATTTAAAGTTTCCAGGCTAGAAAATTTCAAATAGAAAATTTCAAAGAAAAAATTATGCAATGTTTTCATTTA
>JAABKJ010075445.1:251610531-251641700 GCA_011634705.1 Andricus grossulariae
CCGCGCCCGACAGGGCAAGCTGGCCGAGATGGATGAGGTGCCAGTCGTTCATCTCGCCGTCGACGGCGGAATATTGGCACATCGGCGCGATCACGATGCGGTTGTCGAGGGCAAGGCCGCCGACATCGAAGGGCTGGAACAGCTTGGGAGCGCTCATGCAGGTCTCCAGAAGGGGAGAGGGAGAGAAGGCCCGCAAGATAGGAAGCCGGCCGGGCGGCCGAAAGGGGGCGGTCTCTGACTTTTGCGGGTTTATTTGGATTGATCACGTGGAAATTTTGTATGAATAATACTTTTCGGCGATTCAATAGTTCTTCAGAGTGAACAGGTATTGCGCAGTGTTTCTCAAATATCTCCTCAATCTCGGAGAAATAGCTATCTCTTCATTGTTCATTTCTTAACAATACTTTCTCCAAACAGACCAATCTGTGAAAGGCTATCTGTTTGTTGTCAGGCAAAGTTAAGTCATCCGATTTCCGCGGTAACTGAATTTGATAAAGCTTTTCAATAATTTTGATTGAAGAATATTGACTATATTGACTGCCCTTTCTTCTCGTCAGATCCATTTATCACTGATTCCACAAGTTCATGTATGACCCTCCCGATTTTGGTTTTAGACAAAATTGGTGCATCGACTCTAGGTTGAATTATTTTTTGAAAAAGAATTGCGTGAGCGTTGTTTTAATCATTTAAAATCATTGGCTTTCCACTCTTGATTTCAGATAAAATCTCTCAAATGATGGGAGCGTAATACTCTCTTATTTCTTATATATCCCAACTTTGAAGGTTGAAGAATTTTTTTTCAGTTGCACTTAAAATATCAGTGGCCACCACCTCAGAATCTTTTTCGAAGCGATATATTCCTTTATTCCATTCGCAGCGTACCGCAGAATTTGGAGCTTGTGATCTAATACGTTTCGCAAGACTGTCATCTATGAGAGAAGTTGTACTTCCTAGGGAGTAAGAGGGTTTTGATCACTTGAGGTTTGAAATTCTGAACCTCGTTTCATGCCACTTTCTTATCAAGAATGACTTCTAGATATTTAGCTCGTTCTTTGATTTTCAGTTGTTGTCCTTGCAATTTAAGTGTACTCGTGGTTCCTCACTTATACCGTTTAATGAATACAACCGTGCCTGTCTTACTCGGATTGGCCGATAATACATTCTTCTTGCACCAAGGATCCACTATCCCCAATGATTGCTGCATTACTCCGAAGAGCGCATCCAGATGCTGGCCACGCACAATAACCAGGATCTCGTCCGCGTAACCTATAACGTGGTAGCCCTGACTCGTGAGCAGATGCAGCAGCTCATTCACAACCAAGCACCACAGCAGAGGCGATAAAACGCTTCCCTACCGAAAAACTGGTCAAAAGTAGAAAATGTTCATGAAATGTGCTATATTTTCTTACTTGGTGTTTTTGGGATTGCTGATAACGAATCCAAAGTTAAAATTTTTACAAACAAAATGGCGTATCCAATATAACAGTCGAGTATGCTAAATAAGGACCCCGCACCAAATACATGGTAAGAAAAGATCCCGGTGGAATTTTCAAACTTTTCGATATATTTTAGTTTATGCTCCCCTGATCAAAAAATCCTAATGGAAAAAATACAAATTATGAACAATTTTTGCGCTACGACAATTCAAAAGTCAGATTTGGCTTCATATTTTTACCTGTGAAGTGGAATATATCACAGAGTTTTTTTCCACCCTTCGCATTGCTCTCGTGTAAGTTTATGCAGAAAAAGAATTGCACGGACGAGAGAAATTATATACCTGCCCACCCAACCCCCTTGTCACTGACTATGTTGAAGACCTTAACTAATGGAAACTAGTACCGAATGACAGCGAAAAGAAATCTGTGATATCAGTAGCTCACGACTAACCGCAATCTGGTCACCTCGGTACACAAACAACTTATATGCGTGTTTCCGCTAAATATTACTGGCCTGTTTATTTTAGGGCCATCAAAAACTATGCAATGACTTTCACTATCTGTCAGATATGCAAGGTAGAACAGCAAGTACTCGCAGGCTTAATGCGACACCGAATAGTAGAAGAACCGTGGATAGTTGTGGCCGCAGATGTTATGGGCCCCCTCCCTAGAAATAAATCAGGATTTTAATACATCTTAGTAATACAAGATTCATTTACGAAATGCATAGAAATCGTACCGCTACTCTTAGCAACGGGTAAGAAAATAGAAGCTACCTTTCGTGAAAATATCATCAATCTCTGGAAAACGCCCCAGGTACTTCTCACTGATAATGGGATCGAGTGCGTAAATAAAGTTTTCTATCAACTAGCTCACGAATTTGAATCACTCACACCACAACACCTTCCTATTTCCCCCAAGGTAACCCCGTGGAAAGGGCCAGCAGAGTCATAAAAACCATAATAGTCTCATATATACATAAGGACCTTGGTACATGGCACATGGGAGCAGAGTAAGTATCTAGACGAAATAAAAGCCAATTAGAAAGTAGGCGAATTCTTAATAATATGTGATTTCGCTGAAAATTATTAGTATAACATGGATCCATAGGTCATGAGTCACTGTGTAGCTCATATGCATACTTGTAAAACAGGAATTAACTAACTTTTGTCATTTCGACCATTGAAACTCAAATTGAAAGTGGAACTGAAGCCCGTGAAAATGATACACTGCTAATTTGAGCAATATCGGTTGATAAAAGACATATACTGCGTAGACATTCATTTTTGCCATTTAATTAACGTTATGTGGAAAGTGTGATGTTTGAAAATGTGGAAATAAGATGTGAATAAACGTACAATCACAGTTAGATAAAAAGTTAAAATCTTCATTAGAAACTCTTCAAGGAATGAATATTAAACAAAACTATATAATTGTTACCCTCCTATAAATATTACACATTCGCCCTCAAAAAACAGCCCCTAAGTAGTGAAATGCGAATTTTAGAATATATTGAAGTTTATTAACTTTCTCGAACATTTTGTTGCTAGATAACCACTAAATAGTGTGCTATATATTTTTATTATCTTTTGATGTAATATTCTGATTACAATTTCTGATAAACATCATTATTTTTATATATTTCGATACGAGTGATTAATAATGAATCATTTATTTACAATTTCTCTACTTTTTGCAATAATGATTTTCATATTTTATTATTATTTATTCGTATAATAATTTTGTATAATTGCAGAAGAAACAAGTTATTAAAATGTAATAATTTGAATTCAATTTAATAACAATATATGACACATTCATTATTAGTAATTTAGGAAAAAATAAATAAACTGCTGTACATTTCAAATTGGAAGATCACAAAACTGCGATTAGATTAATGAGTAAAGATTGCTTTATGACAACCTTAGATTTAAAAGATGCCTTTAACACAATATCGGTTGACGTAAGTCATAGAAAGTATCTACCATTTGAATTTGATGGTAAACTTTACGAATTTTCTTGTGTACCCTTTGGCCTTTGCACGGCCTCTTACATTTTCACGAAGGTTTTGAGACCAATAGTGTCCTATCTCAAAGAGTTGGGGTTTCTTTTCGTTATTTTTCTTGAGGATTTTTTACTAATTGGCGAAACACACTCCCAATGCTCAAGAAATCTCAGCAAAACTCGTGAATTGCTACAAAGGTTAGGGGTTTTTAATCAACCAGGAAAAGAGCCAGGTTATTCCAAGTACCACTTGTCTACTTTTGGGTTACATCTTCGATTCTTTTGAAATGGTTCTGAAGCTTCCTACGTTAAGAAGACTAACTATTTTTTATCAGATTAAAAAATTTCAAAAACAAACAAAATGTAAAATTCGAGACTTCGCCAAGTTTATCGTTTCCATCGTATTCTGTTGTCCTGCTTTATCTTACAGATGGTTATATACCAAAGACTTCGAGAGAGAAAAGAATCGTGCGCTTTTTCATACCGAAGGCAACTTTGATGCTCAAATCATGTTAAGATTAAATAAGAACGACCTATTATGGTGGGAAAATAATATAATGTCGGGTTTTAAATCTCTAAGAAACATCGAATTTGTTATCGAAATCTTCACAGATGCTTGAACCTCCTCCGTAAACATTCCAATAGATGTTATGTACGCAATCCCACACTGAAAACGGGACGCATTCTGTCACGCCCATCCAATCTTCTTCTTTAGTTGACGCAATCGTCTTTTGTTCTTTTGAATTATCGTATCGAGTGTCAGCCTCTTCGTCTGCGGCTTGCTCATACAGAGGTTAGGGAAGCGCTCTGGATAAATATCAGTTTTTCGAGAGGTAGAAGACTTGATTTTGCAATGGTTGATGCCAAACGTGCTGAAGCTCTAAGTGTTTCTGGTACCACAGAGTGCGCATACACGCCATAAAGCTTCCGTAAACAATGATAATGCTGGCATCGTAGCAGTCTAGAAAGTCATCCTTGAGTTGATTCGTTCACTCAATGTGAGCCTTTCTCCAGTTCGTCGTCGTATTATTATTGAAATTTATTGTACCACCCCGAACTCTAGTGTGATCGGCACTGTTCATCGGCCAATTGTCGGGTACTCTGCGGGTACTCTGCGTTCGAAAAGATTTCGTCCATCCTTTCAGAGCACCGCATGCAAAGATAACACTGCCTGCTCTGAAAGGTTGCTCAGTATCCCAGAGTCACAGTTCAAGACACCACACTTAGGTGCAATTCAGCTTTGACACGGTTGTTAAGCCTCCGCTTGGGGATTAATTCTTTCGGGACCACCCCTGTACAATTGTCCGCGACTGCTTATTAATTATTGTAACCATATTTAGCAGAAACCCTTGGTTCTTAAAAATACTTAGTGTACGTTTCGCCTTTGTTTCGGTGATAACCTCTTCATTCGACCCAAATCTCTTACCGCCCGGCCATTTCTTCAGGTTTGGAAACAGGAAATTGTCGCAGGGGGCTAAATCTGGAGAATATGCCGGATGGAGTAGCAGTTCGTAGAACAATTAATGGACTTTTGCCATCGTGACTACACACGTGTGCACCGTTGAATTGTCCTGATGGAACAGCTCTTCTTTCTTCGACAACTGTAGTCGTTTTTGCTTCAAATCAATATCGAATCTGTCCTAAAGCTATGAATAATCTTGGCCGTTAATCGTTTTACCCTTCTGAAGGTAACCGATGTGAATGATACAGCGTGCATCCCAAAAAACTGTAGCTATGACCTTGCTGGCCGACAGATCCACCTTGGCCATCTTTGGTGCACGTTCACCTGCAGAAACCCACTTTTTTTATTTTTCCTTGGTCTCAGGTGGGTTGTGGTGGATCCATGTTTTATCCACGGTTAGGAAACGACGCAAAAACTCGTTCGAATTGCAGCTAAAAATCGCCAAACACTCCTTTGAAGTGTGCACACGGTTGTGCTTAAGGTCGAATGTGAGCAATCGCGGCACCCATCTCGCGGATAGCTTTTTCATGTCCGAATATTCATGTAAAAGGTGATGTACCCGCTCAGTTGAAATGTCTACAGCCTCAACCAACTCACGTACTTTCATTCTCCTATCGTCCAATATCATTCCATGGATTTTATCGACGATTTCTGGCGTAATGACCTCTTTTGGGCGACCTGAACGTTCAAATGCGAAATTATTGGTGTTCACATACGTGCAAATTTGATGATTGAAGAAATAAGGAACAAAAATTATTTCATAAATGCAAATACTGTATATTTTCAAGTAATAAATAGTTTCAGATTTCAATTTTCATATTACACATGATCTGAAACAATAATAATTGTCTATGTTTTTTGAAAGCGAAATTATTGGTGTTCACATATGTACAAGTTTGATGACTGAAGAAATATGGAACAAAAATTATTTGATAAATTCAGATACTAAATATCATCAAATACTAAATATTTCAGTTTTCAATTTTTATATTACATATTATCTGAAACAATAATAATTAGGTATCTTGTTTGAATGTGAAATTATTGGTGTTCACATATGTACAAATTCTTTGACTGAAGAAATATGGAACAAAAATTATTTCATAAATGCCAATACTGAAAACTTTCGAATATTAGAAAAATTTCAGATTTCAATTTTCATATTACATATGATCTGAAACAGTCATAATTATCTATCTTGTTAAAATGCAAAATTATTGGTGTTCACATATGTACAAATTTGATGACTGAAGAAGTATGGAACGATAATTATTTCATAAATGCAAATACTGAATATTTTCAAATATTAAGTAACACCAGTTTCCATTTTTTATATTACGTATGATCTGAAACAATAATAATTGTCCATCTTTTTCAAATGCGAAATTATTGGTGTTCACATACGTGCAAATTTGATGATTGAAGAAATAAGGAACAAAAATTATTTCATATTTGTTAAAAATTTAACTCTTTTATTGGAAAATCATCTTTTTGGTTTAAAAACGGTAGAAAATTGAACTATGTGGTTAAAAATTACCTTTTCCGCTCAAAATGAATATCTTTCACACGAAATTTCATGTATTTTGTTGAAAATTTAAGTATTTCGGTAAAAGGTCTTAATTTTGTCAAAAATTAACTTTTGCGTCGAAAATTTAATTCTTTTGTTAAAAATCGTCTTTTTGATTTGAAAATGGTAGAAAATTCAACTATTTGGTTGAAAATTAATTGTGTTGTTAACAATCTAACTCTTTTATTGAAAATTCGGTTTTTTGTTTGTTTTGAAAATGGTAGAAAATTCAACTATTTGGTTGGAAAGTAACTTTTTTGTTAAAAATTTAACTGTTTAGTTGGAAATTTGTATATTTTTGCTTTAAAAATGGAACAAAATTCAACTATTTGGTTGAAAATGATTTTTTTTGTTGAAAATTTAACTCTTTTGTTGGAAAATCGTCTTTTTGGTTTAAAAACGGTAGAAAATTGAAATATGTGGTTGAAAATTAACTTTTTCGCTGAAAATGAATATTTTTGACACAAAAATTCATGTATTTTGTTGAAAATTTAAGTATTTCGGTGAAAAGTCTTAATTTTGTCAAAAATTAACTTTTGCGTCGCAAATTTAACTCTTTTGTTAAAAATCGTCTCTTTGATTTGAAAATGGTAGAAAATTCAACTATTTGGTTAAAAATTAAATTTGTTTGTTAAAAATGTAACTCTTTCTGATTATTGGAAATGAAAGAGTAACTCAGAAACTATCGATTGGCGTATGAAAATGAAAATCGATTTTTTCCGCATTAGGTCCCTTTCTTCACGAACGGTCACATATTGAGGAATTGTGGTTTATTAGTTGAAAATTAATTTGTTAACTTAAAACTAAACTATTCTATTTTTGGTAGAAAATTGATCTTGTTTAGTTGAAAGTTTAACTATTTGGTTGAAAGTTTATCTTTTTTAGTTTAAAATTCAACTTCTGTGTTGGAAATTATTCTGTTTCAGTCGTGTCTGAAATCATGTACGAGCCTTAGGCGAGCAATAAAAAGTCGAAGGCGAGCGCGCAAAGGCGAGCCGATGACGAGCGCGCAAGTACGAGCCGATGACGAGAAGGGGAAAGAGAAATGATATTTCTTGTGGTCACATATTAGCTTGTTATTATTGGATCGTCACATCTGCGTACTTCAAAGCGCATATAGCTAATGCGGTATGTGTGAGATGAGTGTTCTGTTTACAGACAATGAGCATGACCTCAAATATTAGTGCGAGTTGAATTGCCTATTCTCCTGTAAGCACGTGCGACCCACAGAAATAATCACATCTTATTATAAACAATATGAGTATATACCTCCAGAACCTTCTGCCAAAATACATAGTAAATCTGTCCGTATTTATAAAGTCACCTAATTAATGAAAAGCCAATTTGTAAATTACGAAATTCCATCATTCTAAGTTGCAAACCTTCGTGAATAAACAATTTCACATCAAACGATAGATAAATTTTATACCAAACAATTACATTTTTAGCCAAAAAAATAATAATTTTCTACCTAAAGAGATGAATTTTCAAATCAAAAAGACGAATTTTCAACCAAGAAAGATTTTTCAGTGAATAAAGAAAAAAAATTAATCCAAAATGTTGAATTTTTAAACCAAAAAGATTAACTTTCAACAAAACAGTTGAATTTTAAACCAAATATTTAAATTTTCAACCAAGAATATTAATTTTCTATCGAAGGATGAATTTTAAACCAAAATGTAATAGTTATTTTCTTAATAAAAAAAAACTAATTTTTAATCAGAAACAGTTCAATTGAACCAGAAAGGACGAATTTCCAACCAAATATTTGATTCCTCAATCAAAAAAGATTAATTTTATACAAAATATTTGCATTTTTAACAACAAAAAATAATAATTTTCTACATAAAGAGATGAATTTTCAAATCAAAAATAAAATCAACAAAACAGTTGAATTTTCAACCAAATACTTAAATTTTCAACAAAAAAGATGAATTTTCAACCAAGAATATTAATTTTTTACTAGAGGATGAATTTTCAACAAAAAATGTATTAGTTATTTTTTTAAACAAAAACAAAAAATTTCATTTTAAATCAAAAACAATTGAATCAAACCAAAAAGGATGAATTTCCAACAAAATAGTTTATTCCTCGATCAAAAAAGATAAATTTTATACCAAACAATTACATTTTTAGCCAAAAAAATAATAATTTTCTACCTAAAGAGATGAATTTTCAATTTTTTTTCTTCACAATTTTAGAATGAGAATTTTCATTATTGATTTGAGGATGATACAAGCTACTTAAATTTGTTTTCCTTTACAGCTTCAGAATAGAAATTTTTATTATTGATTTAAGGATGATACATGCTTCTTTTTTTCCTTCACAATTTTAGAATGGTAATTTTTATTATTGTTTTGAGGATGATACGTGCTACTTTAATTGGTTTTTCTTTACAATTTTATAATAGGAATTTTTATTATTGTTTTGAGAATGATACATGCTACTGAAATTTTTTTTTCTTTATAATTGTGGAATAGGAATCTTTATTAATGATTTGAGGATGATACATGCTACTTAAATTTGCTTTTCTCTGCAATTTTAGAATAGAAATTTTTATTATTGATTTGGGTGTGATACATGATACTTTAATTGGTTTTTCTTTACAATTTGAGAATCGGAAATTTTATTTCTGATTTAAGGATGATACGTGCTACTTTATTTATTTATTTTTGTACAATTTTAGAATAGGAATTTTTATTATTGATCTGTGGATGATGCATGCTAATTTTTTTTTCTTCACAATTTTATGATGAGAATTTTTATTATTGATTTGAGGATGATACATGCTACTTAAATTTGTTTTTTGTTTTTTACGATCTTAGAATAGGAATTTTTATTATTGATTTGAGGATGATACATGCTACTTTTTTTTCTTCACAATTTTAGAATGAGAATTTTCATTATTGATTTGAGGATGATACAAGCTACTTAAATTTGTTTTTTTGAAAAAGGAAAGTAACTGAAAAGCTCTAGGCCCACATCCTGCGTTGGCCATTTGTTTTCAGAAGATCATTGAACACCCAAATCTGATATTAGGCTTCATGCTCAAAAGTACAACGTACATGTTGCATAAAAAACCAGATGCTTCTATTCCATCTGAGTTTAAACCGATAGTCTGTCTTCCAACATTTCATAAATGCCTTATATCCATCAATGCAGATAAGGTATATTCTCACTGTGACGAGAATGACATTCTAACAGAAGAAGGAAAAGGATGTTGTAATAACTCGCGAGGCAACAAATCTAGTGAAGTTTCTTGGGAAGTAGATCCAGTGACCATAGACGTTGTTGCCATGAAGCAAGCCCGTGAAAATCCATAAAACTTGCACACAGCATAAATCGACTACAAGGAATCGTTTCCTTCCGTACCACATGACTATTTGTTTGATGTTTTAAAAATATATAAAATTTGCCCACGCATCATCGATTTTCTAAATCGTGCGATGATGCTTTGGGGTACAAGAATCAAGTATTTAGATCATGGGCAACCAAGGATAACTTGATTAATAAGCATCGTGACGGGTATTTTTTAAGGAGAATCGTTTAGTGCATTGTGGTTCTATTTAGAGTTGAACTCATCAAGCAAAACACTGAATAGCATGACTCATGCGTTCCGAATACATGATAATGAGGATGGTCACAAACCAATACATCTTCTATGCATGGATGAACTGAAGCTATATGCTAGTTCAGATTAGGAACTGCACGAATTGGTCCCAGTGCAGTTCTCAACCAAGTGAAACGGTCCAGGGAAAGGTGTGGATCTTACAAGTGACATCCTTTCAATCACGATCCCACAAAATTAAACAAATTATTAAATTAATTTAGCAGCGTGTACCTGGAGTACATTATAGTGATTAGATCTCTTTCACAGGGTTTTAATATTGAAAATCATAATCTCTCACGTCAAAGTTCGCTATTTGCATTGAAATAAAATTTTGTAATATCACCATGCTCGTTCTGATTTGGCTCCGAAACAAGCCGAATATATCTAATTTTTCAAGTGTATATCCTATTACTTTATGACAAGGAGTCCTTCCCAAAGGAGAACTAGACCTGACATGAAGAGGACGCTACTGAGCAGAAGTCCGGGCAGGTGAGTTTCGTCTGGCACATGCAGAAAAACCAGGAATACGTTTGCGATTCGGATTCCATTCAGAATTTGGAGAGTCTTAATTTGCAAAGGCTTCAATAAAACTGTTCGGGAAGATTGGGTGATTTTTGCCTACTGGACAACACCTTATTTCATCTGCAGTCAAATTAACAACTGCGTTGCTTATTATATTTATTTTTATTCGCGAATTATTTTCATATGTCCTATATATTCCATGAAGAGTCCCACTATAATCCAATATCTTAAAAAAGTCACCATTGGATGTTGATAATTCAATATATTCTTGGTTTGACCTAAGCACATAGTTTGCATGATCTATTCGCATTTGAATTGGTTCATAGGCAGGAAAAGCGTATCGAAAATTCAACTATTTGGCAGAAAATCTTTGTATTTTGTTGAAAACTCGTCTTTTTTGGTAGAACATAATTTTTTTCGGGTTCAAAATTCATCGTTTTTGCTTAGAAATGTAACGGTTAAGTTGAAAATTCAACAGTTTGGTGGTAAATTTATCTTTTTTTGGTACAAAATTAATTTTTTTAGTTGAAAAATATTTTTTTTTGGTTGTCAATTAAACTATTTAATTGAATGTTGAACTCTTTTGTTAAAGATTCATCATTTTAGTTTAAAATTATCTGAAAATGTAGCTATACTATATCTGGTTAGAAATTTATATTCTTCATGATAAATTGATTTTTTCTAGTTGAAAATTCAACTATTTCGCGGAAAATCTTTGTATTTTGTTGAAAATTTGTCTTTTTTGATATAACATAATTTTTTCCGATTCAAAATTCATCGTTTTTGGTTAGAAATGTAACGGTTAAGTTGAAAATTCAACAGTTTGGTGGTAAATTTATCTTTTTTGGTACAAAATTAATTTTTTTAGTTAAAAAATAATTTTTTTTGGTTGCAAATTAAACTATTTAATTGAATGTTGAACTCTTTTGTTAAAGATTCATCAATTTAATAGAAAATTATCTGAAAATGTAGCTATACTATATCTGGTTAGAAATTTATATTCTTCATGATAAATTGATTTTTTCTTGTTGAAAATTCAACTATTTGGCAGAAAATCTTTGTATTTTGTTGAAAACTCGTCTTTTTTGGTAGAACATAATTTTTTTCAAAAAAAAGTGTAAAAGTTAATACTTCTGCCAAAAAAGATTTTAATTCAAAATAAAAAACAGTTGAATTCAACCAAAAAAAGTCGAATTTTCAGACAAAAAAAAATGAAATTTTTTTACAATCAAGTTCTACTTTTAACCAAGTAGTGGAATATTTTGACCAAACAAGATGATTTTTTATCTAAGAAGAATAATTTTCTAAAAATGGAATAGTGAAATATTTTTGATTGAATAGATGAATTTTCAACCAAGAAAATAAATTATTAATCCAGTATTTCAACTTTCAACGATACAGTTGAAGTTTTGACAAAAAAAGATGACTTTTTGACGTAATAATTGAATTTTCAACAAAATAAATTAATTTTCAATCAAATAGTAGAGATTTGCACTAAATCAGATGAATTCTTAATCAAGAATATAATAATAATAATAATATTAATAGACTTACTAGCAAAAAATAGTTGGATTTTCTTAATGGGTTCTATTGAAAACCTCGAGACAGTGAGGGTACGTGGGTTAGCGTTGAGTTTTCAATCCAAAAAGATTTTCTACAAAACATTTCAATTTTCAAGCCGAAAATATAAATTTAAATGAATAATTTTCGAAACCAAAATAGAATGAATTTTTAAAAAAGTAGTTCAAATGCCAACCAGATAGTTGAATTTTTAACCATTAAACATAAATTATCAAAAAAAAAGTGTAAAAGTTAATACTTCTGCCAAAAAAGATTTTAATTCAAAATAAAAAACAGTTGAATTCAACCAAAGTAAAAAATGGTTGTACATATTTTGAATGAATTTTCAACAAAGTAGTTCAACTTTCTATAACACAGTTGAATATTCAATCAAAAAGATGAAGTTAAAATTAAAAAAATTAATTTTCCACCAAAAAGGACAAATTTTTAAGAAAATATTCAAATTTTCAATCAAAGAGATGAATTTTCAACAAAATTTTTTATTATGAACCAAATCAGATTTATACTTTAACAAAATAGTTAAAGTTTCATTCAAAATTCTGACTTTTGATACAAATTGTTCAATTTCTAACAAAATAATTAAATTTCATACCAAATAATAGAATTTTTAACCGCAGTAAATATTAACCTTTCATCGTTAAATTCAACTGGTGAACAATTCTTTTTTTTATGTGAAAAATAAGTTTTTCCACTGCAAATATAAACTGTGAAAAGTTCAAATATTTAATTAAGACTTTAATAATTTTGTTGAAAATTTAACTAAAGAGAAAATTGGGTGTTTATTTTTTAAATAAATTTTTAACAAAGTAATTCAACTTTCTAAAACAAAGTTGAATTTTCAACCAAAAAGATGAATTTTCAATTAAACATGACAAATTAAAAAAAAAATAAAAATGTTCAATCAAAGAGATGAATTTCTAACTGAAATTATGAATTTTGAAACAAATAAATGAATTTTTAACAAAGTAGCTCAACTTTCTACGAAAAAGTTAAATTCGTCTTTTTTGGTAGATAATTGATAATTTTCGTTGAAAATTCAACTGGTTTGTAGAAAGTTCTAGACTTCTCCTAGCGTTAGATAGTGCTCGTATTTTGTCAACAATATGCTGCCTGATGGTCAGTAGCTTTGATTAATTCGTCTTTTGGTCTTATGATCAACCGTTGGTTTAGTTTTACGTTTTGCATCTTCCAAAGCTCTCGCTGCATTATACACACTGCAATTGATAGTCCAGAGGTAAGATTCTTTAAAAAAATCTCCACGACGCTCGTCATCCAGTTCAGCCAGATCTTTAAGCTCTTTCTCTGTTGCCGGTTTGTTGTGGCTGTCGTTGAGTAGGCGCTCCGCTTATATAACTCCTTTTCCGGAGTTCTTTGGCACGGTTTCGCAGACGCTTACGCCAAATATGCGAGAGCTCTGAGTGTTTCTCGCACCACAAAGTATGCAGTCGCGCCATGTAACCTTTTTGTCTAGGGGCCACACTGGTATCACAGCAATTCAGCAGGTCGTCTCCGAGTTGATCCGTCCACTTAAAAGTAATGAGATTCTGCCGGTCCACTGCATTGACTTTGCCTTGATTGGCTCCCACAACTCTTGGATAGTCGGCATTGTTGTCCGATCCATGGTGAGAAGCCCCGCGCGTTTGATTGTTTTGAACCGCACTTACTACAACTATGTTTCATATTATCCCACGTGCTAGGATATGGCAGCATACTCTGAGAGGTGACCCGGTATCCTAGTCACCGTTTAAGACACCTCACCCAGATGCCCTTTAGCTTTCTGTAAGGTTCTTGCGCCTCAGATTGGGGGTTATTTCTATGGGGTGTCAAAAGAAAAAATTGGACACCAGCGCCTAAAACACTTACCAACATCAGATGCTTTTTCCTCCGGAAGCTTTTTTCGAGAAAGTTTCTTCAGAACCCAACCTAACTAGGAATTGGATTAACAATTTAAAACCTTCGTCATCCATTTTATGTCCTCTGCAAAAAAATTTACGTCGCAATAAAAAACTGGACACCTGCGCTCAAAACACTTGCCAACCTTAGATGCTTTTTTCTCCAGAACGTTTTTTCGATAAAGTCTTCTCCATAACCCAACCTAACTACGAATTGAATGAACAATTTGCACCCTCTGTCACCCATTTTATGTCCTCTGCGAACAGTTTTGTGTCAAAAGAAAAAATTGGACACCTGCGCTCAAAACACTTGCGAACTTTGGATGCTTCTTTCTCCAGAACGTTTTTTCGATAAATTTTTCTCCAGAACCCAACCTAACTATGAATTTAATGAACAATTTGCACCTTCTGTCACTTATTTTTTGCCCTCTGCCAACCATTTTTTGTTGAAACAAAAAATTGGACACCTGCGCTTAAAACACTTGCCAACATTAGATGCTTTTTTCGCCAGAAGCTTTTTTTCAGAATTTTTGTTCCCAGAAACCAGCCTAACTAGGAATTGGATCAACAATTTGAAGCCTCTGGCACCCATTTTGTGTCCTCTGCGAACAATTTTGTGTCAAAAGAAAAAATTGGACACCAGCGCCTAAAACACTTACCAACATCAGATGCTTTTTCCTCCGGAAGCTTTTTTATAATTATATTTTATAATTGAAAAAAATTAAAACCAATGATCAGATCAATAATTCATTTTAACCTGAAATGTCCTTAATTGCTTCAATAAACGTTTGAAATTGAATAATATGAAATCAAAAACTTTAAATAATTGAATAAATCCCAATTCACAGTCTTTGATATTAAATACCCTGTAAATGAGGAATACTTAAAATTGTACACTTTTAAAGCCTTGGTGGCTATAAAAGTAGAAAAATTTCAATTTTCAGGCTCACCAATTTAAATAATTTCATTACTTTGCATTTAAAACTGCAAATTAGTCAATTTTACAACTTAAAAATGGCCCAATTTCCAAATCTCGATTATTTCTAATTGAAAATTTTCGAATTTGAACTACTATAAAATGGTACAATATCAAATTTAAAGCCTTTCAAAATAAAAAATCATGAAAATCTCTGGATCCTTTGAATTCTCAAAAATCCTTGATTTCTCTGAATTGCTTGAAATACTTGAATATTCTGATTGCATGAATTCCTAAAGTTCCTTAAGTTCGTGAAACGCTCTAAATTCCCGGCAGTTTTATAAATTCAATGAAATCCTTGAATAAAAATTTCTCTGAATTCCTGAAATTCCTTCAATTCTCTCAATCCTCTAAATTCCTTAAATATTCTAAATTTTTTAAATTACTTGAATTTCCTAAATGCTCTTCAATTTTCTGAATTCCCTGTAATTTTTTAATATTCAGGATTCTCTAAAATCCTGTAATATTCTGAATTCCCTGAATGGGTTTTTTCAAATTTAAATTATTTGTAATACATTGAGTGCTACTTTATAATGATAATTAGATATTTAAACAAATTATTAAGACAATTTTTATTAATTTTTAAAAATTTTTCTCTGAACAGACTTAGAAGATCGCATCTTTTTTCAAATGTTCTATTTTTGTCCAATTTTCAGTTAGTCATGTCATGCTTGATAAATGTTAACAAAGATAATTGTTGAAACAATTTATTATTATTCTTGATAGTAATGCCGTAGAATAATGCTGGAAAATTTCATTTTTTCATCAATTTTCCACTCTTTGTCCAATTTTCACGTGAAGGGAGTTAATAATTAATACAATTCAGCAAAAATAATTATGTAATCAAATTATTATTGTTTATAAATATTTTCTTTTTCATTGATTTCAATTAGTTACGGCTTTTCGGGAAATTTTCTAATTCAACCCACTTTTTACCTAACAAAGTAATTCATAATGCACGCTAACAAACATAGTGGTTTGAACAATTTATTATTGATTCTAACTGTTTTCTCTTGGATAAGTGCTAGGAATTTGCGATTTTATCTGAAATATCTAATATTTTCTTTGTTCTTTTAGTTATGAAAAAAAAATGAATAAAAATGGTAGATAATCATATTTTAAACTGTAATCATATTTTAAGCTGTCTCGTGAGATTTTATAATGAGGAGGGGGGGGTCGCATAGTATGTAAAATATTTGCAATTCCAAATTTTTCTTTTACACTTGGCAATAAACTTCTTGTTGTAATGAACAATTCCGTATGGTTTAAAAAACTTTAGTACTGCTTAGGTGGGGGGGGGGGGTTAACAGCTTGAAAAAATGAAAATTAGTGATTTTATTTTTCAAGTGAAGTATTTTTTCAAATTTTTTTTCCCTTTGTTTTCAAGAAACTTTCTCTAATTCCATTTTTCCAAATTTTTTTTCTGTAATTCAAACTGAATTAATAAAACTCAATAAGAAAGTCCAAATATTTTTCATCGGAAGTTCATTCTTTTTAATTCAAAAGTCTACTTGAACTAAATCGTTTTTCTAAATTAATTGTTACGATTGAAAATATAACTCTTCTATTTTTAGTTGAAAATTCAACTACTTGATTGAAAGTTGAACCACTTTTCAAAAAAAATCATATATTTGGTTTATGATTCATATTTTTGATGAAAATTGAACTATTTTGTTTAAAATTCGCTTTTTGTTGTTGCTAAAAATAATTTATATCAACTGCAATTTTCAAGAATGTACTTCAAATTTTAACAAACTAGTTGAATTTTTCACCGAATGGTTTAGTTTTTACTTGCAAAGATGAATTTTAAAATAAGAAGATTAATTTTCTCCCAAAAGACAAATTTCCAACAAAAAACACGAATTATCAAACAGTTTATTCAATCGATAAGAGACGAATTTTTAATAAAATAGTTGAATTTTTAACTTATAAAGCAAATTTTTTTACCAACAATGAATAAGCTACATTTTCAGATAATGAAATAAATTTTTAATCAAGAATATGAATTTCCAGTGTTTGAAAACTTATTTTTTTGGGTTGAAATTTCAACTAATAAGTTGAAAGCTTATATATTTGGTTGAAAATCTGTATTTTTTAGTAGAAAATTAATCTTTTTGTCAGAAATTCTTTTTTCGATAATTTTGTTTTTCATCTGAAAAATTATGTATTTTATTTTTGTCTGAAAACTTATCTTTTTTTGTTGTAATTTTAACTAATAAGTTTAAAGCTCAAGTATTTGGTTGAAGATTCGTATTTTTTAGTAGAAAATTAATCTTTTTGGTAAAAAATTCATATATTTGGTCAAAAATTTATCTTTTTGGTCGAAAATTCTTCTTTTTCGTAGAATTTTTTTGTTTTGTTTGATAATTGGTTTTTCAACTGAAAAATTTATATATTTTATTTTTGTTTCAAAACTTATCTTTTTTCGGTTGAAACTGTAACTATTAGGTTGAAAGTTCATGTATTTGGTGGAAAATTTATCTTTCTGGTAGAATCTTTTTTTATGATTTATTTTTCATCTGAAAAATTAAGAATTTTATATTTGTTTGAAAATTTAGCTTTTTTGTTGCAATTTTAACTAATAAGTTGAAACCTCATATATTTGGTTGAAAATTCGTATTTTTCAGTAGAAAATTAATATTTTTGGTCTGAAATTCATCTTTTTGTTAGAAATTTTTTTTTTATAATTTTATTTTTCATCTGAAAAATTGAGTATTTTATTTTTGTTTGAAAACAAAAATAAAATATATAAATTTTTCAGTTGAAAAACCAATTATCGATTCAACTGTTTGGTTAAAAACTCATATATTTTGTTGAAAATTCAACTATTTTGTTGAAATTTTAACTATTTGATTCAAAAATTAGACTATTTTGTTGAAAATTTAATTATTTTATTGAAAATGCCCCTATTTTGTCGAAAATTTAATTATTTTCTTATAATTTCAACTGTTTTCTTGAACATTCCTTTTTTGGATAGAAAATTCTGTTATTGTGTTCGTAAAACTCAACTATTGGTTGAAAATTATCATTGGATTGAAAATTCAAATGTTTAATAGAAAATTCTATTATTTTGATAGATAATTCTACTATCTGGTGAAAAATTAAAATTTTCGGGTTGAAAATTCAACTCTTTGGTAAAAAATTGATCTTCCTGGCGTGAAGATTCAACTATTTGATTAAAAACTCATATATTTTGTTTAAAAATTCAATTATTTTGTTGAAATTTCAAATATTTGATTAAAAAATTTTACTAATTTTTTGAAAATTTAATTATTTAATTGAAAATTCCACTATTTTGTCGAACATTTAATTACTTTCTTGAAATATTAACTGTTTTCTTGAACATTCCTTTTTTAGTTAGAAAATTCTATTATTTTGATAGAAAATTCTATTATCTGGTGAAAAATTAAGATTTTCGGGTTGAAAATTCAACTCTTTGGTGGAAAATTCATCTTCCTGGCGTAAAGATTCAACTGTTTGGTTAAAAACTCATATATTTTGTTGAAAATTCAACTATTTTGTTGAAATTTTAACTATTTGATTTCTTTTCTGGTAGAATAATAATCTTCTTTGTGACTAATTCCCTTTTTTTGGCTGAAAATTCCTTCAGGAATTAAAAATTGACTCGAAAATTGATGTATTTTGTTAAAAGTTCATCTTTTTTGGTAGAAAATTAATATTTTTCTTTGAAAATTCATTTCTTTGGTTGAAAATTCCTTCAAAAATTCAAAATTTGGTTTAAATTAATGTATTTTGTTAAAAACTAATGTTTTTTGGTGGATAATTACTCTTTTTGGTTGAAAATTCATTTCTTTGATTGCAAATTTAACTATTAGGTTGAAAAGTCCTTTAAAAATTCAAAAATTGGTTTAAATTGATGTATTTTGTTAAAGCCATACTTTTTTGGTAGAAAATTAATCTTCTTGGTTGAAAATTGAACTATTATTTGATAATTCCATTAAAAATTCAAAATGTGGTTTAAATTGATGTGTTTGGTTAAAAGCTAATTTTTTTTGGTAGAAAATTCATCTTTTTGGTTAAGAATTCATCATTTTAGTTGAAAACCCTTTTTTTTTGTTCAAAATTGAACTATTTTGTTGAAATTTTTTTGTTGCAAATTAATTTTTTTAATTGAAAATTTAACTATTCCATTTTTAGTTGAACATTTATCTGCTTGAGTTGAAAATTTAACTATTTGTTTGAAAATTTCTATATTTTGTTGAATCTTTTTTCTTTTCTGGTAGAATAATAATCTTCTTTGTGACTAATTCCCTTTTTTTGGCTGAAAATTCCTTCAGGAATTAAAAATTTGCTAAAAATTAAGTTTTTTTGCTCGCCAATTAATTTTTATCACTGAAAATGTAACTATTTCTTTTCTGGTAGAATATTCATCCTTTTTGGTTAAAAATGCAACTGCTTGTTTGAAAATTAATCTATTTTGGTTGAGGATTCAAGTATTTTGTTGAAAATTTGTTTGTTTATTTGTTAAATTGAACAGTTTTTAATTAAAAATTCAAATACTTTTTTGTTAAGATACTAAATATTACATGTTTCTTTGAGAATTATTTTTTTTTTCTCTGGAAAATCAACTACTTGGTTTAAAGTTGAACTACTTCGTGAAAAATTCAGTTTTTTTGTAGATTCAGCATTCTAGTTAAAAAGTTAGCTATTTGGTCGTAAAATAAATTTTTTGTTGAAAATTTATATTTTCGGTTTTAAAATCTAGATGTCTTGTAGAAAATTCGTCCTTTTGGTTTAAAAATTCAATAATTTGGTAGATAATTAAACAATTTGGTTGAAAATTAAATTTTTTTTTAATATTCATATCTTCGGTTAAAAATTATTAGATTCATTTTTTGGGTGAAGATTCACGTATTTTGTTGATAATTCGTTTTTTTTTTTTAATATTTTTTTTTTTTGTAGACAATTGATCTCCTTTGTTAAAAAATAAACTTTTTGGTTGAAAATTCAACTCTTTAGTGGTAAATTGATCTATTTTGCTAAAAATTAAGTTTTTTTGCTCGCCAATTAATTTTTATCACTGAAAATGTAACTATTTCTTTTCTGGTAGAAAACCCAATACCTTCTGGTTAGGATGAGAGTGTAAAATAATTTTTGCGGGTGGAGGAATATGGTCAGAATAACCATCATGGAGAGATCGATACAGATTGCATTGTTTCCAGCGATGAAGCACATTTTTGGTTAATCAACTACGTAAATAAACAGAATTTTCATTTTTGGGCAAGGAAAAATCCACATGCAGCCCATTTTCAGAAACTTCCTGAACTTTACTTCTTCCCTTATGGGAAGGAAAAGCATTTTGACTCAGGTAACCCAAACTTGCAGGTGGTGGTATAGAATGGCCTCCCTACTCACCAGATCTTAATCCATGCGAATTTTTTCTGTAAAATTTCATTGGAAATTTTTGTTACGCCCATCAATCCGAAACGTTGAGCAACTTGAAGCGGCTATTCAGATATCAGTTCATGATATTTCTGATACTGTGAGAGAGCGTGTGTTTTATTGTTTAAAGAAAAGGTTTCTTCATTGTGCTAATTCAGATGGTGCACATGTCGAAATCCTATACCATTAGGTGCATTGCCCCAGACAAATTTTCGGTATTTTCGAAATGTTTGTTTCTAAGATATGTATAACTTTTAGAATCATACAACTGTGTTCCGTATTGAAACTTTAAAGTTTTCACTATTTATTCATCATTTTGTTTTTTCATTCCTGTACCTGTTCAAAAATAGTAATTAATTTGTTTTCACACCTTTCAATTTGCCACCCTGTGAAATAGGTTCCGGAATCAGGTATCGTTTTTAATTACGCAGTTCCATTTTGTTCAAAATTTAACTATTTTGATAGAAAGTCCAAATATTTGGTTGAAAAGTAACTTTTTTGTTGAAAATTCATCCTTTTGGTTTTAAAATTCAACTTTTTCCAAAAGTGTTCTTTTTGGTTTGAAAATTCATTCTTTCTGTCAAAAAATGTCATGTCTGATTTAAAAAAAACTGTTTGATTGAAAAATGTGACTAAAAAACTTTTCTTGGTTGGAAATTTAACACTTTAGTTGAAAATTCGTTATTTTGGTTTTCAAATTGTTAAAAAATAGACTATTTGGTTCAAAATGAACTTTTTTGTAGAAAATATATATTTTCGGTGTGAAAATTCAATCAGTTGGTTGAAAATTTATGTAAAAAAAAGTTGTACTATTTTGTTAGTAAGACCAAATATTTGGTTGAAAAGTAACTTTTTTGTTGATAATGTATCTCTTTTATTGGAAATTTAACTTTTTTGTCTTAAATTCGTTTTTTTTTTTGTAGAAAATTCAAATATTTCGGTAAAAAATTTAACTATTTGATTGAAAATGCAATTTTTTGGTGGAAATTGATCTCTTGTTGAAAATTCGTTATTTTGGTTTTAAAATCGTTGAAAATTCGACTATTAGGTTTTTAATTAATTTTTTTCTTAAAAATAATTATTTTCGGTTTGAAAATTCAACCATGAGGTTGAAAATTCATGTATTTTGTTCAAAATTTAACTATTTTGATAGAAAGTCCAAATATTTGGTTGAAAAGTAACTTTTTTGTTGAAAATTCAAAAATTGAACTATTTTGTTTAAAATTCAACTATTTTTTGAAAATTCAACTTTTTTGTTGAAAATTTGTCTTTTGAGGTTTAAAATACAACTATTTTTGCAGAAAATTAACTTTTTGGTTGAAATTTCGTCTTTTTGGGTTTAAAATACAAATATTTTGGCAGAAAGTTAACTTTTTTGTTGAGAATTCCATTTTTTGTTTGTAAATTCAACTATTTCCTTGAAAATTCAACTATTTTGTTTAAAATTCATCTATTTTGTTCAAAATAAAACTATTTTCATATAAATTGAACTATTTTGTTGAAAATTCAACTATTTGTTGAAAATTCAACTTTTTTGTTGAAAATTCGTCTTTTTGGGTTTAAAATACAACATTTTATTAAAAATTCAACTACTTTGTTGAAAATTCCAATATTTTGTTGCAAATTCAACTCTTTGAGATTAAAATGCAACTTTTATGGTAAAAAATTCAACTACTTGTTGAAAATTCAACATTTTTTTTTTTTGAAAATTCGTCTTTTTGTTAAAAATGCAACTATTTTCTTAAAAATGCAACTATATTCTTAAAAATTCAACATTTTTTGTTGAAAATTCAACTTTTTTGTTAGAAATTCAAGTTTTTGGGTTTAAAATACAACTATTTTGGCAAAAAATTCAACTTTTTTTATTGAAAATACAACTATTTTCCTGAAAATTGAACTATTTTGTTTAAAATTCAACTATTTTTTGAAAATTCAACTTTTTTGTTGAAAATTTGTCTTTTGAGGGATTTTAAAAGAATTTACAAAGATTTCACAAAGATTTTACAATGATTTCACGAAGATTTCAATGATTTCACAAAAATTGGACAAAGATTTCCAATATTTCACAAAGATTTCAGATAGATTTCAAAGATTTCACAAAGACTTCTATTATTTCACAAAGATTTCAAAGATTGAACAAAGATTTCCTGATGATTTCACAAAGATTTTAAAGATTTCAGATATATTTAAAAGACTTCGCAAATACTTCAATCATTTCTCAAAGATTCTAAAAAGATTTCAATAATTTCACAAATATTACCGAATATGTCAAAAATATTTCAAATATTTCCCATAGATTTTAAAGGAATTTACAAAGATTTCACAATGATTTCAATGATTTCACAAAGATTGGACAAAGATTTCAAATATTTCACAAAGATTTCAGATAGACTTCAAAGATTTCACAAAGATTACTGAGATAGAACTAAAAAAGACAAAGTTTTAACCAAATAGTTGAATTTTGAACTAAAAAAGATCAATTTTCAATCAAAAATGGAATAGTTATGTTTTCAGTTAAAAAAATTAATTTTCTACAGCAACAAAACAAACGAATTTTCAACAAAATAGTTGAATTTTCAATCAAAGTGATGAATTTTCAACTAAAGTTAGAAATCTTTAACTGGAATAGTTGAATTTTATACCAAAACGATGAATTTTCAAACAAAAAAATTAATTTCTACCAATAAATACGAATTTTCAACTAATAGAGATAAATTGTTAGTTGAAAATAATTGATCATTTTTGGTAGAAAATTCAACAGTTTGATTAAAAATTTATCTTTGTTGAAAATGCAATTACTTCTTTGTGAACTTATCTATTTTTTTTAAATTCTTCTTTCTCGACAGAAATTTAATATTCTTAATTAAAAATTCAATTATTTGGTGAAAAGTTCATCGCTTTGGTTGAAAATTCATCTCTTTGGCTGAAAATTTAACTATTCTTTTGAATTTCCTTTTTTTTTTTGGTTCAAAATTAATTTTAAGTGAGTTTAACTATTTCATATTTGTTCGAAAATTCATTTTTTTTCTAGTGGAAAACTCTTTGTTGAAAATGCAATTACTTTTTTGAAAACTCATCTATATTGTTCAAAATTCTCCTTTCTCGGTGGAAATTTAATCTTCTTGATGGAAAATTCAATTATGTAGTGAAAAATCAATCTATTTTGATGAAAATTAAAAAATATCGTTAAAAACTAATCCTTATTGGATCAAAATTTAACTATTTTTTTTAAGTCGTTTTTTTGTTGTTGAAAATTTATTTTTTAACGGAAATATTAACTATTCCAGTGGACGATTTATGTTTTGCGTTACAAATTAATCTCTTTGGTTGAAAATTTAACTATTTTCTTTGAAAAGTCATTGTTTTTGGTTGAAAATTAATTTTAAGTGAAAGTTTAACCATTTCATTTTTGTTGGGAAATTGATCATTTTTGGTAGAAAATTCAACAGTTTGATTAAAAATTTATCTTTGTTGAAAATGCAATTACTTCTTTGTAATATTTCACATTTTCAAATCAATATTTGTTTGTCTCAGAAATATTTTTTGTTTTAAATGACGTTCTTACTCAGCGTATATTTCAAATATTTATTGATTCCAATTTTTGTACAATTTACATTTTTATCAAAGAAACGACAAATACACAATAATTTTGAGTTGATTTACTTTGGAACATGGAATTGAGGAGTCTTATTTTACGGCACTCACAGCGCGTTAGTTGTATCAGGTTGAATCATTCCTCCAAATCCACTAGAAATCGTACGCTTTTCTGATTCCATTCCTCGTGGTTTCGTAATGGGGTAGGGTACATTACCAGTTCCACCAAAGTCTGTAATAACAACAAACAAACAAATTAATTTCAATCGTTAAAAATTTCGCAGTATCTATCCCTCCAGCTTTTCCGACGAATAGTCCCAGTGGGCTTTATCCTCTGATAACTGATCCTTCTTCCCCTTTGTGGCTCTACCAATCAAGTTTGCAAGATTTTCATTATTTTTCCTAAAAATCTGGGCCACTATCTATCTACGATCTTAAGAGTTATTCAGGTAAGAAATAGATATAATTCATTAACTCTAATTTAAAAAATGTGTTAACTTGAATATAGTAATTGAAGTTCATATGGTTTGTGATTCTTATTCTAACGGATGAATTTGCAATATATCGTAATCTTACTGAAATTAAATAACATTCGATTATATTTGTACTCTAGTTACCAACTAAACTCAGGAAAACCAAAAAGATCAAGAGCATGTAACGAGTAGGAGATTTACCTCTTTGGTTGTAAAGTGAACTATATTCTTCAAAATTCCTTTTTTTTTTGTTATTGAAAATTAAATGTTTTTTTCTGAAAATTTAGGTATTCTTTTTTTCATGAAAATTTATACTATATAATTGGAAAATTCAGTTTTCTGGTTTAAAATCCATGTATTTTACTGAAAACTGTCTTTTTAGGTAAACGATTAATCTTCTGTGTTGAAAATTCATCTTTTTGATTGAGGATTTAACTGTTTTGTTTAAAATTCTTTTTTTTTTTTTGGTTTAAAGTTAATTATTATATTTTTGGTTGAAAACTTATATTTTGTGATCAAAAGTGCAACTGCTTTGTCAAATATTCGTCTTTTTGAACAAAAAATTAAGCTTTTTTGTAGAGGTCACTTTTCTTCATTGGAAATTCATCTTTTTTTCAACTTATCTTGTCTGCTTAAAACGCAACTTCTAGCATTAAAAATTCAACGTTCCTTTAAAAAATTTCTCTTTTTAGCTTGAAAACTTAACTCATTGGTTGAAAATTTGCCTTTTTGTCTTGGAATTATGGAAATTTGTCTCTTTTGGTAGAAAAAATAATTATTTTGTCGAAAATGCCATATTTCGACTTGAAATCTTAGGAGTAGTCAGCATACCAAATCGAATTCAATATTTCATCTGTATTAATTTTATGTAAAGAATTTTTTTCCCTATTTTCCGCTGTTTTGAGAGCAATTTGGGCTGTGAACTGTGAAGTCTGCCATAGTGGCATGAGTTCGAGGCAGTAAAAGTATTAATTTTTCAACAAAATAAATGAATTTTTAAAATTATAATTGAATTTTTAACCAAATAGTAAATTTTTCAGCAAAAGAGTTGAATTTTCAGCAAACTAATCAATTCTTCAGAAAAATGGATGAAATAGCAACAAAATAATTGAATTTTAAACTAATTAGTTGAATTCTCAGCAAACATATTAATTTTTCAACAAAATATTTAAATTTTTAACAAAATAACGGAGTTTTCAACAAAATAGTTGAAATTTTAATCCAATAGTTGAATTTTCAAATAATTAATTTTTGAACAAAATAGTTGAATTTTCAAACAAACTAATTAATTTTTCAGCCTAACAGATGAATTTTTCCCGAAATAATTGAATATTTCACCAAATAGTTAAATTTTTATCAAACGAATTCATGTTTCAACAAAATAGTCGAATTTTGTACAAACGAATTATTTTTTCTGCAAAATAGATCAAATATCAACAAAGTAATTGAATTTTTAACCAAATAGTTGAATATTCAGTGAACATATTAATTTTTCAACAAAATAGTTGAATTTTCAACAAAATAGTTTATATTTTACTCAAATAGTTCAATTTTCAACTAATTAATTTTTAACAAAATAGTTGAATTTTCAAATAAACTAATTAATTTTTCAGCCAAACAGATGAATTTTCCAAAAATTAATTGAATTTTTAACCATATAGTTAAATAATAATTTTTTAATAAAATAGTTTAATTTTCAACAAAATAGTTGACATTGTAATAACGTTTACTTTTTATTTAAAATTCATATTTTGGTGTTGAAAAATCAACTGAACAAAATTTGGTTAAAAATTCGCAATTTTGGAAAAAATTTATCATTTTTGGTTGTAAATTCAACTATTTTATTGAAAATTCGTCTTTTTCGGTTGAAAATTCAACTATTTTCGTAAAAAATGTACTTTTTGTTTAAAATTCATATTTTGGTGTTGAAAAGTCTACTGAAATCTTTTTTAAAAAGGAAAATTCAACTATTTTTTTTAATTTGTTTTTTTAATTGAAAAATTCATCTATTTTAGTAGAAATTGCATCTTTCTTGGATGAATATTCAATAATTTTTGTTAAAAAATCTTGTTTTTGGTTTAAAATTCAAATTTTTTATTATAAATTTAATTTTTTGTTGAAAATTCGTATTTCGGTGCTGAAGAGTCAACTGAAATATTTTTTTAGTAAAAATTCAACTATTGTTTTCAAAATTTGTATTTTTAATTGAAAAATTCATCTATTTTATTATAAATTGCATCTTTCTTGGATAAAAAGGCAACTGTTTAGTTGAAAATTCAACAATTTTGATAAAAAATCTTGTTTTTTGGTTTCAAATTCAAATTTTTTGTTGAAAATTCGTCTTTGTGGGTTCAAAATTCAACTGTTTTCGTTTACTTTTTATTTAAAATTCATATTTTGGTGTTGAAAAGTCCACTGAATAAAATTTGGTTGAAAATTTGCAATTTTGGAAAAAATTTATCATTTTTGGTTGAAAATTCAACTATATTTTTGTTGAAAATTTGTCCTCTTTGGTAGAAACTAATTCTTCTTGGTTAAAATTCATCTATTTGATTACAAATTAATTTCCTTATTTAAAAATATAACTATTCCATTTTTCGTTTAAAATCCATCTTTTTTGTTAACACTTTAACAATTTGGTTCAAAATTATTTAGAAAATTCATCTCAATTATTTTGTTAAAAATTTATTTTATTTGGTTGACAATTAATTTTTTTAACTGACAATTTCACTATTCTATTTTGAGTTAAAAATTCAACGTTCTGGTTCAAAATTAATTTTCTTTAAACTGAAAATATAAATATTCCATTTTTGGTTGAAATTTATCTTTTTAAGTTGAAAATTGATGTATTTTGTTAAAAATCCGTTTTTGTTGATAGTTAATCTCTTGGTTGAAAATTCGACTGTTTGGTTGCAAATTCAATTATTTAAATTTATGTCAACTAAAAATTCAATTATTCTATTTTTGGTTGAAAATGTATCGTTTTTATTTAAAAATTCTTATATTTTGTTGAAAATTAGTCTTTTTTTATGTTAAAAATTTTTTTTTTTTTTGTTTTTTGAAAATTGAACTATTCCATTTTTCGTTGAAAATGCATCTTTTTTGTTAACACTTCAACAATTTGGTTGAAAATTATTGTATTTTGTTAAAAAGTCATATTTTTTTGTATAAAATTATTCTTCTTAATATATTCATCTCCGGTTGAAAATTTAACTGTTTTTTAAAATTAAGATGGAAAAGAAATCTATTGTATTATTAGTTACATTACAGAATTCCAGAACTGTTACATATCCTTAGAGTAACAGCGTTACAGAACAGTGTGACCTGTATGTTCCTTTCTTGGAACATGTGTGCCATTCTAGTGACACAACATTTTTATCACCTGTTCTATATTGGTTACATTACAGAATTCCAGAACTGTTACGTATATCCTTACAGTAACTGCGTTACAGAACAGTGTGACCTTCATGTTCTGTAATTGTCATGGCACATGATTGTAACAATGTTATGTATAAATGTTCTCTTTTTGTTGTGTAACATTTACAGAACGTGTCCGCTGGGTAAGTACCATTCTTCCTCAGATATCATTTGGTAGAGCAACTTACTACTCTAAAATGTCTAGTTCCAGTGTACATAGAAGTGGCGCACAGAAACGAAAACGTGCAAAACAAAATAGTCTAAAGAATGCAGAATTAAAAAAAAAGTACCAATGCTTGAAACTTTCTCCTCATCGTCTTCCAAATGTAAAACCAGTGAGAAATCTGCAGAGAATTTATCTGAAAAACCTGCAACGGATTCCTCAATAACTGTTTTATCCGAGGTGTTCTCAGAAAAATCTACAGCGGATTCATCAACAATTTTTTCCTCCGAAGATTCATGAGAAAAAGTCGGATCAGACGGTAAAGGTATGATTTTCTTTAAATTAACTAACGCAGCCCAATGGAAAAATTCAAAGACGTATATATATTTATAAAAAGAAAGTATACAAATTTTTTAACTTTTTAAAAAAATATAAATTAAAAACGAAGTTTTTGTAAAAAGTTGCATTTTAAACCCGAAAATATGAATTTCAACCAAAAAGATTAGTTCATTACCAATTAAACCAAATTTTTAACTAAAAAAAATCAATTTTCAAGAAAAAATGGAAGTTACATTTTCAGGTAAAAAATTAATTCTAAATAAAAAAAATAATGAATTTTTAATAAAATAATTCAATTTTCAACCTAAGAGAAGAATCTTCAAACAAAAAATTGATTTTTAACAAGTTGGTTCAACCATTACGCAAATGAATGAATTTTCAATTTAAAAAATAAATTTTCAGTCAAAAGTGGAGAAGTTACATTTTCCGATTAAAACTTAATTGTTTAACCAAAAAAAAATCAGTTTCGAAGAAGTATTTAAATTTTCAATTTAAAAATTAATTTTCAACCAAAAAACAAATTTTCTATAAAGTAGTTCCATTTTGATCCAAGAGATGAATTTCCAAACAAAAAATTTAATTTTTAACCAAGTGGTTCAACTTTTACTAGAGTACATACTTGAATTTTCAATTTAAAAAAATGTATTTTCAGCCAAAAATGGAATAGTTACATTTTCAACTTAAAAACTTAAGTTTTTAACAAAAAAATAGTTTTTAATTAAGTAGTTAAGCTTCCAACCAACCAAATGAATTTTTAACAAAAATAATTAATCTTCAACTGGAATAGTTCAATTTTCAATTTAAAAATTTAATTTTCATCCAAAAAGATGAATTAAAGAACATTGTATCAGGACAGCCTCAAAAATATAAAAAAAGTCAAAGGAAGTAAAACGTTGGTTTTTGAAAGCCCTACAAGATTATCATGACAACTTTTCGAATTTTTTCCAAAAATCAAAAATTATAAATTTGACCCCGCAAAACATAATGAAACATTCCATTTTTTTGTCAAACTATGCCAGTTATATAAAAAAATGAATAAACACATATTTTGCACTGTAAAAATATCTGAAAATTTGTTCTGAATTCTTTTTTGATAAGACGCGCAGTTCTTGTTTCATTTGTGAAAAATGACATTACAAGTAAACCAAAAATAAATTTTTGGACAAAAAGACACAAGGTACAATAAAATATTTAACAACAAAGTCGTTTTTAAATCAGATCTGAAAATTTTCTTCTAATCTTTTTATTTGTTTGCAAGACGCGTGATGAGAGTTTGTTCGTTAAAGCCGAAAGAGCTTCAACAAAAGAGAATTCACAATCACTGAATTTCATTTCTCGGTGGTTTTTACATTGAAAATGTATTTTTTTACTGAAAATTGAACTATTTCGTGTATTTTAGAAATCAATCCTCTTCAGTTAAAAATTCAACTACTAGGTTGAAAATTCCATTGAAAAGAGAAATTTTTTTTTTAAAATGCACATATTTTGTTAAAGATTATGCTTTTTTGTAGGAAAATTAATCGTTTTGGTAGAAAATTGATTTGTATGGTTAAAAATTTAACTATTTCGGTAAAAAATTATTTTGTTTGCTTTAAAACTTATTCCTCTATCTGAAAAGTATTTTTTGTTATCTTTTACCCAAGTAGTTGAATTTTCAATTCAAAAAGAATAATTTTTTATAAAAAAAAGATAAATCATCAACAAAATTCATGAACCTTGTCGGTTGAAAATTTATGTATATGTTTGAAAATTGAATTATTTGGTTAAAAATTAATCTACTTTGTAAAAAATTCAAAAATTTTGTGCAAATGTTGTTTTTTTTGGGTGAAAGTTCAACTGTTTAGTTCAAAATTATTCTTTTCTGTTAAAAAATAATTGTTTTTTTGTTGAATAGTTATGTTTTAACTGAAAATTTAACTATTATAGTTGAAGATTCATCATTTTATTTGAAAATTCATCTCTTTGACTGAAAATTAAAGTATTTTGTTGAAAAATAATTGTTTTTTGCTTGAATATTTATTTTTAACTGTAAATTTAACTATTCCATTCTTGGTCGAAAATTTAATTATTTGGTTAAGAATTAATCTACTTCGTAGAAAAGTACTCTTCTCGTTTTAAAATTTATGTTTATGCTTGGAAATTGAATTATTTTGGTAAATATTGCTCTACTTTGTAAAAAATTCAAGAATTTTGTAAAAGTTTTTTTTTGTTCAACTGCTTATTTGAAAATGTATCTCTTTGGTTGAAAATTTATATTTTCAGCTAAAAATTCAACTGCTAGGATGAAAATTTAAATTTTTTCAGTTGAAAATTCAATTGCTTGATTAAAAATTCATTTATCTTTTTAAAAATGTATCTTGCGGTAGATAATTAACCTTCTCGGTCTAAAGTCTGTTTACAGATTTCAAATGACTTCCTAAAATTTCGAGAAAGAATGTAGAAAGTTTTAAAAAATTTTAAAAGATTTAAACAAATTTTCGTTGAATACGTAGATTTTTGAAGATTTTGAAAAAAAGCTTTTTAAGAATTATAAAAGGGTTTAAGATAATAAATCAATGTTCTTAAGATTCCTACAAAAATTTCATATTTTTATTTTCAGGAATGAATTTTAAGAGAAATTAAAAAATGATTTAAAAACATTTCAAATGATTTCCTAAAATTTCGAGAAAGAGTGTAGAAAGATTTTAAAAATTTGAAAAGATTTTAAAAAATTTCTTTAAATATGTATAT
>JAABKJ010075445.1:251655786-251682103 GCA_011634705.1 Andricus grossulariae
ATAAAAAACACATCTTCTTCAGGGAAGTCTGGGGTTTACCGTACTTTAGGGTACCGAGAGTGGATTCTTCGAGGACACGAGATTGAACCAATGCCCCCGGTGTGAAAAACACATTCTTGAAATCTTCGAATACAATATTTTTCAATTTCAAATGATATATTTTCTTAAATCTTGAACTAGACATCAGAAAATTTTAGGGTATTACGTTGAAAATAAAAAATAACAAAATAATACAAAACAAGATTTCTATGGTTTAAATTTCTGAAATTGCACAATTTTGAGCCTTTCAATTCGAAATTGTTTTTTTTTTCAACTTAAGTTTAAAACACTGAACAATTTGGAATATTTTCAATCACAAAATAATTAGATTTTCAATGCCTATTCGTAAAATCTTCTTATTTTTCAGGGTTAAATTTGAAAAATTATTTGCCCAATATTTTATTGTGTTGAATTGTTTCCTGAGTCATTTCATCCCGAATTGTTAATTTACAAATCATAAAAACTAATTTGTTGAAAAAATTTATCTTTGAAATTTATCGTTGAAGAAAATTCATAATCGCGCCCTTCGAAAAATTTTCTATATCTGCTTTAGGTCATTCTACTTATCTTGCACCTTCTTTCATTAGGAAGACATAGTGTTGTAGATACCTGTCCACAGTAAGGGTCGAATATGACTCACGGACTTCAAGCAGGTGCTATGGTGCATTGTTTGACTATGAAGAAAGTTAGCCAGATTTCTACTCTACCTGAATTTAAGCAGTTAAGAATTGAAATTGTATCATCTGTCATGCCTTATAAAAGAAAAAACATTTTTAATGAAAATAAATTTAAACTTATGAAAAATAAATATTTCAACAATATTTTTCTAATGGAATTATATATTTTCCAGGCCAATCTTGCCTAAATGTCCTTTGAGCGTTTCCTTGCAATTTTGCTACTAGGTATTCGGGATATACCAAGATACTCTAATATATTCATTTTTTGTTTCTTTTTCCAGAGTTAAGTTCACAGTTCGAGTGTCTTCCTGATGGCACCCCTATTCCTGGTGTTCCTCGTGGCAGCTCATCTTCTTCTTCTGACATACAACATTCTCCTGCCGAGCCTCCTATTCGTGCCCGGTCCAGGTCTCCTCCTCCAAGCCATATAACTTCACTATCCGGGCATGTCTTTTCTGACGTACTTGGGTATCCCCTTTACCAACTTCAATTTCTTCGACTTGTTCCCAATTGTAATACGAACCGAGTATTCATGCTTCGAAGATACACTTTTCCTGCGGGTGCACCAATTGGAATTCTCGTCAGACGGCGAGTTTTTGGGCCTATGCCAACCCAAGAACAAATTGTATTATCAACATTCGATGGTGACGCCTTTGCAATATTGGAGAGTAGTAATTCTTTTGCTGGAATATATACATATGGTTCTACGTGGGTCAATAAAGTACGAGCAAAAATAAACATAGAAAGCGGCAGAATAACCCTATTGACCGCAAAAGAAATCGAGGAATCTCCAGTTGGCCCCAAACGCAAAATCCTTGTTTATTTCACAGCAAAGTTAATACCTTAATTCAGTTACAGAGAAATATAAAACTTTTTGTGATCAGAAACCATTTTGAAATGTTGCAAGTAACTTTCCATATTACATACGTTCCGTCCTTCGAGAATAATTTAATTTCTGTACGGAAGATTACTAAGAATGGTCATCAGGTAATATTTTCGGGCGCCGACTGCAAAATACTCTCTGGAGGAAGGACAATAGCAGTAGCAGCAGGGTGCGGAGACAACCTATACAAGTTGTTAACAGAGGAAAAAGCATATTTGGCAACAACGGAAGATCAGCATATAGAAGATTGCCAGTATGAATGGCACAGAAAATTCGGTAATCGAGACATCGAAGCAATTAAGGAACTCGCAAACAAAGAGCTTACATCAGGTATAAGGATTAGGGATTGCGGAGTGAGACTTAGGTGTGAATGCTGTGTTCAAGGAAAATTAGCTCGTAAACCATTTCCAAAAGTATGTGAGAGTAGGACAACGGCAACGCTGGACTTGATACATATAGACGTTTGCGGACCCATAAGGACAATCACTCCAGGTAACAAAAGGTATATCCTTACAATTATTGACGATTATAGCCGATATTCAGTCGTTCATATGATGCAGCATAAAGGTGAAGCTGCAGGTCTAATTAAGCAATTTGTAGAGTTTGTGAAAACACAATTTAAAAAGAAACCGAAGATAATTCGTTCAGATCAAGAAAGGGAATTTGTGAATGGTGATCTGCAGAATTATTTAAAGAAGGAAGGAATTCGCATGCAGTATACCGTCGCTTACTCGCCCCAGCAGAACGGAGTAGCAGAAAGAAAGAACAGGTCCCTGCTAGAAATGGCAAGGTGCATGCTCATCGAATTAACTTGAATTGCAACAATTTAATTTAAATATTTACAATTGAATTATAATTGACTAGAAGGCCCCTTGAATTAACCAGAATTCTGTTTAAATTGCTGGTAATTTATTTTAATTACCCTAAATTGTAATAATTGTATTTCAACCACTAGAATGTCGCTTAAATTTACCACAATTGTGTTTGAATTTACGATAATTCTATTTGAATTGCTACATTTCCACTTAAATAAACTAGAATAAAATTCGAATTAACTAGAATTTAGTTGAAATTTGAAATATTCCATTTAAATTGCGATAATTGAATTAAAATCGCCTGTTATTCGAGTTAAATTAAACATAATTCCATTTGAATTGAGAAAAATTCTATTTGAATGAACAAGAATTGAATTAGAATTGATCAAAATTTAAGTTGAATGAACTTGAAATAATAGAATTATATTTAAATTGCTAGATTTCCACATAAATTAACTAGAATAAATGTGTAAATTAACTAGAATTCAGTTTGAATTGCTATAATTTAATAATAATTAACTATAATTCAGTTACAATTGTTATAATTCAATTTGAATTGACCAGAATTATGTTTGAATTAACTTGAATTAACTTGAATTTTTATAATTCTGTTGAAATTGCTAGATTTCCATTTTAATTAACTAGAAACAAGTTGGAATTGCTAGAATTCTATTTGAATTAACTTGAATTGCAACAATTTAATTTAAATATTTACAATTGAATTATAATTGACTAGAAGGCCCCTTGAATTAACTAAATGAAAATTTAACTAATTTTCATTTAATTAATTTTCAATAAAAAAAGCTAATTTTCACCTTAATAGTTAAATTTGACAACAGTTTGAATTCTGTATTTGAGCATGACGTCATGGGAATGCATACGACTTTTTGGACAAAACATTCTAAACGTAAAAGTAAGTCATAAATGTACGAATAGTAATATTTGTCAAGTGTAGAATGTATTTTCTCAGTAATGTTCCATTCTATAGTCGATTGAGAAACTTTCAGTGTCACGAAATGATATAAAATATCCAACTCAAACTGTTGGTAAATTTAACTATTTTGGTGAAAATTAGCTTTTTTTTTGTTGAAAATGAATTGAATGAAAATTGAACTAATTTTTGTTTAATTAATTTTCAACGAAAAAAAGCTAATTTTCACTAAAATAGTTAAATTTGACAACAGTTTGAATTCTGTATTTGAGCATGACATCATGGGAATGCATACGACTTTTTGGACAAAACATTCAAAACGTAAAAGTAAGTCATAAATGTACGAATAGTAATATTTGTCAAGTGTAGAATGTATTTTCTCAGTCATGTTGTATTCTTTTGTCTATTGAGGAACTTTCAGTCTCACGAAATAAAATAAAATATCCAACTCAAACTGTTGGTAAATTTAACTATTCTGGTGAAAATTATCTTTTTTTGTTGAAAATTAATTAAATGAAAATTTAACTAATTTTCATTTAATTAATTTTCAATAAAAAAAGCTAATTTTCACCTTAATAGTTAAATTTTAAAAATTCAACTATTTGGTTAAAATATAAACTTTTTTGTTGAAAATATACATTTTTTTATTAAAATTCGTTTTTTTCGCAGAAAAGACTATCCTCTTGGTTAAAAAATATTCTTTTTGTTTCAAAATTCACCTATGAGGTTGCAAATTCAATTGTTTTGTTGCAAATTCAATTTTTTGTTGAAAATTCAATTGTTCTGGTTAATATTAAACTATTTCGTTGAAATTCAACTTTTTTGTTGAAAATATATATTTCCTGATTAAAATTCGCCTTTGTGGTAGAAAAGTAATCCTCGTGGTTAAAAATTCTTTTTATTTCCAAATTGAACTATGTGGTTGAAAATTCAATTGCTTTGTTGAAAATTCAATTGTTTTGTTAAAAATTCAACTATTTGGTTGAAATATAAACTTTTTTGTGTCTTTTTTGGTAGAAAATACTATCCTCTTGATTAAAAATTATTCTTTTTGTTTCAAAATTCACCTATGTGGTTGACAATTCAATTGCTTTGTTAAAAATTCAATTTTTTAATAATAATTCAATTCTTTTGTTGAAAAATCAACTATTTGGTTGAAACTTAACTTTTTTGTTGAAAATATATATTTTTTGATTAAAATTCGCCTTTTTGGTAGAAAAGTAATCATCTTGGTTGACAATTCTTCTTTTTATTTTAAAATTTAACTATGTGCTTAAAAATTCAACTATTTGGTTAAAATATAAACTTTTTTGTTGAAAATATACATTTTTTTATTAAAATTCGTTTTTTTAAACTGCTATTTCTCATTTTTTGATATTTTCCATGCCCAGGACAGTACAAGTCCGATAAGTTGCCGTCCGATAAGTGTACACTCCCATTAAAACGGCATCACACGCACGGTACGCTCCATAATTGGGGTTTTTTCCACTACGTGTGCTATTTTGCTTATGATTTGCGCATCATTCTTACGCATGCGCGAATGTAATATCGTGCTACTAGAGGGGACATCCAATAAGTCCGAAATTCCTGGAAATTTCTGTCCCTACAGCCCCGAAATGAGAAACTTATCGGACTTTTACTGTACAAAAGATAGAAGAATAAATATGAAAACATGCGTTACATATATAAAAATTTTCTTTATATAGCAACAAATTTCATAAGAAACCGATTATATTTCACTATAACCGAAAGTTATTCATATTATACAACTAGAGAAATTCTATTTCCATAAACTTGCAGAAGGTTAAAGACATCGTAGGACAAAAGTCACAAGCCTCAGAAAATGGACGTAAGTATAAAAATTATAAGTATGGTCACCCTAATTAAACTTACCAACAAAATCCAGATGAACCGAAAATTTAAGAATTAGAATGTAGCTGGCGATCTTCATTTTTTCTCCGGTATTAGACAAATTTCCTGAATGTCGACTGAGACAAACGTGGAAATTTTTGCCACGGAGCAGAAACTGCCACGTATTGTAAATAGGATCTAAGTGCGCATGAGTGGTGGAGACATACAAGTCCTTAGTGTCTCTTTTGTAGAAAATTCTTTTTTTCTGAAAACTATCTAAAATCTTTGTGAAATCTTTGTGCAATCATTGAAATCTTTGTGAATTCTTTGAAAATCTTTGCAAATTTAAAAAAAAATCTTTGCGAAGTATTTCAAATATTCTGAAAATATTCGGCAATATTTGTAAAATTATTGAAGTCTTTGCGAAATATTTGAAATCCTTGTGAAATCTTTGCGAAATCATTGAAATATTTTTGAAATATTCGGTAATATTTGTGAAATTATTCTTTGTGAAATATTATTTTTAAA
This sequence comes from Andricus grossulariae, assembly GCA_011634705.1. Taxonomy (NCBI): domain Eukaryota; kingdom Metazoa; phylum Arthropoda; class Insecta; order Hymenoptera; family Cynipidae; genus Andricus; species Andricus grossulariae. The sequence goes on from JAABKJ010075445.1 coordinate 251,661,511, forward strand.
ATGATTAAAGTCTTTGTGAAATCGTTTAAATCTATCCGAAATCTTTAAAATCTTTGTGAAATCATTGAAATCTTTGTTCAATCTTTGAAATATATCTGAAATCCTTGTGAAATAATAGAAGTATTTGTGAAATCTTTTAAATCTATTTGAAATCTTTGTGAATTCTTAAAAAAATTTTGCGAAGTATTTGAAATATTTTTGAAATATTCTGCAATCTTTGTGAAATTATTGAAATCTTTGAGAAATGATTGAAGTCTTTTACATCTATCCGAAATCTTTGAAATCTTTGTAAAATCATTGAAATCTTCGTTCAGTCTTTGAAATTAGTCATAATAGAAGTCTTTGTGAAATCTTTCAAAACTATCTGAAATCTTTGCAGAATCTTTGAAATCTTTGTGAAATAATAGAAGCCTTTGTGAAATCTCTGAAAACTATCTAAAATCTTTGTGAAATCTTTGTGCAATCATTGAAATCTTTGTGAATTCTTTGAAAATCTTTGCCAGCTCACTTTCCCCCCCTTCCAACAATTCCTCCTTATATTTACACGCCTGATTCCCAGCTAGAATCCCTACACTCGTTCTTCCTATCTCCCTCCTAAAAATATAACTAGGCGTGTTGCTTGCCAACCCCAATGTCCATCTTACATACTTCTCCTGTGTCCTATATACCTCTTCACTTTTCTGTCACCCCTACACCTCTACTCCACAGAATGGCGCACTCATCACTAGTGATTTAAACAATTTCATTCTCCTTCCAAAATCATCTGCTAATAACTTCTTTCCCAAGTCCCACACCTGCCTCATCATCAAATTTGCCCTTCTCAATCTCTCTTCTATGTGAGCATTCACTCCCCGATTCCTCCGAAACACTTAGTCCAGGTGCGCAAACTCTTTCACCTCCTACGTCGCATCTTCCTTCCTCTTCCACTCCCCTTCCTTATTCCTTGCACCTTTTTTGCTGAAAACCATAATCTTGAATTCTTCGGCATTCAACTGTAACATGTTCTCATCCAGGTATCTTCTCAACCTCCTTATCATCTCCTATGAGGCGTTCTCGCTTTTACCCAGCAACACTATGTCATCTGCATACGCTAGTGGCCAAATTTTCACCCTTGTATCCTGACTTTTGCTAGCACCCCGGCCTCCAGCTTTCACGAAATTTGCAAAGGTACTAACGCAACATTTAATAATGAGTTCGACGATAACTCAGTAGATAAATCTTGCTCTACAAGCAATTTTTCACAGAGGAGAGTCAATAAATTTAATTATGCAAAAAAGTTGCATTTTCAAATAAAAAATATGAATTTTCTTCAAAAAAGTTACTTTTCAACCAAATAAAATAGTTGAATTTCTAACAAAATATGTGAATTTTCAACCAAAATAGATGAATTCTCATCAAAAAATATAATACTTTATATTATTTCCAGCAAAAAAGATTTTCATCGAAATCAAAAACAGTTGAATTCAATAAAAAAAACGAAGTTTCAACAAAATAGTTGGTTTTGAACAAAAATAAAATAGATTTTTTTATCAAAAGAGTTAAATTTTGAAACGAAAAAGTCGAATTTTGAATCTAGAAAAAAATTTTTCCACTGAATTAGTTGTTGCAAATTCAAGCCAAAAAGACAAATATTCCATAAAACAGTTGCATTTTCAAACCAAAAATATGATTTTTTAACAAAAAAGTTACTTTTCATTCAAATAAAATAGTATTTTAACAGAATGCATGAATTATTAACCAAAATTGATGAATTCTCAACGAAAAATATAACAGTAGATATTATTTCAACCAAAAAATATTTTCATTTGAAATCAAACGCATTTGTATTGTACCAAAAAAACGTCGATTTTTTTACCAAAAGAGATCAATTTTGAAATAAAAAGGCCAAGTTTTGAAGCAAGAAAATAAATATCCACTAAGTTGTTGAATTTTTAAACCAAAAAGATTAATTTTATGCAAAAAAGTTGCATTTTCAAATAAAAAATATGAATTTTCTTCAAAAAAGTTACTTTTCAACCAAATAAAATATTGTTGAAAATTCATATATTTCGTTGTAAATTAAACTATTTTGCCTAAAATTTGGATTTTATTCAGGTGAAAATAATTTTCTCAACTAAAAATTTAGCTATTCCATTTTTTGCAAAAAATTGATCTTTTTTCGTCGAAAATTGATGTATTTTATCAATAATTCATTTTTTTATAGAAAATTGATCTTCATGATTGAAAATTTATCTTTTTTATTTGAAAATTTATTTATTGAATCAAAATTTTAACTATTTTGTTGAAGACTTCTTTTTCGGTCAAAAAGTAATTTTTTTGAGCTGCAAATGTTACTGTTGCATTTTTAGTGGAAAATGATTTTTTTTAGTGGCAAATTTAACACTACAGTAGAAAATTCATATATTTTGTTGTAAATTCAACTTTTTTTGTTGCAGATTAATCTTCTTAGTTGAAATTTAATCTTTTTGGTTAAAAATTTGTTTAGTTTTTTGAAAATACTTTTTTTTTTGGTTGATAACTAATTGTTTCGACTGAAAATATAACTATTCTATTTTAGGTTGAAAATTCGTTTTTTTTTTTGGTTTTCAATTCGTTTTTTTCGTCCATAATCAATTTTTAAACATGAAAATTGAACTATTTCATTTTTTTTTAAAACAGTTGAAAATTCATGTTCTTTGTTGAAATTTCGTCTTTTCCGTGTGAGAAATTAATTTTTTGTTGAAAATTCATATATTTCGTTGTAAATTAAACTATTTTGCCTAAAATTTGGATTTTATTCAGGTGAAAATAATAAAAAAATTAATTTGCAACCAAGTAGTTGAATTTTCAACCAAAAAAATAAGATGTTTCAATAAAAAACCTAATTTTGTGCCAAATAGTTAAATTTTCAACAACAAAAAAAGTTGAATTTTAAGCTAAATAGTTGAATTTTCAACAAAAAATATTAATTTTTAATTCAAAGTGTAATTTTCATCCAATTTTTTTGTTTGTTCTGCTAAATTGTTGAATTTTCAAGAAAAAAGTTAATTTGCGATAAAATAGTTGAATTTTTAACCAAGAAGATGAATTATCTACAAAAAAGTTGAATTTTCAACCCGAAAATATGATGTTTTAATAAAGACGTTAAATTTGTACGAAATAGTTGAATTTTCAAATGAATAAATAAATTTTAAATTAAATAGTTGAGTTTTTAAACAAAAATATTAATTTTTAACTCAAAGGGGAATTTTCAACCAAATTGTTGTTGTTTTTCTAATAAATTGTTGAATTTTCAACAACAACAAAATTAATTTCTAACTAAATAGTTGAATTTTTAACCAAAAAAGATGAATTATTTACAAAACAGTTGAATTTTCAAATAAATAGTTTAATTTTAAACTAAATACTTGAATTATCAACCAAAAATATTAATTTTTAACTGAAAAGGTAATTTTCAACCAAATTTTTGTTTTGTTTTTCTACCAAATTGTTAAATTTTCAAAAAAATTAATTTGCAACCAAGTAGTTGAATTTTCAACCAAAAAAATAAGATGTTTCAATAAAAAACCTAATTTTGCGATTTGATTGAATTTTTCTTTTCTTTACTGAAAAATCATTTATGATTGAAAATTCATCTCTTTGGGTTGAAAATTCACTTTTGGTAAAAATTGCATCTTTTTTATTGAAAATTCAACTCTTTAGCTGAAAATTAATGTGTTTTAATTGAAAATTAAACTATTTTTCTCGAAAATTTATCTTTTAAGGTTGAAAATTCATCTATTTGGTCAAAAATTTAAATTTTTTCTTAAAAATTAATTTTTTTTTGGTTAAAATTTTTTTTCTTAGTTAAAAATTCAACTATTTGGTAGAAAATGAGACTTTGGTAATGAAAATTAAATTTTTTTATTAAAAATTCATCTTTTTGGCTTGAAAATTAAATTATTTGATAGAATTTTTTTTTTCTTTACTGAAAAATCATTTATGATAGAAAATTAATGTGTTTTAATTGAGAATTAAACTATTTTTCTCGAAAACTCATCTTTTTAGGTTGAAAATTCATCAATTTGGTAAGAAATTTAAATTTTTTCTTAAAAATTACATTTTTTGGTTCAAAATTTATCTTTCTTAGTTAAAAATTAAATTATTTGGTAGAAAATTCCACTTTTGTGATGGAAACAAAATTTTTTATTAAAACTTTATCTTTTTGGTTGGAAAATTAAACACTGTTTGAGCGAAAATTCATCTTTTTGGCTTGAAAATTCAACGATTTGATTGAATTTTTCTTTTCTTTACTGAAAAATCATTTATGATTGAAAATTCATCTCTTTGGGTTGAAAATTCGAAAAAATGTTACATTTTCAAAGAAAGAGGTGATTTTTCAAGTAAAATTATAAATATTAAATCAAATTTATTTTCAACAGAAGAGTTCAAACCAAAAGATGTTTTTCAAACCGGAAGAATTATTTTCTAAAAATGGAATAGTTGAATTCTCAACCAAGGAGGTGAAACTTTTAAAAAATATTAATTTTTAACTAAATAGTTAAATTTTCAACCAAAAAGATTAATTTTTCAGCAAGAAGAATAATGTTAAAAAAATATAAACTTTCAACAAAATATATGAATTTTCTATGAATTAGTTGTATTTTAAATTTATAAAGGATGAATTTCTAAACAAAAATGGAATTTTCAGATGAAAAATTAATTTTTAACAAAAAAAACAACGAATTTTATAAATTTTTAACAAAAAAGTTAATTTTCAACCGAATACTTTAATCTTCTACCAAATTGTTGAATCCTCGACCAAAGATGATTTATTTGGAACCAAATAGTTGCATTTTTAATAAAAAAGAATGGATTTTTAATCACAAACATTAATTTTCAACCAAAAAAGACGATTTTTTTGTAATAATTAAATTTTCAAGTAGAAAAGATCAATTTCCAATAAAAATAGCAATTTTTAACCAAAAGTGGAATAAATGCAATTTCAGTGAAAAAATTAATTCTCAACCAAAAAAAGCAAATTTTTAAGAAAAAATGTTACATTTTCAAAGAAAGAGGTGATTTTTCAAGTAAAATTATAAATATTAAATCAAATTTATTTTCAAAGATGAATTTTGAACAAAATAATTAAATTTTTTATCGAATAATTGATTTTTCATGACAAAAGGACGATTTTTTGTTTGGAAATAGTTGAATTATCAGCCTAAAAATTTGAATTTTCAACAAATAGATTCTTTTCAACTAAGAAAGATAAATTTTTAACCAAATAGTGGATTTTTCAACCAAAAAGATAAATTTTTGAATAAATAATTGAATTTTCAAGACAAAAGGATGATTTTATTCGAAGACAGTTGAATTATCAGCCTAAAAAGTCGAATTTTCAACTAAGAAAGAGAAATTTTTAACCAAATAGTGGATTTTTCAACCAAAAAGATAAATTTTCAACAAAATAATTAAATTTTTTATCGAATAATTGATTTTTCATGAAAAAAGGACGATTTTTTTGGAGACAGTTAAATTATCAGCCTAAAAAGTTGAATTTTCAACAAATAGATCCTTTTCAACTAAGAAAGATAAATTTTTTACCAAATAGTGGATTTTTCAACAAAAAAGATAAATTTTCAACAAAATAATTAACATTTTTAACGAATAATTGAATTTTCAAGACAAAAGGACGATTTTATTTGAAGACAGTTTGATTATCAGCCTAAAAAGTCGAATTTTCAATAAATAGATCCTTTTCAACTATGAAAGATAATTTTTTAACCAAATAGTGGATTTTTCAACAAAAAAGATGAATTTTGAACAAAATAATTAAATTTTTTATCGAATAATTGATTTTTCATGACAAAAGGACGATTTTTTGTTTATATATATTATATGTTATATATATATATATATAAATTATTATATAAATATGTAAATTGTGAAAAAAATCAAAATATGTGAATTAATTACGTAAATTCCATAATTTTACTTAAATCATTGACTTATTATTATTCCTCTGTTTTCACTCCCACTTTTTTCTGAGCATTTTGGCAAACACATATATTATAAGAAAATATTGTACGCCAAAAAATATCAATAATAAAATTAACAAAAATACACTCTAGCATGTTGCTATTTCGATCACAATAAGAAATAATTTTCAATTTATCACCTTGATTCTTCTCACACTTACAATTGAATATTTAAAATAATAAATTCCCGTACAAATTAAAATTATTTTTTTAAATGTACATTTTCAGAATTTAATATCAATATTTAACCCTTGTTTCATATACTTCTGGGGTGGTCTACACCATAGCGACAAAAATTGTTTAAAAAAGTAAACTGTAAAATATGTTTACTTGAAAATTTTATCAGATCATCGTAAGAGCTTACATTGAAGGATTATGTAGGTTATATAGCCAAAAAATTAAATTAAGTATTAATTAATTAGTTATTAAAGTAAGAAAAAATGATCTTGGGGTGTTTTTCATCTCAGAATGGCAAATAAGGGTTAATACGGTTTTCTTTCTTCAGTATTACGGTTCAATTGAAACAAACATAAAAAAAACGATGCTAGCTGTTAGAAAAAAAATATGTTTATATATATATTTTATATACTTTATATATATATATATATATATATGTCTTTTCTGGTAAAGAATATCATATTTTGGGTTGAAAATTCAACTATTGGATTATAAAATTCATTTATTTTTTTTAAGTTTCATTATCGTAGTTAAAAATTAATTACTTCGCTTAAAAATTTAACTATTTTGTTAAAGATTCGTTCTTTTTTTGTCGAAAATGAACTTTGTAAACTGAAAATTCAACTATTCCACGTTTAGTTTAACTTTTATCTTTTTCAAATGAAAATTCACCTTTTTGGTTTAAAATTTCTGTATTTTGTTGAAACTTGGTCTTTTGTGGTAGATTATTAATCTTTTTGGTAATTAATTCACCTTTTTGGTTGAAAATTACATTAAAAATTAAAATATTTCTTTGAAAATTCATGTATTTTGTTAAAAAATAGTCTTTTTTTTGTAGAAAATTAAGCTTTTTGGTTCAAAATTTATTTCTTTGGCTTAAAATTTCCGTTGTTGTTGTTGAAAATTAATTTGTTAACTGAAAATTTAACTATTTGTTCGAAAATTTCTGTATGAAACTTGGTCTTTTGTGGCAGAATATTAATCTTCTTGGTAACTAATTCGCCTTTTTGGTTGAAAATTCCATTAAAAATTTAAAAACTGGGTTGAAAATTCATGTATTTTGTAAAAAATTAATCTTTTTGGTTGAAATTTAATTTCTTTAGTCGAAAATTAGTTTTTTTTTAATTGAAAATTAATTTTTTAACTAAAAATTTAACTATTACACTTTTTCGTCGAAATTTTTTTGGATAGGCGTACAATGCACTAGAAATGAGGAGGAAACGAGAATCGGTGAATTAATTATTGCGGTACACTGAATTTGAAGGGGGGGGGGGATCGGTAATTAGAATATAAATGCGGATTAAAATTAGGCATTTCAACACTCCGGATCGCGTTACTTCCCTGCTCACACATTAAGCAGGTTTACGAATCCTAAAAGTAATAGATAGTGTGATTCAGCCAAGGAGAACAAAAAGTACGATAAAATTGATGTATGTGAACAACTGGGCTAAGTCGCTATGAAAACGTGGTCCTACCTTAAGGAATGGATGCCGGAAGCCGCTTCTAATATAACACTAGAAGTTTACAAAGGCAGAAGAGAGCGTCTCTTATGCGTAGCAACGTATATAAGGAAGCGGATGATCACGTGCTTATAAGGGGGAAGGAGGCTGGTGCGCGCAAACTCACTTTCTATCATTCGCACGGTCGCGAGAGAGACAGCCGATGAGGTCCGCTTTCCATTCGTCCTTCGGATCATCCTTCTTCTTTTCTCCAGTCCTTACCAGCCACCATGGTGTGAGAGGCGAGAATATTTCCTTCAAGCGTTCAGGGCTGGCTGTATCCCCGGTGTCTAAGTGGAGGACGAGGAGCCCTTTTCTCCGTGCTTCAGGTGCGGAGTGGACTTTGTCGATGCTCCTGATAAATAGAAACTACAATATTCGCATATAAGCCCAGAAATGTATCAGAACCTCAACAGAACGTCAGTAAAAAAAATAATCAATTTTAGGCGAAATTACCTACACTTTTTTTCTGTAAAAAATTAGTTTTTTTTTTATGGTTAAAAATAATGTTTTTTAACTTTGAATATAACTACTTTATTTCAGATTAAAAATTCGTCTTTTTTAGTTGAAAATTTGTGTTTTATGGAAAATTCATCTTTTTGGGTAGAATATTATTCTACTTGGTTGAAAATTCATATTTTTTTATTACAAATTTAACTCCTCGGTTGAAAATTAATAATCTTCTTTGTTAAAAATTAATTTTTTTATATTGAAAATTAGTTTTTTTTTCTTGAAAATTATTTTTTGTTTGTTTTAAAAAAATTGACTATTTCATTTTTGGTTCAAAATTGGAAAATTTATCTTGTTTTGTTCAAAATTTTACTAATTGTTTGAAAATTCATCTTCTGGATTTAAAATTCATCTTTTTGGTTGAAAATTAATCTTTTTTGACTAATCATTTAACTACTTGATTAAAAATTAATTTTCTTCGTTAAAAATCCATTTTTTGGTAAAGAATATAGCTAGTTGCTTAAAAATTGAACTACTTTGTTTAAAATTCATTCTTTTGTTAAAAATTTTTTTGTTGAAAATTTACTTACTTAATTGAAATTCCTTTTGGTAAAAAAGTTAACTACTTGGTTAAAAGTTGAACTACTTTGTTAAAAATTCATTCTTTTTGTTGAAAATTTGTTTTCGTTTGTTGAAAATTTATTTTTTCAATTGAAAATTAAACTATTTCATTTTTTTAAACTTATCTATCTCAGTTCCAAATTCAATTATTTGTTTAAGTATATAATTTATAATTTTTTTTTTTTTTTTTAATAGTTCAATTTTGAACATTTACGATTAAAAATACTTCAATTTTCACGATTTGCAATTTAGAATTCGTCAATTTTGAAAATTAAAACTATTAAAAGTCAAGTTTTCAATTCAAAATTTTTCAAATTGAAGGAATTTTGAATGTAAAGCATCAAAATTACAGAATTTTTAACTGTAGAACTTAAAACTTGCATGGTTTTTAATTGAAAATTTTCCAAATTAAAAACTTTAATTTTAAAGATTTACGATTTTGATGATTTACGATTTTAATGCGTTAAAATTGAAAATCGTTCAATTTTAAAGGTGTATAAATAAAAATTCTTAAATTTGGATGACTTTGAAGATTAAAAACCAAGTTTTCATTTATAATTCTAAATCTTCCATTTAAGAGATTTCGATTGTAAATCATCCAAGTTAAAGAATTTTAAATTGAAACATTGAAAACTTGAAATTAAGAACTCTTCTTTTTTTAATGTATAATTCAAAGTTCTACAATTTTGAATAGTTATAATTAAAAATTCTTTAATTTTTAATATATTTAATTGCAAATTATTTAATATTCAAGATTTATAATTTAAAGGTATGTCATTTTGAAATTCTTTTTTTGGAATAGTTCAATTTTGAAGATTTACAACTGAAAATTCTTTAATTTCAATGAATGTAAATCATTCAAATTTCTACAATTTAAAATATTTATAATTAAAATCTCTTGAATTTTAGAGCTGTATAAATAATGTAAGGGAAGGGGAAGTAGAGAAGGGAGAACGAAGAAAAGTGACAGTGTAGAAAGTAGGAGAAGTGAGGGATGAGAAGAATGTGAGGGGTTGGGATGTAGAGGAGGGAGAAGGAATAGAAGTAAAGGGGGTGAGGAAGGAAGGGGTGGGATGTGTAAGGGATGAAATTAGTGGAATTGAGGAGAGGGAAAATAGATTTGGGATAAGTAAGGGAAGGGAGAGAAGGGGAGAAGGAGAAGTATGGGAATGGAATTGAGGGAAGCACAGGAAGGAGAAGGAAAGTATTGGTATTGGAAGTATGAGATGTGAGGGGACGGGACGTAAAGAAAGAAGATGTAGAGAGAGGAAATTAAGGAGAGTGAAGAAGTAGAAAGTAGAAGTGTGGAATGTGAAGAATGTGTGGAGTTGAATGTAGAGGAGGGAGAAGTAAGAGAAGTGAAAGGAGTGAGAAAGTGAGGGGTGGGATGTTTGGGGAATAAAAGTAAGGGAATTGAGAGAAAGGACAGTAGATAAGAAAGTAGAAAGTAGAAGAAAGTAGCAAGGGAGGGGTGGGGAAGTGGGAGAAGTATGGAATTGGAATTATGGGAAGTAGAGAATAGAGAAGTGATGGAAGTGATGGGATTGAAAGTCTGGAATGTAAGGGGTTGGGAAGTAGGAGGTGAGTGCAAGTAAGGGATGTGAGGGTAGGGAAAGCAGAGAAAGGAGAAGTAAGAAAGGTAAGGGAGTAGAAAGTAGGAGAAATGAGGGATGTGTAGAATGTGAGATATTATATATTATTATATATTATAATATATAATAATAATAATAATGTTATTGTAAATCTTTTGTCAATTTTAATTATTTTTGTTTAAAATAACCGATTTCTGTTGTAAAATGTCAGCATAACCTTAAATTGTTCCTGAATTGTACATTATTTAAAAATTGTTTATTCCCTTTAAAATCTAACGATTTTTTAATAAATACTTAAATTTCCAATTAAAAACACGAATAAAATCTAATATTGTTCAAGCTTGCAAAATTTATTATCTTAAACGAAAATCATTGGATATAAATCTAATGATTTTTCGTTTCAAAATACAAATTATCTGATGTAAAACGTCAACATAACCTAAAATTGTTAAAAGTTGTGAATCTTCTTTGAAATACAATTCCTTAATTGAAAATACCAATTTCTGATGAAAATCACTAAAATAATACAAAATTGTTCCAACATTTTAAATCCTATTTCAACTATAATGATTTTTATTTTCAAATAATAATTTTTGCTTTGAAACCTGAATGTAACCTAAGATTATTCAAAAACTTTGATTGATGAACCTTTAAAATGTAATAATTTTTGTTTCAAAAACGATGACAAAACCGAAAAATCTAAATAGTTGAAAAATGTGTAAATGCCAACATAACCTAAATTTGTTGAAAATTGCAAATGTTGATGATGATTTGTGTCTAAAAATGTTGTTTTTATTTTTATTATTATTTATTATTTATATTTATATTTATATTTCATATTATATATTATTATATTATTTCAGATTCATTGTGAAAATTTTGGAAATCTTATTAAATATAGTTTTTAAATTATTAAAAAAAAAACATATATAGTTAATTTTTCTTGCAATTTGTTAACACATTCTAAATATATTTTAAACTTACGTGATTATTTAATAAATTAATAATTGTTTCATTGTCATTCATTATTTAGAAAGGAATATAATTTTTTTAAATATTCTCTTATAATTAATTTTTCAAAATAAAAAATCATTTTTAATTTTCGCAGCAAACTTAAAAATTTTTTTATATTCTTGAAACCTTTAAAGATCCTTGTGAAGCTTCAAAATTTTATTCCGAAATTGTCAAAAATCTAGTTTTTCATTTTTCGAAATCTTGTACAGTTTTAAAATTTAAATTAAGTTTGGATCTTCTCCAAATTTTGAAATATCTCTCAAACCAACTTAAATTTTTTTTCAATTGATAATCTTTCAATTGTTATTTATGCATGAAAATTCAATAACTTCACTCACATAATAAAACTTTGCTAAATAGAACAATTAAAATTGTAAGGTTCAAACTTAAATTTAACACTGTAAAATATTAAGGATTTAAGGCTTTCTATTGCAAATAATTCACATCAGTTTAAAATTGTTTAGTTTCTAATTGTTGATTTATAATTGCTCGTTTCAAATGGAAAGTAAAATATTGATAAATATTGAAAAAAATGTCATCTTTAATTAAAAAATTTCAAATGAAAGAATTAAAAAAGGAATATCTTACATTGTAACAATATTTGAATAATTTGCATCACTTTCCCTTCTTTGCAACCCCTTATTTCTCCTTACATCCCCTCGCTTCCTCTCCCCTCATTTTCTATCGCTTTCCCTCCCCTACTTCCCCTCATTTTCCCTCACTTCTCCAACTCTTCCACCTCTCATTCCCCCTACTTCCGCTCATAACCCCTCACTTCTCCAACTTTCCCACCTCTCATTCCCCCTACTTCCCCTCATTACAACTCACTTTTCCAACTTTCCCACCTCTCATTCCCCCTCATTTCTCCTCCTTCCCAACCCATAATTTCCTCTACACCCCCTACCCTTATTTCCCCTACTTCCCCTCCCCTCATTTCCCTCACGGGAAGTAGGGAAAGTTAGGGTAGGGGATGTAGAGGAAATTATGGGTGGGGAAGCCGGAGAAATTAGGGGGAATGAGAGGTGGGAAAGTTGGACAAGTGAGGGGTAATGAGGGGAAGTAGGGGAGGGAAATCGATAGAAAATTAGGAGAGGGGAAGCGAGGGGAAGTGAGAAGAAATAAGGGGTTGAAAAGTATGGAAAGTGATGGAAATCAGAGGAGAAGAAGGAATTTCTAGGAATTTTCGTTTAATCAGAAAGAATTTTTAGGGTTTTGTAACCCCGGCCAGAAACCCTTATAGTTTCACTGGGGTTTCCGTTCGTTCATCGGTCGTACGTTTTTCCAAGGAGGGGAAGTGACGCGAAATGAGTGGAGGGATGGAGGAAAATGTGGGGAAATGGGGGAGGGAAATTCGAAGAAATAAGGAAAAATTGTTTCGTGAAAAATCAATTTTTTTAAGAAAACATTTAACTGTTCTATTGTTGGTTGAAAATTAATATTTTTTAGATGAAAATTTAACTACTTTTTCGAAAAGTCATTTATTTTGTTGAAAGTCTTCTTTTTTGTTAGAAAATTAATTTTTTGGTTTAAAATTCAACTATTCCAGTTTGAAATTCATCAGTTTTGTGGAAAATTTATTTTTTCCAATGAAAATTTAACTAATCCATTTTTTGTCGAAAATTTATCTTTTTAAGTTCAAAATTCAACTGTTTGATTGAAAATTTGCTTTCTTGAAAGTCGTCTTTTTTTGTAAATTTTGTTTGTTCTTTGGTTGAAAATTCAACTACTCTAGTTAAAGATTGATAATTTTAGTTGAAATTATTATTATTTTTTTTTTTTAATTCAACGATTCCAGTTGAAGACTCATCATTTCAGTTGAAAATTCATCAGTTTGGTGAAAAATTAATTTTTTTAACTGAAAATTCAACTATTCCATTTTTTGTTGAAAAATTATATATAAAATATATATAAAATAAATTCTGGAATGGCAGAAATCATTGAAAATTATTCAAAAATATATCATTTCTTATAAAAAGTAAAAATAAATGTTTAATCTTTCCCCTATTTTTCCCTTTTTCGTGAGAAAATTACCCTATTTCCCCTTTATTGAGCTCCGTTTGCACTGTGATCCCTGTCATCTTTTTAGGTTAAAAATTCAAACATCCTTTGGTAAAATTTAAACAATAGACAGAGAAAGTGTTTGGTTGAAAATTCAACTATTTTGTTGAAAATTCGTGTTTTTTAAAAATAAAAATTAATTTTTTTCAACTGAAAATATAACTGTTCCATATTTGCTGAAATTTTTCTTTTTTTGTTGTTAAAAATTAAATTTTTTAACTAAAAATATAACTATTCCATATTTTTTTGATAATTAATCTTTTTTAGTTGAAAATTTATGTATTTTGTTGAAAATTCGTCTTTTTTGATAAAAAAAAATATCTTTATGGTTGAAAATTCATCATTTTGGTCGAAAACTCAACTTTTTGGTTTAAAATTAATTTTTTCATTGAATATTCATTGTTACAGTTGTAAATTTCATTTATTTTGTTAAAAATTTAAGTATTTTGTTAAAGAATCTTTTTTTTGCTGAAAGTTAATTTTTGAAACTGAAAAATTAACTATTCCGTGTTTGGTTGAAAATTGAACTATTTTGTTGAAAATTCGTATTTTTTAAAATTAAAATTAATTTTTTTTAACTGAAAATATAACTGTTCCATATTTGATTGAAAATTCCCTTTTTTTTTGTTGAAAATTAATTTTTTAACTGAAAATATAACTATTCCATTTTTGGTTGATGATTAATCTTTTTTCGTTGAAAATTCATGTATTTTGTTGAAAACTGGTGTTTTTTTATTCAAAAAAATAATCTTTATGGTTGCAAATTCATCTTTTTGGTCCAAAACCCAACTTTTTTATTTTAAATTCATTTTTCTTATTGAAGATTTATACTTATAGTGGAGGAAATTAAGCCCGAGTTATTGCGCATTCATACAGAAGAACTGTTATCAAAAGTGACCTGTAAATTATCATACTTTACTATAAATCACTATAAATTTTACTAGCTTCCGCAAATTTTCATTTGTCAGTTGAAATTTATGAATATTTATGACATTGGTGAAAATTTATAAGAATTGGTGAAATTCATGGTAAACATGCGTCAAACATCATCGGAGGGCAAGCTAAATATTTCGCCAGTCCTGAAAATATCCAAAATCAACTTTTTGTGGGCCCATAGTTTTGGAATTCAAAGGAGTTCAGAAAATTTAAAAAATGTGTTCACCCTTGGCTTATGTATCTTCAAAGAAAACGGAGTCAACTAAGAATATCTATCCGATGACTTTTTTCTATGATGCTTGGTAAATTCCGAAGAATTATTAATTATTTGAACAATTTCAATTTAAAGAATCAGACCTTGCCTATTTTTAACTTTTTGATGTCTCTTTCCTACGATATTTGCAAACTTAATAATTATTGATTATTTAAACAAATTTCATAAACAAATTCAGAGTTTGGACATTTTTTAAACGGATAGTCTTTTTGCTATTTTTCAGCGAATAGGCTTAATTTTTTAACAGAATTAACTAAGGATATCTTTCCGGTGACTTTTTGGTATGATGAATTTTAATTTCAATATCTCTTTTCTACGATACTTTGTAAATATTCAATAAACATTAATTATTTCAACAATTTTCATAAACATATCCAGAGTTTGGGTCTTTTTCATATTCAATTTTTCGTTAGAAATTAATCTTCTTGGTTAAAAAATAAACTTTTTGGTTGAATCTTACATTTTTTTTGTTTTTGAAAATTCGTTTCATTTTTGGTTAAAAATTAATTTTTTTAACTACAAATTGAACTATTCAATTTTTCGTAGAAAAGTAATCTTCTTGGTTAAAAAATTATCTTTTTGGTTGAATATTTAAATTATTGTTATCAATATTTTTTTGTTTGAAAATTTGTTTCATTTTTGGTTAAAAATTAATTTTTTCAACTGAAAATTTAACTATTCCATTTTTTGTTAAAAACTGACTGTTTTTAGTTGAAGATTCAACGAATTGGTTGAAAATTTAAATATTTTGTTGCAAATTCAAGTACTTGGTTGAAAATTTATGAATTTTGTTGATGATTTTTTTTTTTTAGAAAATTAATCTTCTTGGTTAAGAACTGAACTTGTTGGTTAAAAATTTAATTCTTTGGTTGATTTTTGAACTCTTTTCTTGTAAATTCATTTTTAAAAAATTTATCATTTCAGTTGAAAATTCATATATTTGAGGAGAAAATAAATATATTTTGTTGAAAATTCATAATTTTCGTTGAGGATTCGAAATCAATTATATTTTTTATTGAAAATTAAATCTTTTTTGGTAAAAAGTAAAAACTGTTTGGTTAAAAGTTAAACGAAATTTGAAAACTTTAAATTTTTTAATTAATTTATTTAATAATTATTATATGTATTATAATATAATAATATAATATATATATATATATCAGTCTGACATCACAGCAACTTTTCTACTTAAAAAAGGTGACGGTAATTTTTGCTTCAAAAAAAGGTCATAAAAAATGTTGTATAAGTTAAATAAATGTGTTATAAAAATGAATGGATAATAAATAATTCGAAATAATAAAATAAGTAATTAAGTACGACACACTATGATTATCAAAAACTGAAGATTCTCATCAAATTGTTTCAAAAATGAAACCAGTACAAAAGAAATGAATTTTTAAATAAAAAGGACCAATTTTTAACCAAGAAAATTAATTTTCTACTGAAAAAGACAAATTCTGAATAAAAGACTTAAATTTTTGATTAAATAGTTGAATTTTCAAACAATAAGATTCAATTTTTACCAAATTGTTCGATATTCGACAAAAATCAATGTTCTCAAATATTCAACAAAATACATGAATTTTGAACAAAATATTAAAATTTCAACCAAGAGGATTATTTTGCCAATGAAAAAGATGAGTTTTTAAAGAAATGCATGAATTTTAAATCGAATATTTGACTTTTCAAATAAAAAGATCAATTTTCATTTTGAAAAAATTAATTTTTAACTAAAAAAAGGTATTTTCCACAAAGTAGTTTATCTTACGACTAAATAGTTGAATTTTCTTAAAATTGTCCTGAGATTTTCTGGAAATTCAAATAATCAGTTGAAATTTAAACCACTCTGTTAAGAATATATTACTCAAATTGAAGATTCATCTCTTTGGTGGACAATTTAACTATTTCGTTGAAAATTTGTTTCAAATCTTATATTTCAGAAATTTTATCATTCTTGAATTTTATTATTCAGGAATTTTATTATGTGGAAATTTTATTGTTCGGGAATTTTCCAAATCGGAAACGTTATTCGGAAATTTTATTCTTCGGAAATCTTATTATTCAGGAATTCTATTATTCGGGAATTTTCCATTTCAGGACATTTATTACTCGGAAATTTTCCCATTCGGAAGTTTTATTATTCAGGAATTTTCCATTTCATGAATTTTATTATTCGGGAATTTTATTATTCGGCAATTTTCCAATTCGGGAATTTTATTATTCGGGAATGTTATTATTCGGAAATTTTATTATTTGGGAATTTTCCAGTTCGGGAATTTTTATTCGGAAATTTTATTATTCGGGAATTTCATTATTTGGAAATTTTCTAATTCAGGAATTTTTTTTGGAAATTTTATTATTCGGAAATTTCCCAATTCGGGAATTTGATTATTTGGGAATTTTCGAATTCGCGAATTTTTATTCGGAAATTTTAATATTCGGGAATTTCCCAATTCGGGAATTTTATTATTCGGGAATTTCCCAATTCGGGAATTTTATTTTACGGGAATTGCATTTTTTGGGAATTTTCCAATTCCGGAATTTTATTATTCGGGAATTTCTCAATTCGGGAATTTTATTATTCGGGAATTTCCAAATTGGGGAATTTTATTATTCCGGAATTTTCCAATTCGGGAATTTTTATTCGGAAATTCTATTATTCGGGAATATCTCAATTCGGGAATTTTAGTCTAAAACCTACATTCTTTTCCAAAATTTTAGGAAATCATTTGACATTATTTAAAAACTTTTTCAAATTTCTCTTAAAATTCATTTTTTAAAGTAAAAAGTTATTTGTAATTTTCCCATGATTCTTTTTCAAACATTATTTGAACTTTTTCCAGAAATTTTAAGAAAAATTATTTATTCACATGAAACCTTTCAAATTTTTTTTTACTTCTAAATTTTGTTTCAAAATTTGGAAAAATCTACATTTTCTTTTAATTCTTTTTAAATTATTTCAAGATTTCATTTATTTGCAAATCACTTCAAAGCTTCTACGCTTCTAAATATGTTTTGAAAAAATTAAGTTTTCCTAAAATTTGTAAAATCTTACAAAATTAAAAAAATTTATTAAAATCTTCCAGATTATTTTTCGACATATTTTGAAATCGTTAAAATTCTTCATTCATCCTTTTTGTTGCTTTTTGTTATCTTGAAACATTTTAGAATTCTTAAAAAGCCTCTTTTTTCGAAATCTTAAAAATTCTACAATTTGTTACAATTTTTTTTTAACTTTCTCAAGATTTACATAATTTGTGAATATTTTCAAAACTTTTCAAACTTCGAAATATCCTTTAAAATCATGCAAAGTTTTTCTACAATTTTTTTAAATTCTACAAAATGAAAAGAATCCCTTTTCAAATCATTCAGATTTGTTTTCGATATTTAAAAAAAATTGAACTATTTTGAAATATTTCCAAAAATTAATTTTTCAAAATAAAAAATCATTTAATGAACGTAATTTTCAATTGTAAATTTTAAAAATTGGGAACTCTTTAATTTTAAATATTTACAATGTAAAGCTCTGAAATTTTGAAGAGTTAAAATTAAAAATTCTAGAATTTTGAAAATGCAAAATTCAAAGTTATTCAATTTTGAAGCTTTTTATTTCAAGTGATATGATTTTGAACGCTTTTTTGGTAAAAGTTTAATTTTGAAGATTCACCATTGAAGATTCTTCAATTTCAAAGATTTGCAATTTTAAATTCTTCCATTTTTTAAATTTATGATTGTAAATTCATTAATTTAAAATGTTTATAGTTTAATATTGTGTACTTCTAAACGATTTTGGAATATCTAGTTTTAATATGAAGATTTACAATGTAAAATTCCTCAGTGTTGAAGATTTGCAAGTGAAGATTCTTCAGTTTTGAAGAAGTATAAATCAAAATTATTAAATTGATATGATTTCGAAGATTAAAAGTCAAGAGTTTTTAATTCCAAATTTTCCAAATTGAAGAAATTTTAAATTCAAGTTATCAGAGTTACAGAGTTTTTATTCTTAAAACTTAGAACATGTATGATTTGTACTTGTAAAATTTAAAAATTAAAAAAAAACTAAAATTTTAAAGATTGGCAATTCGAAATTCTACAATTTTCAACAGTTACAATAGAAAATTTTTCCACTTCGAATATACAGAATTGAAAATTATTTAATTTACAATATTTATATATTTCAAAATTACGTAATTTTGAACGTCTTTCTTAATAGTTCATCTTTAACCAAAAACAAATGAATTCTTAACAAAGTAGTTCAAATTTCAATCAAGTAGTTTAATTTTGAATCAAAAAGATGATTTTTCAACCAAATTGATGAATTTTCGTTAAAAAAAATAGTTAATTTGTGACAAAGTCATTCAACTTTCAACCAAGTAGTTTAATTTTCAACCAAAAAAATGAAATTTCAACTAAAATGACGAATTTTCATTAAAAAAACGAATTTTTGAAAAATTAATTTAACTTTCTACCAAGTAGTTCAGTTTTCAATAAAAAAGATGAATTTTCAACTAAATTGATGAATTTTCTTTAAAAAAAAAAAAGAATTTTTGAAAAATTAGTTCAACTTTCAACCAAGTATTTTAATTTTCAACCAAAAAGATCAATTTTCAACCAAAAAGATCAATTTTCAACCAGAAAGATCAATTTTCAATCAAAAAGATAAATTTTCAACCAAAAAGATCAATTTTCAACTAAACTGATGTATCTTTAACCAAAAACAAATGAATTCTTAGCAAAGTAGTTCAAATTTCAACCAAGTAGTTTAATTTTCAACTAAATTGATGAATTTTCATTTAAAAAAATGAATTTTCGAAATAGTAGTTCAACTTTCAACCAAGTAGTTTAATTTTCAATAAAAAAGATGAATTTGCAACTTAAATAATATATATTTTACAAACAAAATGATAAATTTTCAGTCAAGTAATTCAAATTTCAACAAAGTAGTTTGATTTGAATTTTCAACTAAATTGACGAATTTTCTAGTTTTGAATTCTTTGAAATTCTTTAGAATTCTTTTTAGTTCTTTAGAATTCCTTTGAAATCTTTTATATTCTTTTTATTATGTAGAATTTATTGAACTTCTTTAGTATTCTCTTTAATTCTTTAGAATTCTTGGTAATTCTTTAAAATTCTTAAATTTTTTTTTATTTCTTTCAATTTCTTAGAATTCTTTTAAATTCTTTAGAATTATTTTTAATTCTTTAAAATTCTTTAAGCTTAAAATTGAAATTTTTTGTTTAATTCTTTAGAACTCTTTAGAATTCTTTCTAATTCTTTAGAATTCTTCAGAATTCTTGTTAATTCTTTAAAATTCTTGACAATTTTTTTTAATTCTTTCAAATTCTTTTAAATTCGTTAGAATTCTTAAAAATTTTAAAGAATTCTTTTAAATTCTTTGAAATTCTCTTTAATTATTGAGATTTCTTTTGAATTCTTCAGAATTCTTTTAAATTCTTTAGAATTCTTTTAAATTCTTTAGAATTCTTTCTAATTTTTTTTTAATTATGTAGAATTCATTTAACTTCTTTAGAATTCTATTGAATTCTTAACAATTCTTTTTGATTCTTTAGAATTCTTTGCAATTCTTTTTAATTCTTCAGAATTCTTTTAAATTCTTCAGAATTATTTTTAATTCTTTAAAATTCTTTCTAATTATATAGGATTCTCTTTTTTTCTTTAGATTTCTTTAAATTCTTTAGAATTCTTTCTAATTCTTTAGAATTGTTTTGAACTCTTTAAAATTCGATTTCAAGGGATATCAAAACTTGCATGGTATTTTAAAAGATTTAAAGAAATTAAAAAAAATATCAGATATTTCGAGCCATTCTAAAGTGCTCCATCTAACTAATTTTTTTTTCAATTCCAAGAAATATAACGAGATTAAAATTTTTTTAAGGGTTCTCAAAGAATTTCGTAGGATTTCAGAAAATTTCAAAGGAGTTTAGGATTCGAAATGATTTCTAGAGAAATTTA
>JAABKJ010075445.1:251682172-251743910 GCA_011634705.1 Andricus grossulariae
TTCCAAGCTATTCTAAAGTGCTTTATCTAACTATTTTTTTTTTAATTCCATGAAATATAACGAGATTTAACATTTTTAAAGGGTTTTAAAAGAATTTCGTAGGATTTCAGAAAATTTAAAAGGACTTTACAAAGGTGTGCAGTGATATTTGAAAGATTGCAAGGGATTGGAAATGAATTCTAGAAAACTTAGGAAATAAATGATATGAAATAAAATATCAAGAGATTTCTACGGATTTCAGGGATTTCAGAGACTTAGACTGAATCAAAAGTGCTCTATTTGATTACATTTTTTGTTTAATTCGAGATTAAAATTTCTTCAAGTGTTTTCAAAGAATTTCGTAGGATTTAAGAAAATTTCAAAGGATTTTAGAAAGGTCTCCAGTGATATTTGAAAGATTGCAAGGGATTCGAAAAGATTTCTAGAGAGCTTGAGGAAATAAATGAAATGAAATAAAATTTCAAGGCATGTATTTTGTTGAAAATTCGTCTTTTTTTAGTGGAAAATTAATCTTTTTGTTTAAAAATTCATTTCTCTTGTTAAAAATTTAACTATTTTGTTAAAAATTCGTTTTTTGTGGTCAAAAATAAAAATTTTTAAATGTAAACATAACTTCGATTTTTGGCTAAATTTTTTTTCTTTTTTAATTGAAAAGTGATGTTCAACTATTTGGTTCGATTTTTTTCCTATTAAAGATTCGTCATTATAGTTGAAAATTAATTTATTTGGTTAAAAATTTAACTATTTTGTCAAAAAAAAATTCTTTTTTGGTTGAAAATTAATTTTATTTAACTAAAAAATTTCACTACTCCATGTTTCGATGAAAATTTACCTTCTTTAATTAAAAAATTCAATTACTTGCTTGAAAATTTATGTATTTTGTTGAAAATTCGTCTTTTTTGGTAGGATATTAATTTTCTTGGTGAAAAAATCAACTTTTTGGTTAACAATTTATTTCTTTGGCTAAAAATTGAACTAATATGTTAAAAATTTGTTTTTTATTGTCAAAAAAATAATTTTTTTAAATTTAAAATAACGATTGCATTTTTGGTTCAAAATTTATGTTTAATATTTAAGAATTCATGTATTTTATTGAAAATTCGTTATTTTTTGTAGAAAATTAGTCTTCTTGGTTGAAAATTAATTTCTTTGGTGAAAAATTTAGCTATATTTTTCCAAATTTCGTTATTTAGGGTTAAAAAATAATTTGTTTTCAACTCCATCTATTTTCACCTACAATTCTTAAGCATTTTATTAATTTCTTTTGAATTCACTTGAATATTTATAAATTCACTCCAATTTTACTTAAATGAGTGAAATATTTTATCATATCCTATCCTATTCTATCCTAGCCTATATTATTCTATCCTGACCTATCCTGTCCTATCCTATCCTATATTATTCTATCCTATCCTATCCTGACATGCCCTGTCATATCCTATCCTATCCTATGATATCCTATCCTATCCTATCCTATCATATTCTATACTATCACATCCTATCCTATCCTATCATATCCTATCCTATTTAAATGAGGAAAATTTCCTTGATTTTTAATAAGTTCACTACAATTTTACTTAAATGAGTAAAATATCATACCATATTCTCTCCTATCCTGTCCTGTCCTATCATATCCTATGCTATCCTATCCTATTCCATTTAAATAAGGAAAATTTCCTTAAATTATTCTATATTCACTCCAATTATAGTGAAATCAGTAGAATATTTTGGATCTTTTTTTTCTACTTGACATTTTAATTTATTTTGATTTCGCCCTGAATTTTCAATTTTTATCCTGATTTCTTAGAATTTTTTTTTAAATCTTTGATGATCTCTTGATTTTTTTTAACTTTTCCTACATTTTTTTTAATTCTTCTAGATTCACACAATTTTACTCAATTAGAGTCGTTTGACCTCACCTACAATTCTTAAGCATTTTATTAATTTCTTTTGAATTCACTTGAATATTTATAAATTCACTCCAATTTTACTTGCGTTTTTATTTCAACTAGCGATATTTGTACTCTTGATGAAACTAAAAGAAGAGGCACTTGCATTGGCGATCTAGGAGGCCCTCTAGCGGTCCAATTTCCTCCACTGATGGCTCCTCACCTACTTGGTATCATGTCCGATGTGAGAGGAGAGACGTTTGGGAAAGATCCTGATGTTTTTATTAATCTAAATCATGCTGCTATTAATGAATGGATCACTCATGCCATTAACAACCATGTTTTACATTAAAATACTGTTGATACGCTCTTTAAACTTCATTGATGTAGATCTCATATTTAAAGAAATTCGAGAATTCTGAAAGAAATTAAGACACGTGATTGAATCCTGATCTTGTGGTTGCCTCATTGCTTCTATAATTAGCAAAATGATAATACTATACATACTTAGGCACAGCACCACATTAGGGAAGACGGCAGGAACGTTGACGCAGGTGTAGTTTTGAGACATAATATTTTCTCGTAGATAAATATAAATTACACTGGTTTTAAAGTGAAAGAGTTCAATTAAACAGATAATTATGAAATCTAACCCCGAAGTATCTGTACTTACGTTAAAATTCTAACATTCACAGCAAATTTGAGAAAAAAATTCTACCCGTACGTTGCACTTTAATAATAAGTAAGAATTTAGCCGACTAATTTACGGTTATTACATTATTTTAGAATATCTGACAAGATTTTAAGGCATCAAAGAACTTTGTATTTTCATGCACTCTATTTTACCGACTTTAAGATACATGTATAAAGTTTTTTACCTTGAGTGGGAATGAAAGTGTAGTACTGTAATGTACCTGGTATCGTAACAGCTTTGTCAAATCTGGCTTCCGGTAACTTGGTGGCTAAGGCATGATTTTCTTCGCTGCTGAAAGAAAACTTCGGTTTCCTTACAGTTACTCTTTGCCCACTGAAACAAAACATGGGGAGTGAGTATGTAATGTTTCGGAGAACATTGTGAGCTCGAACGTGCTGCTTGTCTCTTTATATTCGCTTCTATACCATCACATGCACCCCTAGCATGAAATGTACCATGAAAGTGCCATTCAACTTGGATACAAAAATCTTCCTCATGGGCTTGGAGATTAGCAAAGCTACTCTTATTTTTAAAATGTTGCCCTGCACTATCAGTGAAATAGTGGATATTCTGTGGCCTAAAATGAGTTTTTAAGTAATCTACTATTATCTTCTGATACTCGTGAACAGACACCGTGTCATGAGCTAAGTTATCAGATATGATTGCGATACTTACATGCTTGAGCTCTCCATTATTTATAAAAAATCACCTAGAGAATATTGTTGCTTGGTCCTTATTCCAGTGCAATGATTGAGCTGCATTCTGAATTATAAACGCATATCTTTGAGCGAAATCGAAGCAAATAAAAAACTCCCCACGCAATAAATTTTCCTTTAGGTTTTTGAAAAAAGATTGCTCCTTTGAAATAAAGTGATGAGTTTTTAATTTTAACAGCCTTTCACAGAAATCATCTAGGAATTCATCAGTATCCATTACGTCTCCTTTAGTCAAAAACCCAACTCTTCTGTTAATAATACATCTTTTTGGGTTGAAGATCTTTTAGTAGAAAATTATTATTTATTAATTAGTAATTTTATTAATTGAGAAACTATGTCACAATTATTCCCTATTTTCTGAAATTTATATTCAAGCTGCGCCCTATTAAATATCCTGACCAGAAAATGTGAAAAGTAGATCTCATGCAAAATAATTTTATTGAGTTGTGAAAGAGACGGAAGCAGGTGTCTACAGAATTTGGTGTCACAATTCGTCAATTTTGATCGAGAAGTATAGACCCTCCGGAATAAAATTTCCTGTCGATGAAAAGTTTCCCTGACGTCTAGAGGAGAAGGGTCGTCTAATCTGACACGCAAAAATATTTTAGCGGAAATCCAGAAAGCATTTAAAAGCACAAAGACTTTTTTTGTGACAAGAATGTGAAATCCGTGTTTAGATCATCTCGACCGCGACCTTGTCCACAGGGATGGTAATCAAACACAGACAGAGGGTAAAAGTGAGATTTAGAAAGGTTCACTTCGAGGTCGCTGGCAACAGGAGAGAGGGTGACAAATGTGAAAGAGGGTTAGAATAAAAGAGACGAGGGCCAAAGTATCTCAGCAACACACTTTTTTCCTGAGGGATATTCCTAAATATATATATATATATATAATCTTATTATATTTATAGTCGAAACCAGAAAAGATTGATTTTCTACCAAGAGATTCATTTTAGAATTGAAAAGATACATTTTCGAACAGAAAAATTTTTTCTAATTCTGGAAAGTCCCTTAAAATACTTGGAAATCTTTCACATTCTCTTTGAATCCCGTAAAATCCTTTGAAATATTTTGGAATCCCTTTAAAACCATTGAAATCCTTCAAAATATATTAAAATTCTTTGAATTTCGTGAAATCCTTAAAAATCCTTCGGAATCTTCCACAGTCTCTTGAAATTTTTAAAAATTCCTCGAAATCTTTGGGAATCCATTCAAAATTATTAAATTTTTTCAAAATCTCATTAAATTATTGAAAACTCACCTTAAAATCCTTTGAAATCTTTGAGAATCCCTTGAACACCATTAATATCCTTTTGAATATATATTAAAATTTTTTCTAATTCTGTAAAATCCCTCAAAATCCTTGGAAATGTTTTATATTCTCTTCAAATCCCCTAAAATCCTTTGAAATATTTGAAGATCCCTTGAAAACCATTGAAATCCTTCAAAATATTTCAAAATTCCCTAAAATTTCGTGAAATCCTTAAAAATCCTTCGGAATCTTTCACAGATTCTTGAAATGTTCAAAAATCCCTTGAAATCTGGAAGTCCATTAATAATTATTTAGGTTTTCCAAAATCTCAATTAATGAATTAAAACCTCACCTTCAAATCCTTTGAAATCTTTGAGAATGCCTTGAACACCATTAATATCCTTTTAAATGTATATTAAAATTTTTTCTAATTCTGGAAAGTCCCTTAAAATACTTGGAAATCTTTCACATTCTCTTTGAATCCCGTAAAATCCTGTACATTACCGTACCACTTCTCATGTTGATTTTTGCCCGTTCAGAATGAGAGACATACATTCCAGCAAGGACATTACTACCAATATTGCAAAAAATTTACCAACGGATGTTGATTTACCAGTTTTTTCTTGGGTTGGCATAGGCTCATTTTTAATACGTCCTATTCCCAATTTTAATGGTGACTCTTCAGAAAAAGTGTATCTTTGAAGTTCGAATATCCGGTACGGATTTCTGTCCGAAATAAGTTAAATGAATTTATGATGTTCAAGTCCATATTCACATTCGTTAGAAGAAGGCATTTCCGGAGGTGAAACCATGGTCCTGGCAGGAGGAAAAGGATTTGCTCGAGGAGACCTGGACCTGCGACGAAAGGCTAACTCAGCAGGAGGATAAGACATGCCTAAAGAATGAGGTCTGGCAGACGGAAACACGAGATCAGAAAATTCTAAAGGAAGCAACGCGACAAAGTCAAACATGGTATCAGAAAACCTGAGAGAAAAGTGGCTGGCAGGAGGAGACGTGCCAGAAGAATTATGTCTGTCAGAAGAAAGAGAAGATCCATTAGGTAAACAATCGAACTGTGAACTTGACTCATCAGCAAGAAAGAGAATTACGTTTTCCTCAAGTACGTGAAGCCAGACAGAATTCAAATTTCGTGGATGAACTCGTCTCAAAAAAGAAGGAAAAGACAGTTTGTCAGCAGAAGGTTCAGAAGAATGTAGGGAGAACATGATGATGATGAAAATGGTAGAGAAAAATGAAATGGTTGAAAATTCGCCTTTTTGCAAACAATTAATCTTATTGTTTGAAAATTCGTTTTTTTTATTAATTAAACTGTTTCTGATTTAAAATTGAAATCTTTTCCGATTGAAATATCAACTACTACATTTTTTGTTCAGAATTCATATGTTTTAGTTAAAAAATTATATTTTTTTGTTGAAAATTCCACTTCTAGGTTAAACGTTAAACTATTTTGTTAAAAATTCACTTGCACGATTGAAAATTTATCATTTTAGTTAAGAATTTATCTCTTTGGTTAAAAATGTAACTATTTTATTGAAAATTCGTATTTTTGGGGAAAAAATTATTCTTTTTGGTCGAAAATTAGTTTTTTTTTCAATTCAACTGTTTTTTATTTAAAATTAAAATCTCTTTGGGTTAAAATATGAACTATTACATTTTTCGGTGAGAATTTATATTTCTTGATTGAAAATTCAACTATTTGGTTGAAAATTCACTTACTTGTTTGAAAATTCATCATTTTAGTTGAAAATTCATTTCTTTGGTTGAAAATGTAACTAACTTGTTAAAAATTCGTCTTTTTTGTCAAAAAATTATTCTTTTTTGTGGGTTAAAAATTCATCTTTTTGATTGAAGATTCAACTCTTTTTTTTGAAAATTCAACTTCTGGGTTAAAAGTTAAACTATTTTGTTAAAAATTCTCTTATTTGGTTGAAAATTCGCCTTTTTGCAAACAATTAATCTTATTGTTTGAAAATTCGTTTTTTTTATTAATTAAACTGTTTAATTAATTAAACAAAAGAATAATATTCTACCAAAAAGACGAATTTAAAAAAAAATTATTTAATTTTAAAGCCAAAAAAACAAATTATCTACAAAATTGTTGAATTTTCAATCAAAAAGGTGAATTTTCAACTTAAAAAAATCAAGTTGCGACCAAAAAAACGAATGCTTAACAAAATAGTGAAATTATATCAACCAAAAATGGTAAAGTTGAAAAATTGGTAAAGAAATTTTTTTTTTAACAAAATCGGTAGGTAAATTTTCAACCGTTTTCAAACGTGGAGAATAATATTCTACCAAAACAGACAAATTTTCAATGAAATACATGAATTTTCAACTGTAAAGTTAAATTTTCAACTAAAAAAGATAAATTTTTAATTAAAAAATGGAATAGCTTTATTTTCAGTTAAAAAATTAATTTTGAACAAAAAAAAAAGTATTTTCAACAAAATCAGTAAATTTTCAACTATTTTCAAACAAGGAGAATAATATTCTACCAAAAAAGACCAATTTTTAACTGAAAAATATAAAGTTTTAACCAAAAACATGGTATAATTTTATTTTATGTTACTAAATTATTTTTGAAAAAAAAGAAGTTTCATCAAAATAAATTTTCACCGAGAGAAATGAATTTTCAACTTAAAAAGATAAATTAAAAAAAATAGAATAGTTTGCTATGCAGTTAAAAAATTAATTAAACAAAAGAATAATATTCTACCAAAAAGACGAATTTAAAAAAAAATTATTTAATTTTAAAGCCAAAAAGATAGAAAATTCTTCCCTTTAGGCTGAAACTTCATCTTTTTGGTTCAAAGTTAATTCTTTTTATTTTGGAAAATCTACTGTTATATTTTTTGTTCAGAATTAATCTCTTTTGGTTAAAAATGCTGCTACTGAATTGAAAAATTAACTTTTTAATTGATCATTCGTCTTTTTGGATAGAAAATTCTTCCTTTTAGGTTGAAACTTCATCTTTTTGCTTCAAACTTAATTCTTTTTTATTGGAAAATCGACTATTATATTTTTGGTTCAGAATTCATCTCTTTTTGTGAAATATTCTACTATTTGGTTGAAAATTTAACTGGTTTGTTGATCACTGGTCTTTTTGGAGAAAAAATTCTTCCTTTTAGGTTGAAACTTCATCTTTTTGTTTCAAAGTTAATTCTTTTTATTTTGGAAAATCTACTGTTATATTTTTGGTTCAGAATTCATCTTTTTTCTTTAAAAATTCTGCTACTGAATTGAAAAATTAACTTTTTTATTGATCATTTGTTTTTTTGGATAGAGAATTCCTCCTTTTATGTTAAAACTTCATATTTTTGGTTCAAACTTAATTTTTTTTTATTGGAAAATCGACTATTATATTTTTGGTTCAGAATTAATCTCTTTTGTGCAAATATTCTACTATTTAGTTGAAAATTCGACTGCTTTGTTGAATATTCGTCTTTTTGGATAGAAAATTCTTCCCTTTAGGCTGAAACTTCATCTTTTTGGTTCAAAGTTAATTCTTTTTATTTTGGAAAATCTAATATATATATATATATATATACATATATATGAATTAAAAATATTATTATGATTATTATTATAATTTCCTATTATTCAGATATTTTAATTATTGAACCAATTTTATTTATAATTCAAGAAAAAATTAAACTTTACAAATTCAAATTTTGATTTAAAAAAAAATCTTATATGAACTATTACATTTTTTGTTGAAAAAATCATTTTTGTGAGCTGAAAATTTAACTATTTGATTAAAAATTTGACAATTTTGTTGATAATGTAATTATTTTGTTTGAAAGTTCAACTATTTGTTTGAAAAATCATCTTTGTAGGTTGAAAATTCAATAATTTGGTTAAAAGTTTAACTAATTTGTTAAGAAAATTCATTATTTTGTTGAAAATTCAACTATTTTGTAAAAAAGTAATTTTTTTCATTGAAAGTTCAATTGTTTTGTTGAAAATTCGTCTTTTTGGATTGAAAATTGATTTTTTTATTGAAAATATAACTTTTCCTTTTTTATTGAAAATTAATTTTTTTACTGCCAATATAACCTTTTTTTCGTTGGAAAAAGTATATTTTTTAGTTGAAAATTCAATTATTTGTAAAAAAATTCGTCTTCTTTGTTCGAAAATTAACCTTCTTCGTTGAAAATTAGTCTTTCTGGTTTTAAAATTCCTCTATTTTAGTAGAATTTTTTTTTTTTTTTTGAAATATCAAAATAAAAATAATTATAGAAATTAAACTTAAAATAATTTATATATATATATATATATATATATATATACCCATCGCGGGGTCGATCGCTCTCATCTATAAGATGTTTTAGTTGCAATGAATTAGGGCATTTTAAGCATGAGTGTCCCATGAATTCACATGAAAATAATCCAACCCCTACTAAGAAATCTAAATCTTCTTGCACCTATTGTCACTATACCAATCATATTATTGCGCAATGTAAATTAAAACAACGCCATGAAAAAGAGCGTAATAATAGATCTCAGTCCGCACAGAATTTTTTAAACTTCCAACAGAGGCGTCAAAGCGGTGCGACGATGACCTCGAAACCAAATCAGCACCAAAACACAAATATGTCCTCCAAATCAGGGACCCCTGACTTTCAGAAGCAAACCCAGTAATTACAGTTGAAAATATACATTTTTATAAGCGAATTATCTTATTTCTGATTGATACAGGATGCGATTCGAATTTAATTAAAAGACATTTAAAACAATAATAAAAGGCATAGAATCGAATTTTCAGGTTGTTCCTGATGTCTTTCCTATTAATCGGGGTGGAATTTTAGGGATCTCATTTTTAAAAAATCATAAAGCTAAATTGATTTGGTGAATTTGAAATAGATTTGGGAGGCTCAGGATTGCCTGCAATTTCGTATTCCACCATTAAAATCCCAGCTAGAACTAAAAAATTAGTAAAAATACCAGTTAAAGATACACTTTTGATCGGGGGATACATTCGAAAGGTTAACGCAGGCCCTGGGATTTTTATCGGGGAGTCTCTAGTGAGTAAGGTCGGGGAATGCGTTAAGTTTGAAAATTTATATTTTCGGGTTGAAAATTCCACTTGTTTGTAAAAAATTCTCAGTTTGGCTTGGAAATTCGACAATTTGGTGGCATTTTCTTTTCTTTCTTCACTGCAACATTCTTTCTTGAAAATTCAACCCTTTTTTTGGAATTTCGTCTTTTTAGTTTCAAAATTGATCTCTTTTGTTAGAAATTTCATCTCTATGGTAAAAAAAAAACAACTAAGAAAGTCAGGGAATTTAGAAAAAAAAGTTTTTAAGAAAAAAAGAATGTATTTACTAGGAATTTTTGTTTCTTCCTTTCTATTTGGTGGAAAAATCCACTATTATATTTTTAGTTAAGAATCAATCCTTTTTGGTTAAAATTTTTATTATTTGGTTGAAAATATAATAATTTTGTTAAAAGCTCAACAATTTTGTTCGAAAACCATTTTTTTTTAAATCAACTGTTTTGTCTAAAATTCGATATTTTGAGTTGAAAGTTCAAACAATTGGTTGAAAATGGCCTTTTTTGTTAAAAATTCATATTCTTGGTTTGAAAATTCGACTTGTTTGTAGGAAATTCGCATTTTGGCTTGAAAATTCCAGAAAAATCATTTTTTTAATTTGAAAATTCAATATTTTTGTTGAAAATTCTGTTCTTTTGTTGTCGTTGAAAGTTCAACTATTTGGTTGAAAATGACTTTTTTTTTATTGAAAATTTATATTTTCGGGTTGAAAATTCCACTTGTTTGTAAAAAATTCTCAGTTTGGCTTGGAAATTCGACAATTCAATATTTATTAAAAATGTTTTTTTTTAGACTATAAATTATCAAAATTCCCATTTATTTATAGAACCCAATGTAGAACCTAATAAGAAAATTCAAATATTTTTGGTCGAAAGTTTATACTTCTCCGTTGAAAAGTCTATTATTTTTTTAAATAAAAATTCGTCTTTTTTACTACAAAATTTTATTATTTGGTTCAAAATTGAATTATTTTGTTGAAATTCAACAATTTTTCTAAAATCATACTTCTTGGTTGAAAATTTAACTGTTTTGTTGAAAAGTCGTTTTTTTGGTTTGATAATTCAAAAATTTGATTAAAATTTTTTTTCTTCTTTGACTATATATTTTTTTAATTGAAAATTCAACTATTTTCTTGAAGATTCACCTTTTTGGTTTGATAATGTATCTCTTTCTGTAAGAATTTCATCTTTTTTTGTTGTTAAAAATGCAACTTTCTGGTTGAAAATTGATCTGTTTCGGTTGAAAATTAACTTTTTTGTTGAAAAAACACATTTTGGGGTTGAAAATTAAACTGTTTTGTAAAAAAATAGTATTTTCGGCTCGAAAGTTAAACAAATTTGTTAGAAAATTTAACTATTTCGTCAAAATTGATATATTTTGGTTGAAAATTAATATTTGTATTGTTTGGTAGAAAATCAAAAAAAAAATTCAAGTATTAAAAATGAACCTCAATATTTATTAAAAATGTTTTTTTTTAGACTATAAATTATCAAAATTCCCATTTATTTATAGAACCCAATGTAGAAAATTTTCATTAAAAAAGTTACTTTTTAATATAAAAAACGAACGAATCATCTAGAAATAATTGAATTTTCAATCAAATAATTACATTTTTGACCAAAAAGATAAATTTTTTATCAAGAAGATAAATTTTCAATCAAGAAGATCAATATTCTACCTAAAAAAAAGACTTTCTAACAAATTACGTAAATTTTCAACCGAATAGTTGATTTTTTTAACTAAAAAAATCAACTTTTAATCAATAATGCAATAGTTGAATTTTCATTTCAAAAATTACTTTTGAATTTAAAAAAACTAACGAATCATCTAAAAAATAGTCATTTTTCTATCAAATAATTAAATTTTGAACCAAACAGATAAATTTTTAATCAAGAAGATTAATTTTCTGCTAAAAATAATGAATTCTCAAAAAAATACATAAATTTTCAACCAAATAATTGCATTTTTAACCAAGAAGACTAATTTTCTACCAAAAAGAAGATTTTTCAACAAATTACGTAAATTTTCGACCATGTACTTGATTTTTTAAATTGAAAAGATCAACTTTCAACCAAAAATGCAAAAGTTACATTTTCATTAAAAAAGTTACTTTTTAATTTAAAAAACAAACGAATCATCTAGAAATAGTTGAATTTTCAATAAAATAATTACATTTTTGACCAAAAAGATAAATTTTTAATCAAGAAGATTAATTTTCTACCATAAAAAAAGATTTTTCAACACATTACCTAAATTTTCAACCGAATAGTTGATGTTTTAAACTAGAATCAATGAAAGAGATGAATTTGCAACCAAATTTTGAATTTTTAAATATATTTTAACCTAATAGTTTAAAATTTAACCAAAGAAACGAATTTTCAACAAAATAGCTAAATTTTCAAGAAAAGATAAATTTTAAAGCAAACATGGAATAGTTCAATTTTCAGTAAAAAAATTCATTAAAAAAAAATAATTGTCAATAAAATAGATCAATTTTTAAGCAACGCAATTAATTTTTAACTAAAATAATGAATCTTCCACCAAAAGAATGAATTCTTAACGTAATAGTTGAATTTTTTACGAAAAAAAGACAAGTTTTCAACGAAATAGATGAATTTTCAACAAAATAGTTAAATTTTCAACAATATAGTTAAATTTTCTACCGTAAAAGATTATTTTTAACAAAATACATGAATTTTTAACCAAATTTTGAATTTTTAAAGGAATTTTGACGTAATAGTTAAATATTTAACCAAAGAAAAGAATTTTCAACGAAATAGCTGAGTTTTCAATAAAAGAAGATAAGTGTTAAAGGAAACATGGAATAGTTAAATTTTCAGTTAAAAATTTCATAAGAAAAAAAGAATTATCAAGAAAATAGATAAATTTTGAAGCAACGAAATTAATTTTTAATTAAAATAATAAATGTTCCACCAAAAAATTAATTTTTAACACAATAGTTCAATTTTTTACCAAAAAAAGACAAATATTCAACAAAATAGTTAAATTTTCAACCCAACAGATGAATTTTCAACCAAGAAGATTAAATATGTTTGATTTGACAAAAACAGACGAATTTTTAACAAAATAAATGAATCCTCAACCAAAAAGATAAATTTCAAACCAGAAATCCATTAGTTAACTATTCAGATAAAAAAAAAATAAATTACGAAACAAATTTTCAACTAAATAGTTACATTTCCAACCGAAGAGGTGAATACTGAAAAAAAAAAAAATTTCAACAAAATAATTAAAGTCTCAACTAAGTCGATGGATTTACTTCTAAAAAAAGATGAAGTTTTAACCCAATAATTTAATTTTCTACAAAACAATTTAATTCAACCAAAAGACGAAATATTAACAAAATAGTTGAATCCTGAACCAAAAAGATGAATTTTCACCTTATCAAAAATAAAAATTCAACGAGAAATGCAATAGTTTAACATACTGATAGAAAAATTGATGAAAAAATAATAATTTTCAACTAAAAAAAAAATTTCACACAGTAGTTTAACTTTCAAGAAAGTAGTTTAATTTTTGATTAGGAAAAAGGAATTTTAAACAAAATATTGTAATTTTATTATAATAATTGAATTTATAAACAAAGCGAAATGAATTATGAATCAAATACATGATAGTAGACTTTTTACCCAAAAATAATTAACCTTTACCGAAAATAGTTGTAATTCCTTATTCGGTTCCATTAATTCAGTTCAAATTCAATCGAATTAACGAGAAAAACGGGGGAAAAAGGAAGATTTTTGAAAACAGGAGGAAAAAGAGGAATAATTTAAAATAGGGTAATAGTATTCAAATTTCAAGCCAAAAAGACGAATAGTTTAATTTTGAACCAAGAGGATTAATTTTTTACTGAAAAGGACGAATCTTTAAGAAATTACATAAACTTTCAGCCAAATAGTTAAATTTTTTAAATAAAAATTTAACTATTCCATATGGAATAGTTAAATTTTCATATAAAAAAATTAATTTTTATTTAAAAAAAAAATCTTTTACAAAACAGTTCAATTTTCTACCAAATAGTTGAACTTTGTACCAAATAGTGAATATTTCAAGCCAAAAATACGAACAGTTTAATTTTGAACCAAGAGGATTAATTTTTTACTGAAAAGGACAAATCTTTAACAAATTACATAAACTTTCAACCAAATAGTTGAATTTTTATATAAAAAATTAATTTTTATTTTTAAAAAAATCTTTTACAAAATAGTTCAATTTTCTACCAAATAGTTGAACTTTGTACCAATAAGTGAAAATTTCAAGCCAAAAAGACGAATAGTTTAATTTTGAATCAAGAGGATTAATTTTTTACTAAAAAGGACGAATTTTCAACAAATTACATAAACTTTCAACCAAATAGTTGAATTTTTAAAATGAAAATTTAACTGTTCCATATGGAATAGTTGAATTTTCATACAAAAAAAATTTACAAAACAGTTCAATTTTCTACCAAATAGTTGAACTTTGTACCAAAGAGCTAAAATTTCAAGCCAAAAAGACGAATAGTTTAATTTTGAACCAAGAGGATTAATTTTTTACTGAAAAGGACGAATCTTTAAAAATGTTGCTTTTTAAAAATCCATATTTTCGGGTTAAAAATTCAACTATTGTATAAAATGTGAATGTAATTTGTTAAAAATCCGTCTTTTTTCGCAGAAAATTAATTTTCTTGGTTAAAAATTCAACTTTTTGGTTGAAAATGTATGCATTTTGTTGAAACTTCATCCATTCGGGTGGAAAATTAATCCTGCTTGCAAATTTGACTTCTTGGATAAGAATTGAGGTATTTTGTTAAAAAATGATGTATTCTGTTACAAATTTATGTATTTTGTTAAAAATTCCTTGTTTTTAGTAAAAAATTAATCTGCTTTGTTAATATTTCATCTCTTTTGGTTGAAATTTCATTTTTATTGGTTAGAAATGCAACTCTCTGGTTGAAAATGAATCTCTTTTTATTGAAGATTCACCTCTTTTGTTGAAAATTCGTTTTTTTATGAGCTAATTCAATTGTTTTTGATTTACAATAAAAATCTTTGCTTGCTCAAATTATCATATATTACATTATTTTTTTGAGAATTCATCTTTTTTGGTAGAAAATTTAACTACATGGTCAAAAGTTGAACGACTTTGTTAATTTACACGAAACAGAAAGATTTAGGCAAACCTCCCGCCACCAAATCGTCTTACGTTGATTTTGGATGAACCCTAAATAAGTTTAGGAAAAAAAATGTAATCAGAAATAATTATGTAAAATAGGGTGGTGGGGTCAAAACTTACCGACCCTAAAGAAGGGTAGTAGGTGGGTTCCCCAGGTGTTTCAAAGTATCGAATACAAAATAAAAATTTTGAATAAATATTTGTTTTTTATGTTTATTTGTTCATTTGTTTTTAAGGTCATAGAAATATAATTTTCGTAATTTTCTTGAAAAAATTCAAAATGATTTTTGAAGATTTCGGTTATGTCGAAAAAGTGTAATTCTTTTATTTTACAGCATTTTGCAAAATTTTCGGAAAAATTCGAGTCAGTTTGAAAGATATTTAGGACTTTTGAAAGTTCTAAAAACAAACATGTTTCAAACTGACTCGAATTATTCTTCAAATTTTGAAAAATCTTTGAAAATTAAACAACAAATTGCCCTTAAATCTTCCAAATCTTTTTCGGCTTTTGCAGAAATCTTTTGAAATCTGTTTAAATTTTCTTTAAAAATTTATTTTTCACAATTTTTTGAATTTCTTTTTCTTTTAAACTTCTTAAAAAGCTTGTGACATTTCTTCTAAATCTTCAAAAATTTACATTTTTTTTTCAATTTTTTAGAAATATTTACAAATTTCAAAATTTTTTAACCATTTTCAACACTTTTTAACCTTCTGAATAACATTTAGAATTATTTGAATTATTCTAATTTTTTTTCCTAATTCTGGAAAATTACAAAAATTGCCTTCAAATTTTTCAGATTCTGTTATGAAAATTTTTGAAATTTTTAAAATCTTTTTAAACATTCTATTCAAATTAGTTTTTCAAAATAAAATATCAGTTCAAATTTTACAATGAATTTAAAAAAAAAAATTTATTATCATATAACCTTGAACTATCACAGGGGTGCCTTCCGCCCCCTCGACAGGCTGGAAAGGGGAAGAGGTTCGGTGGTAAGCTGCCATTACTTACGGTCTCTCGTCGCCACTTGGGGCCTGTCGTCACGGTAATTAACAATAGAGAAAGAGCTGACGGTTACACCTACCACTAATTTTCTCGAAAACTATCACTCGCAAAATTTTGCGTAGCGGCTTAGATAAATAAAAAAACCATGATTTTTATAGTTTCTTCATGGATTCACCATGAAAGTCGCTTAGTCGCCAATTTTCACTATCATATTCGTAATCAGCGCGTCGAATTATATAAGTATACAAAGTTTCAATAAAATCGGAAAATTCAGCTATTCGAAACTGCAGCCAAAATTTGTTTAAACAATAAAATTATGTTGTGCCTGAGAGTCGCCTACCACTATTATTTTAAAATGTCTAGAGATTGGGTGATTGGCGCCTAAGGGAGATTCCTTGATTTCTTCAGGGGTCATATCTTTAAGCGCGCTACCGTACATATTTATTTTCACCCGTGTTTCAACCTGATTTTCAGCGTAAGATCTCATTGAAAATATTCCACGAAGATATTTATTACCCTTTACTATTGCAAGGACGTTACCATTAGAAGTAGAGAATACACATTGTTCTCCGGTAGGCATGGGTATTCTGGCACTCCTTTCTCCTTTTATTTGAATTGGCTCCTCGCAACGGAAAGTGTATCTTCGAATTTCGAACCAGCGATCTTGATTTGCTTTTGGAATCAGCCGTTTTCAATAAAACAAATCTTAGTTACATTTTCAACACCAAAATATGAATTTTCAACAAAAAGTTAATTTTCAACAAAAAAAGTTAATTTTCTGCAAAATAGTTGATTTTTAAAACCAAAAAGACGAATTTTCAACCGAAATGATGAATTTTCCTACCAAAACGACGAATTTTAGACGAACAAAAATGTTTTCATTTAATAAAGAAAAAAATTTTTATTCGAATTGATAAGTTTTCAATAGAAAATACCAAAATCATATCAGTGAAAAAAATTAATTAAAAAAAAAAATTCAACAAAACAGTTGAATTTTCAGTTAAAAGAATTAATTGAAAATAAAGCAAACGAATTTGCAACTAAACGGTTGAACTTTTAACCAGAGAGATAAACTTTCAACAAAATAATAAAAATTTCAACAAAAAGTTAATTTTTTTCAAAATAGTTGAATTTCCAACCAAAAAAGACGACTTTTCAACAAAATATTTGATTTTTTCCCAAAATAATTAAAATTTCAACAAAACAGTTAAATTTTCAAGAAATAATTTAAATTTTCAGTTAAACCGAAGTGTTGAACATTCAACAAAATAATTAAGATTTCAACAAAAAAGAGAGATTTAAAAAAAAAGTTGAATTTTCAACCAATAAAAATTTTAATTAAATTTTAAAACACCAAAATATGAATTTTCAACAAGAAGTTAATTTTTTGCAAAATAGTTGCATTTTCAACAAAAAAAAACGGCTTTTTAACTAAATAGTTGATTTTTTTCATTTCATTTTTTGTTAAAAATTCATCTTTTTTTGTTTGAAAATTTATTATTCTGTTTAAAAATTCATTATTTCTTTTAAAATTTATGTAACTTCTTGAAAATTCCTCTTCTTTGGTAGGAAATTAATCCTCTTGGTTGAAGATTTATAATTTTAATTGAAAATTTATCTCTTTAGTTTAAAATTTATTTAGTTTATTTATTTATTTTTATTTGTTAATTTATTGTGTTTGAAAATAAAATCTTTTTTTGAAAATTCATATTTTTGGGTTGAAAAATAAACTATTTTCTAGAAAATTCTTTTTTTTTATTAAAAATTAATTTTTTTAAATGAAAATATAACTAGTCCAATATTAATTAAAATTTGTTATTTTTTAGCTTAAAAATGCACTTTTTGGTTAAAAATGTATTAAATTTGCTAAAAATGTGACGTTTTTGATAGAAAATGAATCTTCTGGGTTGAAAATTCAACTATTTGTTTAAAATATTGCAGTATTTTGTTGAAAATTCGCTGTTTTGGTAGAAAATTAAACTTTTTAATTAAAAATTCCAAAATTTGGTTATTGTAGATTAATTTGTTGATTTGAAAATTGACCGATTTCATTTTTTGATCAAATTTGAAAAGTGTTTAAAAATTGCAAAAAAGAAACATTAAATTAAGTATACACGGCCACTTATTTAAATTTGCGCAACCAGAAAATTACAGTGGAAAATGTATATCATGGTAAGCCACATTAAAAAAAGGTATGGTTATTATATTTAGATTAATATCTTCCAGATATTTTTTCGACAATGTTGGAAATCTTTTGAAATTTTTTAAACTCTTTTTCAGTTGTCCCTTGAAATTAATATTTTTAAATAAAAAATCATATACAGTTTTTTCAGGAATCTTTGAAAGAAAATTTTTTTATTGTCTTTTAAGCTTTCAAAACTCTTAAAAAGCTCCTTTTTTCGTAGTGGAAATATGTTTTATTTTTCCAAATTTTTTTTCAATTATGAAAATTACAAAAAATTGTCTTGAAATCTTCCGGATTCAATTTTGACAATATTTTGAAATAATTTTCAATTTCATCCTAAAATTAATTTTTCAAAGTAAAAAATCATTTTTTGAAAAATTAAAACAATGTTGTAATTTTGCAAAATTCAAATTTGTTGCTATAAAATCTTCTACATTCTTTTTAAAAATAATTTTTTGAAATTTTATCAAAAATTCTCAATATCTTTTAAAGTGAGTAGCATTTTTCCTAAAAAAAAGTTTCCAATTCTGCAAAATGAAAGAATTGCTTTAAAATCATCCAGATACTTTTCTCACAATTTTGGAAATCCTTCGAAATGTTTTGAAATCATGTTCAAATCTATCAAAAAAAGTTGTTCATTTTCTTGAAACCTTTCATCATTAAAAAGATTCTACATTTTTTCTTGGAAATCTTTGAAAATCGATTTTTTTTTAAATTTAATGAAATTAACATTTTGTTTCAAATTTCATGAAATCTTTGCGAAACTTCTTAATATTTTTTAAACTAACACGATTGTTAACACTGAGCATCCCAGGAAAAGGAATTGAAATTGTTTATTTTGGAAAAATTTCTTTGGTCGAAAAGTCTACTGTTTTGCTGAAAATTTCTCTTTTTTTTTGTCGAAAATTCAACTATCAGCTGTTTTCAAAATTCAACAATTTGGTAGAAATGTAAACTATTTGGTTGAAAATGAACTTTTATTTTTGAAAATTCGTTTCTTTGGCTTTAAAATTCATGTATTTTGTTCCAAATTTGGCTTTTTGTTGAAAATCAATTTTTTTGTGGGAAATTTATCATTTTAGCAGAAATTGTTTATTTTGAACAAATTATATTTTATTATATATATTTTTAATAATTATAATAATTATATTATATTTTTTGTTGTGAATTGGTCTCGTTTGGTTAAAAATTCTACTGTTTGGTCAGAAATTTAATTCTTTTGATGAAAGTTCAACTGTTTTGTTGAAAATTCCTCTTTTTTGGTCGAACATTCAACTGTCCACTGTTGAAAATTAATTTTTTGTCAGAAATTAAATTTTGTATTGTAAAAAATGCAACTGCTTGGTTGTAAATTAATCTGTTTTGGTTCAAGATTCAACTATTTTGTTCAAAAGTCTTTTTTTATTGAATTAAACAGTTTTTATTTAAAATCAAAATCTTTTTTGGTTGAAAGTTTATCTACTTGTTAACAAATTTATTTTTTGGTTAAAAAATCATCATTTTAGTTGAAAATTCAACTATTTGGTTGTGAATTATTATTTTCTTAATTCAAGTGACTTTTTTGTAGAAAATTCATCTTTTTGGCTTGAAATTTTAACAATTAAGTTGAATTTTTTTCTTTCTTGACTGAAAAGTCTTTCTTGGTTAAAACTGCAACTCTTTTGTTAAAAGTAATCGATGGAAAATTAATCTTATTGGTTGAAAATTCATGTTTTTGGTTGAAAATTCAACTATTTTATGAAAAATTAATCTCATTTGTAGAAAATGTAATTATATTATTAAAACTCCTTTTTTTTAATTAATTTTTTTAGAACTGGAAATTAAACTATTTACTTTTCAGTTGATATTTTTTTTTTAATTGAGAATTCCACTATCTGGTTGAAAATTCGTGTATTTTTAAAAAAATGCGTCTTTTTGGTAGAAAATTAATATTCTTGCTTGAAAATAAATATTTTTTGTTCTAAATTGAATTGTATTGGTGAAAAATTTAACTATTTTTTTTAAGTTCATTTTTTTGGGTTGAAAATTCGTTTGTTTTTTTTGTTGGTTGAAAATTTGTTTTTTTTTTAGGATAAAATTTTTTTTTTTCATCATTTAACTATTCATTTCTCAGCTGATAATTTTTTCTTAAATTGGAAATTCAACGATTTGGTTGAAAATTCGTGTATTAAAAAAAAAATACTTTTTTTTTGTTGAAAATAATTTTTTTTTAAATCTGAAAATTTAATTATTCCATTTTTCATTCTTCTTTATTCATAATGTGTCCCCTAAGGGTTTACATGACTTCCATTTCTTACAATACTTCTGTCTACATATTTTCAATAAATTTGTTAGAAATTCAACAATTTAATTTAATTTCTTTTTCTTTCTTGAAACAAAATTTTGGTTGAAAATTCATTTATTTATTTTAAATACGTAATTTATTGTTGAATTCTAGTTTTTTATTTAAAATAAAAATATTTTTAATGACATCTCCACCATAGTTGAAAATTCTCTTTTTCGTTTAACATTAATTTTTTTAACTTAAAATTTAACTATTCCATATTCGAATAAAAATTTAATATTTATAATAATTTTTATGTTAATTTTTTTCACAATTTCAAAAAATTAATATTAAAAATATATAGATTTTAGACCAGTAGACAAAAAATTGACATCAAAATTATTAACGAAATTCTCTGGCCAAGAACCTTAAAATCAAAAATCAAAATTTGGATAAAAAATTCAACAAATTAATTACATGTATTATTCTTCCTTGAAAAAAAATTGGTTAAAAACTCAACTCTTTTGTTTGAAATTCGTCATTTTTGGTTTAATTCTAATTTTTTATTTAACATAAAAAATTTTTTGTTGATATATCAGGTATCGCATTTTTTTTGAGAATTCGTCTGTTTTTGTTGAAATATCAACTACAGTTGATATTTGGATTTTCGTTATTTGAAATTAATTTTTTAACTGAAAATTGAACTATTTTATCGAAAATGTACGTGTTTTAATAAAAAATTCAATAAATTTGTTAGAAATTCAACAATTTAATTTAATTTCTTTTTCTTTCTTGAAACAAAATTTTGGTTGAAAATTGAATAGTTATATTGTTAACCACAGATGAATTTTCAATCAAAATGATAAATCTTAAAAAAAAAGAATTTTTAAATAAAAGGATGAATTTAACAAAAGAGCAATTTCAAATAAAATGATAAATTAAAAAAAAATTAATTTTCATTTCAGAAGAAAAGAATTTTCATCACATCGGTTCAATTTTGAACCGAAGATGAATTTTCAAATAAAATTATGAATCTTTAAAAAAAAATTAATTTTCAAATAAAATGATGAATTTTAAAAAAATAGTAACTTGAAATATACTGATGAATTAAAAAAAATATATATAATCATAATTTTCAGAAAAAAAATAATTTTGAACCAAAGATGAATTTTAAACTGAAATGATAAATCTTAAAAAAAAAATAATTTTCATCTAAAATGAGGAATCGTTAAAAAAAGAATTTTTAACCAAGAAGATTAATATTATAACAAAAAAGACAAATTTTCATCGAAATAGATGAATCTTCAATGAAATAGTAGAATGTTTAACCAGAAGCGATAAATTTTCAATTAAAAATACCATTTTGTAAGAAAAAATGGAATAGTTACATTTCTAGTTCAAAAATTAATTTAAAAAAAAAGAATTTTATAGAAAATAGTTAAATTTTGAACCAAAGATGAATTTTCAAATAAGATTATGAATCTTTAAAAAAAATTAATTTTCACCTAAAATGATGAATCTTTAAAAAATAGTAATTTGAAATACACTGATAAATTAAAAAAATATATATAATAATAATTTTTAAAGTAATATTTGATTTAAAATAATCTTTTTTGTTAAAAATGCATATTTTTGGTTGAAAGTTCAACTATTTTGGTAGAAAATTCATTTATTTGGCTAAAAACCAACCTATTTATTTGATAATGTAACTATCCTGTAGAAAATTAACTTTTTTGTTGAAACTCCATATTTTCGGGTTAAAAATTCAATTTTTTTGTAGATAATTAGTCCTTTTGGCTTCAAAATTCAATAATTCGGTTGAAAATTCATGTATTTTTTTCTAATTCGTTTTTTGTTTTTGTTAAAAATTCATTTTTTTATCTAAAAATTAAACTATTCAATTTTTGGTTGAAATTTAAAGTACCCCTAATAGGTTGAAAATTTACAAGCTTGGTGGAAAATTCAAGTATTTGTTTGAAAATGATCTTTTTTGTTAAAAATTAATTTTTGTCCCATTCGTTTTTTTTTTTGTTAGAAATTATTTTTTTTATTTCGAAACTTAACTATTCTATTTGAATTAAAAAAATTTTATTATGAGTTGAAAATTCATAAATTTGGTAGAAAATTAAGGTACTATTTGATTGAAAATAATCTTTTTTGTTAAAAATGCATATTTTTTGTTGAAAGTTCAACTATTTTGATAGAAAATTCATTCATTTGGCTAAAAATCAATTTTTTTGGAAATTTAACTATTTGGTAGAAAATTAACTTTTATGAAACCATATTTTTGGGTTGAAATTTCAACTGTTTTGTGTAAAATTCGTCGTTTTAGCTTCAAAATTCGAAAAAAAAATTTTCAATGTAGAAAAAGATAATTTTTTTCACAAAAAAAATAGAATTTTCAATCCGAAAATATGAGTATTCAATGAAAAATTTTTAGACAAAGCTAATTTTTTACAAAAAAGTCGAATTTTCAACGTTAAAATAGGAATTTTCAACAAAAAATTGGAATTTTCGATCAAGTTGTTGAATTTTAGAGCCAAAAAACAACAATAAATTTTCCACCAAATGAATGAATTTTTAATTTAAAAAAAAAAGCAATTTTTGAACAAGAAGTGGACTAGACTAATTTTCTTTGAAAAAAAAAATTTTCAATGCAGAAAAGATAATTTTTTACACAAACAAAATAGAATTTTTAATCCGAAAATATGAGTATTCAATGAAAAATTTTTAGACAAAGCGAATTTTTTACAAAAAAGTTGAATTTTTAACAAAAAAATCTTAATTTTCGCCCAAATTGTTGAATATTCGACCAAAAAAAAAAACAATTTTCAATCAAA
The DNA here is from genome assembly GCA_011634705.1 of Andricus grossulariae. NCBI lineage: Eukaryota > Metazoa > Arthropoda > Insecta > Hymenoptera > Cynipidae > Andricus > Andricus grossulariae. The sequence goes on from JAABKJ010075445.1 coordinate 251,705,263, forward strand.
TAGTTGAATTATTAGTCTAAAAAAGAACAATTTTTGAACAAAAATGGAATAGATTAATTTTCCTTGATAAACAATCATTTTCAATTCACACAAAGATCATTTTTTACCAGAAAAATTAGAATTTGCAACCCCAAAAAAGTAGTTTTCAACAAAAAAAATTTGAATTTTCGACCAAATCGTTGAATTTTCAAGCCAAAAAAAGAAAACAAATTTTCAACCGAGTAGTTGAATTTTTAGTCTAAAAAAGAGAACTTTTTGAACAAAATGAAAGAATACTTGGAAATTTTTCACTTATCGAATACAAATAATTATTGTTAAAAGAGTATAAAAAAATACCGACTTTAGTATGAATTTTATATAAAACTGTTATTTTGTATTTTTTGGGGTATTTTCCGGGCACAATTAATTATTAATTTCAATATTGACCGGTTTAAAAAAAAATAATTCTTCATTTATTCTTCTGAAAAATGATAAAATTGAGGAGGATCGATCACTAAAAATCGTAAGTGGAATTTTTGTTCCACCCTAATGTTAAGAGTGTTAAGATTTTGTCCAAAATCTGAATGATAAGACTCAATTCCAAAAAACCTTTTTTTTTGCACATTTAAAAAAAATTGCAAATCAAGCAAAAATTTTTCTTTGAATTTCGAATTTTTTATTAATAATCACTCTCACAAACTGTACATATGAATAATTCTGAATGAATTACTTCTGACTTTGAAACAAGATTACTAGTTCAAAAAGAGAGCAAGAAACTTTTCTAAACAAAAAGTAAAAAAATTTATAAAATAAACTACGCTAGAAGTTTAAAAAGAATGCAACCATTTTTCTAATATTATACAAATATAATTTGGTGATTGTGAATTCTCTTTCGTTAAAGCTCTTTTGACTCCAACAAACACATTTCCATCACGTATCTCGTGATTGGCACTCGATTTGACCCAAAATCTGATTTAAAAAATTGCAAAAATTTTTTTTTTGATTTATAATTTTTTATTATTAATCACTCTCAAAAACTGTGCATATGAATATCTTATCTAGACGTCTAGATTTTTTGCATGGTTATCAAATATCACACAAACCTGTTTAATGGAAGGAAACGAAGACGGGAACTGTTCACCCGGTGAAGGCTATTAGTAAGCATGATGAAAAAAATATTTCAAAATTCCATGCAACTTTGAATATATAGCCTGAAAAAAAATTTATTAAAGGAGATAAATCTTTTGTCCAAAAACTTCGGCATGTAAACCATTTTATATTTATCGAAAGATTTATTTAACTCATTCGGCTCATCCAGTTTTTTCAAGTTAAAAAAAATATATTGTATACTAAACTGTGAATAAAATGATTAGAATAACTGTAGAAAGTTTTTGAACAATAGAAAAAAATTCATATCACAAGGAATTATATACGAAAAACCGAATTTCCAAATACACTCTCTTAAAATGAAGTAGTGAAATCTCACTGGTTGAAACAAACAGCAGTGTATCACGGACCATCAGTGAGATTTCACTGGTTTACTCCGTGAAATACCGTCACTGGTTCATTCAGGGATGTTCACTGTTTACTCTGTGTCAGTAGTCATCCGGTCGTACGCGTGCTCGATGTCACTCATCACTCGAGAAATGCAAAGACCAGACTGACAACATGGCATACCAGACGGAAAATCCCTGGTTCACCAGTAATAATTCAAAATACTGATTCAACCATTGACAATTTCACTGATTCAGTTCAGGAGAGCATTGACAACTTTCTGTGCAGATTCGTCAGGTTCGTATTTGACACTTTTAGATTATCAATTTCATGATTTTTTAAACAAATTTAATAAACAAATGCATTAATCAGGCATTTTTTGACAGAAAAATTCGTTTTTTTCGATGTCAACTTTTTAATTTAGATCTTCATAATACATTCAGCAAAATTAATAATTTTTTGATCATTTTCATGATTTTTTAAACAAATTTAATAAACAAATGCATTTGTCCGTCATTTGTCGGCAGAAGAATTCGTCTTTGTCGATGTAACTTTTTTAATTTGGATCTTCATGATAATTTTAGCAAAATTCATTATTTTTTTTTATCAATTTATTGATTTTTTAAACAAATTGAATAAACAAATGCATTATTGGGGCATCTGTCGACGGAAATATTCGTTTTTTTCGATGTCAACTTTTTAATTTGGATCTTATTGATAATTTTAGAAAAATTCATTTTTTTTTCATCAATTTCATGATTTTTTCAACAAATTTAATAAACAAATGCATTATTGGGGCATCTGTCGACGGAAAAATTCTTTTTTTTTTTCGATGTCAGGCTTTTTAATTGGGATCTTTATAATAAATTCAGCAAAATTCATAATTTTTTTTGTCACTTTCATGATTTTTCAAACAAATTTAATAAACAAATGCATTATTCAGGAATTTTTCGATAGAAAAATTAGTTTTTTTCTATGTCATTTTTTCAATTAAGAACTTTATGATAATTTAAGGAAAATTCATAACTTGTTGAATGATTTCATGATTTTTGTAAACAAATTTAATAAACAAATGTATTAATCGATTTCCGCAGATTTCGAATAAAAAATTTAGAAGATTTTTAAGAATTATGAAAGGCTTTAGAAGAACAAAAAGCTTTGTAATGGAAATTTTGTTTATTTTGCAGGATTTTCTTACAAAATTTTAACGAAAATTCGAGTCATTTGAAAAGAAGCTTAGAAGTTCTAACAAAATTTCGAACATAATTCAAAATTGGAAGAAAATGTATATCATATAAATTTTTTAACGTGTCAGCATAAAATTTTGAAGCTTTTTGAGGATTTTTAAACTATTAGAAAAAAGTCCATTTTTAATATTTCTAGGTTAAAATTGCTTAAAATTATTTGCAGCTCAGTTTTTGTTACTTCAAATGGGAACAATTTTAGCTTTAAAGTTTGAATTTGTCAATTTCATTGACCGCGAGCAATGTTTGCGAACAGGGAAAAACCCGGGAAATGATCGGGAATTTTTTTCTCTGATTAAAATGACCACCATACCGGAATCTGCAAACTTATTAATGACAAAATAAATTGCAAAATATGCGGGTATTTATTATGTTTTTGATATTTCAGTCTTGAGAAATGAGTTTTTGGATAATGCGGACGTACAGTGGCTAAAACACAAAAAGGAACCTTAGGAAGATGTGCTCAAGCACTGGAAAAAGTGTGCTGAAGTAAGGCTGAAGATTTCCAGTGTTCTGATGGTTCAGTTCATAGAATTTATGAGCAATGTCCTGTGCTGGGACAATCACCAGGATATGTGTTGGTAAAATTCTGACATATATACGTGCAATCTTTGCAATCTTTTGGAAGTCTTTGTGAAATAACTAAAGTATTTGTGAAATCTTAAAAATCTATCCGAATTCTTTGTGGAATCTTTAGAAAATCATTGAAATCTTTGTGAAATATTTTTAATCTATCGGAAAACTTTGTGATATCTTTAAAATCATTTTGAAATCTTTGGGAAATCATTGAAATCTCCGTTCAATCTTTGAAATCTATCAGAAATCTTTGGGAAATACATATTTTAAATCTTAGTGAAATCTTGGGGAAATCATTGAAATCTTCGTGCAATCTTTGAGATCTATCAGAAATCTTTGAAAAGTAATTTAAATCTTTGGGCACTCTTGGAAATCTATCTGAAATCTTTGCGAAATACATATTTGAAATCTTAGTGAAATCTTGGGGAAATCATTGAAATCTCTGTGAAATCTTTCTGAACTCTTTGGAAATCTTTGCGAAACATTTGTGAAATTTTTTTAATCCTTGGTAAATCGTTCAAATCTTTGTGAAGTCTTTCGAAATCTTTGCAAAGTATTTTAAATATTTGTGAAAACTTTGAAAATCATTGGAGTCTTTGTGAAATCTTATAAATCTATCCAAAATCTGTGCTAAATATTTGAAATATTTTTGCGAAATATATAAAATCTTTATGAAATTTTTGGGAAATTATTGAAATCTTTAAACTCATAATGAAATATTTGGGAAATCATTGAAATCTTCATGCAATCTTTGAAATTTATCAGAAATTTTTGGCAAATCATTGAAATCGCTAATCGATAGCTTCTGAGTTACTCTTTCATTTACAATAATCAGACATTTTTTAAGTTAATTGATTTTCTAGTGACTAAGCTACAAACATAGGTAGCAGGGTAAGCATACGCGGAGATCGAACGAGAGGCGTACGAAAGCCAGCCCCGCCACTTACCACTAAAACTGTACGCGACGTGTCTGTGAGCTCCACTGGCTCATGTCTAAAAGTGTAGTGGTAAGTGGAGGGGGTGATTTTCGTAGACGCATCTCCACTACTCAAATTTAATCTGCTCCTTGTAAATTACATTTAAACAACTGAAAAAACAAAGATTTTGATAGTTACTGTTATTGAAAAAAATGTAACTAGTTACCAATTTGTTAATTATTTACAACCGTAACTACGTTATCATTATCGTTACCAGAAAAAGTATCCTGTTAAAATAAACTAGTTAAAAGTAACTAGTTGCTTCCCATCAATGACGACTATCGATATTCAGTCAGCAAAAAACATCAAGACTGGTATAGTTGATGGGAGAAGAGAAAACGAAAAGAAATAAGATAATTCTTCACGAATTCATTGTGAATTTATCGCATTCTTCTGAGTGGGATTTTAGTTTTTGCTTTTAGTATTTCTTCCTTGAAAATCGTGGGGCGTTGAACTGCGAAAAAAATCTGCTTCTTCCAACACGATGCGTCGTGTTGGGAGTTTTCATTTTGCCGTAACACGACTATCGTGTTGGCACAACACGATGCGAGTTTTGGCAGAATACTTCTTTAAGTAATTTTTAAATTGAAAATTTAACTATTCCTTTTCTCTCTTTGGTTGAAAATTAACTTTTTTAACTGAGAATTTAACTATTCAATTTTTTGTTGAAAATTGATATTTTTTATTTGAAAATTCATGTGTTTCGTTTATAATTCAACTAATACTGTTAAAGATTCATCATATTAGTTGAACATTCATCACTTTGGATGAAAATTGAACTACTATTTTGTTGAAAATTCTTTCTTTTTTCTTGGTTAATGAATAATTTTTTACTGAAAATTTAACTATCCTATTTTTTGTAAAAAATTTATCTTTTTTAGTTCAAAATTGAACTATTTATTTGAAAATTCATATAACTTTTTAAAAAATTGTTTTTTTGATAGAGAATTAATCTTCTTGTTTGAAAATTCACCTCTTTGGTTAAAAATTTAACTATTTTAGTTATCTTTTTGGTTGAAAATTCAACTATTCCATCTAAAGATTAATCATTTTAGTTGAAAATTCTTCTTTTTGGTTAAAAATTAAACTATTCCAGTTAAAGATTCATCATTTTAGTTGAAAATTCATCACTTTGGGTGAAAATTAAACTAATTTGTTATTTTTTTTTTAATTAATGTTTTCAACTGAAAATTTAACTATTCAGTTTTTGGGTGAAAATTAAACTTTTTTAGTTCAAAATTCAACTGTGTGGTTGAAAATTTATCTTTTTTAGTTGAAAATTCATCTATTTGGTTGAAAATTCAACTATTTGTAAAGAGCTCGAAGTTTTTAAAATTGATTTAAATAATTTAAGAATTTCTATTTATATATCTTTAAAATTGAAGAATTTCAAAATTTTATAATTGAAAGCTATGCAAGTTTTAAGTTTTATAATAAAAAATGTTGTGATTTTGATGCTTTACATTCAAAATTTCATGAATATGGAAAATTTAGAATTGAAAACTCGACTTTTGATCTTAAAAATCATCCAAATTTCAGATTTTTTATTTATACATCTTTAAAATTGAAGAATTTTTAATTTATAAAATCTACAATCAAAAATTATGCAAATTTTAAGTATCTAAATTTAAAATCCTGTAATTTTGATTTACATTCGAAATTTTTTCAATGATTTAGAAGATTTAGAATTGAAAGCTCGACCTTTCATTTTCAAAATTTAAGAATTTTTATTTATACATCTTTAAAATTAAAGAATTTTCAAAATGTACAATTAAAAGTTATGTAAGTTTAAAGTTTTATAATGAAAAACGTTGTATTTTTGATGCTTTACATTCAACATTTCTTGAATATGGAAAATTTAGAATTGAAAACACGACTTTTGATCTTAAAAATCATCCAAATTTTAGATTTTTTATTTATACTACTTTAAAATTGAAGAATTTTTAATTTATTAAATTTGCTATTAAAAATGATTCAAATTTTAGGTTTTCCAAATTCAAAATGCTGTAATTTGGATCATTTACAGTCGAAATTTCTTCAATTTGGAAGATTTAGAATTGAAAACTCAACCTTTTATTTTCAAAATTGAAGAATGTGTATCTATATCTTGTTATAAATTTGTCTATTTGGTTTGAAATAAATTCTTTTGTTGAAATTCTTCTTCTTTGGTAGAAAATTAATCATCTTGGTTGAAAATGTATGTATTTTCTTGAGAATTCGTCTGTTCAGTAAAAAATTAATTTTCTTATTTGAAAGTAAAACTATGAGTTTGAAAATTTATGTAATTCGTTGAAATTCGTGTTTTTTGGTCGAAAATTTATCTTCTTCGTTGGAAATTTATCTTTTTTAGTTCAAGGTTCAATTATTTAGTTGAAAATTTACCTCTTAGACTGAGAATTCATTTTTTTAGTACACAATTAATTATAATAAATCACGATAACTCGATCCGAAATAAGACGGAAAATTTTTTGAAAAAAATTCAAGAGATTCTTCAATTTTGCATCTGGACTTAAACTTGTGATATGCCTTAGGAAACTTGTGCCGAGAAACTGAAATTTACAGAATTTAACAAAATCATACAATTTTTAAACAAAAAAATGAATTCTTAAGCTTAAATAGTGAATTTTCAACTGGAATAGTTGATCTTTAGGCCACAGTTGAATCATTAGTTTAAAAAATATATTTTTAACTGAGGACATAAATTTTCAGCCAATTATTTTAATTTTCAACCAAGAAGATTCCTTTTTTCACCAAAAAAGACGAAAATAAAAGAAATCGATATTTTAATTGCAGAAATTATATTATATTTTGATTACAAAATTTTTTTTTTAAATAGTGAAATTTTCATCCAAAGAGAATAATTTGAATTTTCAACCAAGAAGAGTAAATTTCTATGAAAAAGACGAATTTTCACAAAAATAAGTGAATCTTGAACTAAAAAATATTTGAGAAACAAAAAAATATTTTAATTTTTACCTAAAAAATATTTTTTTTAAACAACTAAACGTTTTTATTTTCAACCAAAAAAGATTAGCTTTGAACAGAAAATGAAATAGCTAATTTTTCAGTTACAAATATAATTTAAAAAAAATTTCAACAATGTCGTTAAATTTTAAACTAAAAAGTATTTGAAAAAAGACCAAATATTTTCATTTTCATTTGAAAAATATTTTTCAAAAACAGACAAACTTTTTAATTTTCAATCAATTTTTGACGAAAAAAGATAAATTTAGAACCAAAAAAAAATATAGTTAAATTTTCACTTTACAAAATTAATATTTAAACAAACAAAAAAGTAAATTCTCAACCGAAAAGATGAATTTTTAACCAAGAAGAGAAAATTTCTATAAAAAAAGACAAACTTTAAAAAAAAAAATGAATTTTAAACTAAAAAATATTTGAGAAACAAAAAAATATTTCAATTTTAAACTAAAAAATATTGTTTAAGGAGAACTAAACGTTTTGTTCTTCAATCAAAAAAGATTAGCTTTTAACTGAAAATAGAATAGCTAGTTTTTATCTCAAGAAAATTAATTTTAAAGAAGAAAATTTCTTCCACAAAACAGTTAAATTTTCAACCAAGAAAATTAATTTGAAAATGAAGTTAAATTTTCTATCATGTAGGTGCTTCTTTGTTCACAATTCATCCTTTTTTTTTATTATGAAAATTATATTTTTTGTGAAAAATTCAATTATTTTTATAAAATCTTCCCGGTTAAAAAATCATTTTCCAGATTGAACTTTATTGTAGAGTATTAATCTTTTCACCGGAAAATTCGTCTTTTTGGTGAAAACTTAAATTATTTATTTAAAAATTCATATTGTTTGAAGATTTACTTCTTTGGTTTGAAATTTAACTTTTTTGTTGATAATTCATTTTTTTTAAACTAATATTTTAATCTTAAAATTTCACTATTTCAATTTCTGATTAAAAATTTATTCTTTATAAGTTAAAAATTCAAGTATTTTGTTGAAAATTTGATTTTTTGTTTAAACAATTAATCTTGTTTGTTGGAAAGTCAATATATATATTCTGACTTAAAATCTGACATATTTAAAATACTTTGTGTTGTAGTCAATATAGCATTTACATAATTTTATTTGAAAGAATTAATTAAATTAATAAAGTTATAAATGTTATTTATAATACTGTTTGGATTTCGCTGTTGTGTCGGAAATTTATTCTTTTTTTCGTTGAATTGAATTTTTTTCACTTAAATTTTGATTTTTGATTGAAAATTCATATATTTTGTTTGTAATTTGCATGTTTTGCTAAAAAATTAATCTTTTTGCTTGCAAATGCATGTGTTTTTACCAAATTGTTTGATTCTTAACCCAAAAAGAGGAACTTTTTACAATAATGTTAATTTGCGACAAAATCATTGAATTTAAATTAATCTGTTTTAGTTGAGGATTTAACTATTTTGTTAAAAACTCAACTTTTTTCGTCGCAAGTTAATTTAGTTATTTAAAAAAAATATTTTTGTGTTAAAAATTTAATTGTTTTGTAAAAAAATCGCCTCTTTCACTTGAAAATTTACGTCTTCGTCGAATTTTTTTGTTGTTGTTTAAAATTAATCTTTTTACTTGCAATTTAACTATTCCATTTCCGGTTAAAAATTTATCCTTCATAAGTTACAAATTCAACTATTTGGTAGAAAATTCACGTATTTTATTGAAAATTTATTTTTTTAGTAAAAAATGCAACTATTTTATTGAAAATTCATGTGCTTTTGGACTTAAAATACACATTTTTTTGTCAAAAATTCAACTATCTTCTGAAAAGTGTCATTATTTAGTTGAAACTTAAACTGCTTTTACCTAAAGTTTACCTTGTTTGTTTGAAAATTCCATTAAAATTCAACTATGTGGTTACAAATTTAATAATTTTGTTAAAATTTTTACTATTTTGTTATAAATTCATCGTTTTTGGTTGAAAATTTAACTTTTTTGGTTGAAAATTAACTTTTTCGTTAAAAATTATCCTGTGTTTTGGAAAATTTCTCTTTTTGGTTCGAAAATTAAACAATTTGGTTGAAAATTCAAATATTTTGTTACAAAATTGTCTGTTTTGATTGTGATGGACTATTTGATTGTAAATTCAACTTTTTGATTGAAAATTAATTTTTTTATGGAAAATTTAAGTATTGAATGTGCCACCATACTGCCCGCAATCATGCAACCGCTCCTGCCGGAAAAAGAGAGCCGTAATGGTACTGGCGCCAAGATGCTTGTACAAGCGAAGTACCGCGTGAGGATGCGTTCTGGCGCAACTAAACGTCGGGCAATGACATCATCGGGCCAAAGCACCGCCCGAAGCCGGCTGATCACGCAATGAAAACGCCACCTCCTAGCCCTTGGCGACGCTTTTCGCTACCCTTGATCCTTTGATCGATACAGCCCACACGGTATCGACCGCTCATCGCTTTAGGAAGGCTGCATGTCCACCCCCACAGTTCGCGAACAATTCCTTGTTATCAGTGCCCTCGGCGCCAACCCCATGGAGCTGACCAACGTCCTGTGCCGCGCCAGCCATGAGAACCGCTGCGCCGTCGTGACCTCCCGCCTGACCCGCCACGGCGAGTGCAGTGCGCTGGTCCTGCAGATTTCTGGCTCCTGGGATGCCTTGGCACGCCTTGAAACCGGCCTGCCGGGCCTGGCCAAAAAGCACGACTTTACCGTCAACGTGGTACGCAGCGCCGCCCTGGAAAATCGCCCACAGGCTTTGCCTTACGTGGCCTACGTCAGCTCGGCCTACCGTTCGGACATCGTCAACGAGCTGTGCCAGTTCTTTATCGACCATAACGTCGAGCTGGAAAACCTGACCTGTGACACCTACCAGGCGCCACAAACCGGCGGCACCATGCTCAATGCCACCTTTACCGTGACCTTGCCGGCCGGCGTACAGATCAGTTGGGTTGATAGTTTAACTATTTTGTTAAAAATTGATATTTTTAGTGAAAATTCAACAACTTGAGTAAAAATTGAACTACTTTGTTCAAAAAAAAATATTTTTTTTTTTAATTTCACTATTCTGTTGAAAATTCCTTTTTTAACTAATATTTTTACGGAAAATTCAACTTTCCATTTTTTGTTGAAAAGGATTCTTTTTCGGTTAAAAGTACAACTATTTGTTTAAAAATCCAAAAAATGTATTGAAAATTCGTCTTTTTGGTTAAGAATTCAACTATTCTGTCAAAAGTTTAATTATTTTGTAGATAATTGAACTGTTTTATCGAAAAATCGTTTTTTCCTTTTTGGTTAAAACATCAAGTGTTTTTGGTTAAAATTTAATATTTTTTTTAAATTCGACTATTTGGTTGAAAATGCTTTTTTCTTGGTAGTAAATTGATATTTTGGTATTGAAAATTCCACTGAAATCTTTCTTGGTTGAAAATTCAACTATACTTTTTTTGATTCGCCAATTTGTTTAAAAAATTCATCTGTTTTAGTAGAAATTCAACCCTTTTGGGATAAAAATGCAAGTTTTTAGTTCAAAATTCATCTTCTTTAGTTGAGGATTCAAATATTTTATCTTCAATTAATTTTTTTACTGAAAATTAAACTTTCACATTTTTCTTTGAAAATTAATCTTTTTCAGATGAAAATTCGACTATTTGTTTGAAAATTCGTCTTTTTTGTTAAAAATTCGACAATTCTGTTGAAAGTTTGATTATTTTTTTTAAATTGTTTTTTTCTGTGACAAGGTAAAATTTATTTTTGTGCATAAGGGTTTTTACTGTTTTTTGAATCTCTCCATTATCTTCAACTAAGGATTTATCTTTAAAAACATATGAAACTTTATTTCTATTTTTGTTAACTATTACTTTTAAATCTTCTACTAACTCCAATTTAGAATTTAAAAAAAATATTATTTCACCATTTTGCATACATTTAGTATAGAACATATATTTATCATCATTCAGTTTTCTTATAGAACAATTTTCAGGTAAGATAGATGATACCAATACATTTTTATTTGTGCTTATTGCTATTGAGTGTTGTAGTTTACTTAAATCAACAGTTTTATTTAGATGCGGAATCTTGTAAATAAATTTTTCCACTACTTCTAATCTCAATTCAGGATACCTTCTTATGTATTTTTCTAGTTTTTGAGATCTATTTATTTTTAACATTTTTTACCTTTATATTTTGGTTTTTTTCTTTTAGTAATATCAAATTTTCATATATTTCATTTGGACTTATTTTATCTTTCTTTAAATTTTCCATCACTTTTATAAAGACTTCTTTTTTTTCAAATACTTTTTCAATTGCTAAAGAAGTTTCAAGATTTAAATCATATTGTATTTTTAGTAATTCTAATTCTTCTAGTAACTCTTTTTTATTTCTTATATTCTTATCTTCAACTTGACCATAATTTTTAATTGAGAAACAATTTTCATTAAAATCAATAATTTTTTTAATATTGATATATATAGAGACCATACAGTTTGTTTGCACTCCCTTGAGGGGTGTTAGCCAACTATTGCCTGGCGAAGTTGATCTTGTTGACTTCGGTCGGGCTTCTGTTGTTGGAAGTTTTATAAGTTAGAAATAAGATGTATTAATTTTCCAAAAAACACTTGCTGATCATCATGAACTTCCTCTAAGTTTCGTCTTGTTTCGACGGCTGACCTTCGGGTCACGGAAGCATAACCGTACAACTTAATTGAATAAGACTCTAGCACTGGCCAAGAACGGCGAGGCAGGCCTGCTTATGCCTGAAAAAAGGCAAGCGGGGATCTCTCGAGTGGTCAGCGTTAACTAAAGCCTGATAAGGAGCGCAACATGGAAGATAAAAAGACGCTGTTGAACCTCAAGAAAGTAGAGCTGGGCAATCATCGGATCTTTGCTGAAATCAATTCGCTGCCGGTCCTGCGCGCCTTTATGGAAACCCATGTGTTTGCGGTGTGGGATTTCATGTCCCTGGCCAAGCGCCTGCAACAGGACCTCACCTGTACTCGCCTGCCTTGGCTGCCTCCCGTGGACCCGGCGGCCGCGCACCTGATCAACGAAATCATCCTGGGCGAAGAGTCCGACCAGAACTTGCAAGGCGGTCACTACAGCCACTTCGAACTCTACCTGCATGCCATGCGCGAAGTCGGCGCCAGCACCGACAAGATCGAACACTTTGTCAAACTGATGCGCGAAGGCGTCGATCTGAAAACGGCCTTGAGCCGTTGCGGTGCAGGCCTGGCAGCGTCGGTCTTATGCACGTGTCAGCGACAGCGATATGCAAGCGCTGTATGCGTACTTTATGAAGGGGGTCGAACCAGTTGCCCAGGAAAACAAGGACAGCGATATTCCCTGGCCCCTGAGCATGCGTTGGCCGTTGGCGGCCTGGCGCTGGATGTTTGCCCCGGCAGTCGAGGCGCATCAGCCGCAAGCCGCTGCCGACCCGGTGATCGATCGCGGTGCCTACCTGGTGGAAGGTCTCGGACATTGCGGCGCCTGCCATACGCCGCGTGCCCTGACCATGCAGGAAAAAGCCCTGAGTGCCACGGACGGCAGCGCCTTCCTCTCTGGCAGTGCGCCGTTGGAAGGCTGGATTGCCAAAAGCCTGCGCGGCGACCACAAGGGCGGCCTCGGCAGCTGGAGCGAAGAGCAACTGGTGCAGTTTCTCAAGACCGGCCGCAGTGACCGCAGTGCGGTGTTCGGCGGTATGAGCGATGTTGTCGTCCATAGCATGCAGTACATGTCGGAAGATGACCTGACCGCTATCGCGCGATACCTCAAGAGCCTGCCGGCAGTCGATCCGAAGGACCAGCCGCACCAATACGACAAGCAGGTAGCGCAAGCGCTCTGGAAAGGTGATGACAGCAAGCCGGGCGCCTCGGTGTATATCGACAACTGCGCGGCCTGCCACCGTACCGACGGCCATGGCTATACGCGGGTATTCCCGGCGCTGGCGGGCAACCCGGTGTTGCAGACGGCAGATGCCACGTCGTTGATCAACATTGTGTTGAACCATGACATGACACATGACATGATACATGACATGACACAAGAGATGACACATGAGATCACACATGGCATCACACATGACATGACACATGATATGACACATGACATGACACATGACATGACACATGACAAGAAACATGACACGACACATGCCGTGGCACATGACATGGCGCATGACGTGACACATGTCATGACACATGACATGACACATGACATGTCACATGACATGACACATGACATGACACATGACATGTCACATGAAATGATACATGACATGACACATGATATGACACATGATATGACATATGACATGACACATGAAGTGGCACATGACATGACACATGACATGGCACATGATATGACACATGAAATGTTAAATTGCATGACACATGCCATGACACATGAGATGACTCATGATATGACACATGCCATGGCACATGACATGGCACATGGCGTGACACATGTCATGACACATGACATGACACATGATGTGACACATGTCATGACACATGACATGATACATGACATGAGACATGAGATGACACATGACATGACACATGGCATCACACATGACATGACACATGACATGACACATGACATGATACATGAAATGACACATGACATGACACATGAAGTGACACATGCCATGACACATGAAATGGCACATGGTATGACACATGACATGATAAATTGCATGACACATGACATGACACATGAGATGACTCATGACATGACACATGCCATGACACATGACATGGCACATGACCACACATAGAAAAAAACTACTTAGAAAATATTTCTTTGCAGAATAATTTAAGGCCCATTTAGGGCTAATTTAATGCCCTATTGCCAAATTTGATGTTCTGCATTCAAACGAAAAAACCGGTGGTCATGTTAGCTTAACGTTAAGCTAGCAGGACCACACATAGAAAAATCTACTTAGAAAATATTTCTTTGCAGAATAATTCAAGGCTTATTCAGGGCTAATTTAATGCCCAGTTAGGGCTAATTTAATGCCCTATTTCCAAATTTAATTCTCTGCATTTAAACAAAAAAACCGGTGGTCATGCTAGCTTAAGGTTAAGCTAGCAGGAGCACAAATAGAAAAAAACTACAAAGAAAATATTTCTTTGCAGAATAATTTAAGGCTCATTTAGGACTAATTTAATGCCCATTCAGGGCTAATTTAATGCCCTATTGCCAAATATAATGTTCTGCATTTGAACAAAAAAACCGGTGGTCATGCTAGCTGAACGTTAAGCTAGCAGGAGCACACATAACAAAAAACTACTTAGAATATATTTCTTTGCAGAATAATTTAAGGCTCATTTAGGGCTAATTTAATGCCCATGTAGGGGTAATTTAATGCCCCATTACCATATTTAATGTTCTGCATTTATATAAGAAAACCGGTGGTCATGCTAGCATAACGTTAAGCTAGCAGGAGAACACACAGAAAAAAACTGCTTGGAAAATATTACTTTGCAGAATAAATTAAGGCTCATTTAGGGCTAATTCAATGCCCATTGGTCGTAACGATATTGCAAAACAGCGATTTTACAGTAAACTGAGTGAAGCTCAAAATTCGGCGGCGAAAAACAGTGCATTCTTGACGGATGAACGGTACCAAAATTTAGTGAAAGAAGTGAGTAGTGTCAAATCTTCAGGGGAAAAAAGACCGCAGGATGACTGGCTTTGATATAAGTACGATGGGTTGGCTGTACAACAAAATAAGAACCTAATTTATCATATAAAAAGTAACAACTGTTCGGTATTGTATTACGTGCCTGAAAGTGAACTTTTTGATGTCCTTCAAGCAACACATGCATGTATAGGACATGGAGGACGTGCCTGAATGCTAAAAGAATTGTGTACTAAATACAAAAGCGTTACTCGTCGGGACGTGGAAATTTTTATCAGTGTTTGCGAACCTTGTCAGCAGAAACAGAAAGGTGTTAAGAAAGGGGTGGTCGTTCAGCCTCTATTATTTTCTGAATTTAACTCGCGCTGTCAGGTAGACTTGATAGATTTTTAATCTCATCTGGATGGCCCATAAAAAGTTATTCTATTTTATCAGGATCATTTAACGAAATTCGTAGTTCTCAAAGCTCTGGAGTCTAAGCGAGCAGAAGATGTAGCCCTTAATTTAATTCAGATTTTCACTCTACTTGGAGCATCTGCCGTGTTACAGTCCGATTACGGTAGGGAATTTTGCAAATTCCATTGTTTCCAATTTGAACAAATTTTGGCCGGAATTAAAAATCGTTCATGGTAAACCACGGCATAGTCAGAAATCTTTTTCAGTTTTAAATTAAGTTTGGATCTTCTCAAGACTTGTAAATATCTCTTAAACTAACTTAAAAAATTCCAAATTGATCATTTTTAATTGTTATTTATTAATTTTTGAACTTTTTATTGACTCCAAGGGATTTCAAAAGCTCTCAATGTTCTTAAATAAATTTTACAGGATTTGAGGAAATATCAAATTTCATAGTATTTCACGAGATTTTATAATATTTTTTGAAATTCTCTTAAATTTTGCTAAACTTATTTTAAATTTACCGCAATCAACATTTTTTTGATTTTTTTTAAATTCTTTTCAATTCGCTCTTTTTTTTTATTGGCGATGAATTTTCATAAATTTAATCAAAAATCTGCATTGTCTCTTAAATGGCTTGAAATTTTTCCACGTTTTAAATTATTTTGGAATCTTTTCAAAACTTCTAAATATGTCTTAAACTTACTCAATTATGTTCCAAATTAATAATTGTTCAATTGTCATGTATTAATAAACAAATTTTTTTAAATCTTTTTAAATATTCTCCTGAAATTGTTTCAAAATAGAAAATTATTTTAAATTCTCCAGCAAACTTAGGAATTCTTTTTATTTTCTCAAAACCTTTGAAGATCTTCAAAACGTTTCCAAATTTTATTTCGAAATCTTCAAAAATCTAAATGTAGTTTTTTTATTTTTTGAAATCTTTTTCAGTTTTAAATTAAGTTTGGATCTTCTCAAGACTTGTAAATATCTCTTAAACTAACTTAAAAAATTAACAAATGAATTTTCAACTAAATTGTTAAATTTTTAGCAAAAGAATAAGTTTTAAATTAATGAGTTCAACTTTCAATCAACTAGTTTAATTTTCAATAAAAAAAAGGTACCTTCTCAACGATAAACATTATAGTTGATATTTCAAACAAACAAAATTTCAATTTTGAATAAAAAATCGTTAAATTCAATAAAGGAAGAATAATTTTAAACTAAAAACTGTTCAATTAATCCAAAAAGATGAATTCAAAAACAAAAGTTATAGTTGATATTTCAGTAACAACAACATTTTAATTATCAATTGAAAACAGTTCAGGAAAAAAATGTCAACCAAACTGCTGAATTTAAATTCAAAAAGGCGAATTATCTGCAAAAGTGTTTAATTTTAAACTCAAAAAGACGAATTTTCTAAAAAGAGTAAAATTGTCAAGAACAAAATAATAATTTTTATCAAACAAATTTTCAACCGAATAATTAAATTTTCAAACAAAAACTATGATTTTTCAACAAAATAATTATATTTTTAAACAATAAAATTAATTTTCAACAAAGTAGTACCATTTTCAACCTAAAAAAATTAATTTTCAACATTTCCAACCAAATATGTGAATTTTCAAATAAAAAAAGATGCATTTTTACAAAAAATGGAATAGTTCAATTTTCAATTTAAAAAATTAATTTTCAACCTAACAAATGAATTTTCAACTAAATTGTTAAATTTTTAGCAAAAGAATAAGTTTTAAATTAATGAGTTCAACTTTCAATGTACACTTATTGAGAATGAATCAGAACACTTAAAAATCAGTTGCCACTTTTAGGCGGGGCAAGAGTTTTGTGCGTATGAAGTGTATATATGTAAACTGTTGGGTATCATGTAGGTACATAGTGTATATATGTTTCGTTAAGTTATCAATATAGGATGTATATAGTTGCATATAGTGTGCAGAAAGAAAGGGATACTATCCTGGGCAAACATGAAATTAATTTGGCGAATGTCAGTAGTAAGCGAATAGAAGTATTTTTGTAGCTACCTAGAAGCAATCGACACTGTGACTGGATAATTCACGAGAAAATGTGTTTTTAGAATGGAATAATTATGTTGCATTTGGTTTGTACTACACTATTGCGTATAACTTATTGCGTCATAAGCTAAAAATAAAGTTGTCCCCTCATTATTATGACATTGCATACATCTGAGGGGACAACAAGTAGTTTTTATTTTTTTAAAACTATGAACTAATGCTCTGATCATCTCCGCAAAAATATATATTGCAACTTTGAATGTGAGCATAATATAGGGGAAAAATAGTTGGTTTACCGAAAGTACTTCCTATCAACAAAATTATTTAAAAATTTAAATAATTTTTTTATTCTCTTAAAATAAACAGAATTGGTTTTTGAATTTTTTGCAGAAACTCTTCAGCACCCACTATAATATATATTCCAACCACCAAGATCGGTCAAGCCGTTTTCGAGAAAATTTGATTTTTTTATTTTTCAAAATTTGTTTATAACTTTTGTAAAAAATCCTGAAATCAATTGAAAATTCCTTTGAATTTTCTAAAATACCCTGAAATTTTTCAAATCCTATAAAATCGTTCGAAATTCCTTAATACTTTTTAAAGTTCTTGAAATTTCCTTGAAATTAAAAAAAAATGCACCAAAACCTTTAAAATCCTTTAAAACCTGATAATATTTTCTGTACTCCTAGAAAATGTATTAAAATACCTTCAGAACTTTTAAAACTCTTTAAAATAATTGAAAAATCCTTGGAAATTCCTTGAAAATGTTTTAATCACTTTAAAATGCCTTGGAATGTTTTAAAATGCCCTAAAATATTTTATCACTTGAAACTTTTTAAAGCTCTTGAAAATCTTTTAAATTTTTCTTTTAAATCCTAAAATCTTTCAAATCTTTTGGAATCACTTCAAATTATTGCAATCTATTAAAAATAGCCTAAGATATTTCAAATCCTTCAAAGTCTTTTGAAATATTTTGAAATGAAACTTTTTAAAGCTATTGAAAATTCCTAAAATTTTTTTTAAATACCTAAAATCTTTAAAATTCTTTGAATTTCTTTCAAATTATTTAAATCAATAGAAAATTCCTTGGAATCTTTTAAAATATCCCAAAATCTTTGAAAATACCTTGAAATATTTTAAAATCTCTGAAATCCCTCAATTCTTGTAAATACGTTCTTTGAAATCTAATAATATTTTCTGAATTCCTGTAAAATTTATTAAAATACCTTAAGAGCTTCTAAAATCCTTTAAAATCATTGAAACCCTGTTCAGAAGTTCTCTATGAGTAACCGTCCAAAATGGTAACAACGAAGGGTGAGAATTTCCTTGATATTTCATAAATGTTATTATTTTTGACAAATTTTGTCTTGTTTTCATATTCAACCTCAGTGATGAATTTGATATATTTTTAAATAATGTGGTAAAAATCATATTTGTGAAGGGAGTATGAGCAATTTGAAGAAAAAAATAGAAGGTTTTCACTGTGGAGAAAAAAAAGAAGAAGTTTGCAATCGAGAAAATAGATCCATTAATCGCGAGTGTCTGTTAAAATATCGTGTACCTTGATACATTATTCGAAAAGCTACGACAATTTCATTCCATAGAAGAAAAGAACAGTGATTTCCAGATTTTAGACTTAACAACTATTAGAAGTACTATTTTGAAAGGAATGAAACAGTTTTTCAGACAAACATGTGTTCGCATTATTAGAGATGCTTACAAAATCCAGATCAGAAGAATGTGAATGATAGCGTGACTATGTGTTAAAATTCAGTCTCGAAGGTAAGTTGGCAAAATTAATTTCTCAGACATATTGTATCCAAACAATCACTTCGCATGAATTTAAGTAAAAACTCTCTATAAAATTAATTTATTTTCAATTTTACAAGTAACAATATTATTTGCATATGAAAATTATCCTTTTTAATGCAATCGCATTTTGTCCAAACGCGTGCGAGCGATATGACCCTCAATTGAGGACGCATCTGCATGATCAGGTGCGCGCACGTCTTGTGGGTGTATCCGCACGTTAAAAATTCAATTGTTTTGTAAAAAATTTGTATTTTTGGTTTCAAAATTCATCCCTTTGGTTAGAAATGGTATTATTTTGTTTAAAAATTTGGTTATTTTGTTAAAAATGTAATTATTAGGTTAAAAATTTAATTAGTTGGTTAAAAACCTAATTATTATTTTGAAATTTCAACAATTTAATTTAAAGATCGCCCCTTTTGGTTGAAAATTCAACTCATCGGTCAACAAATAAACTATTTGGTTGATAATTAACTTTTAGTTAAAAATTTAATTTTTCTCTATAAAATTCGTCTTTTTGGTTTGAAACTTCAACTATTTGGTTGTCAATTAAACAGTTTGGTGAAAAATTAATTTTTTAGTTGATAATTTAATTTTTCTGTAGAAAATTCATCCCTTTTGTTTGAAAATGTTATTATTTGGTTAAAAATTAACTTTTTAGTTGACAATTTAATTTTTTCTTTAAAAAAGTCGTTTTCTTTTTGTTTCAAAATTCATTTCTTTGGTTAAAAATGGTATTATTTGGTTAAAAAATTTAATTATTTGGTTGAAAACTAAATTTTCTCCTGAAAATTCAACAATTTTATTTAAAGATCAAACTTTCTGCTCAAAATTTTAACTTTTTCGTTGGAAATTAATCTTTTTGATTGATTATTTAATTGTTTTATAGAAACTTGACTTTTTACTTAAAAATTCAATTGTTTTGTAAAAAATTTGTATTTTTGGTTTCAAAATTCATCCCTTTGGTTAGAAATGGTATTATCAATTTACCGACATTTTCTGTTGAAACTCACGTCCACGCAAAGTGTAATATTGAGTATAAAATTTAAGAGAATAAATAAAGGTCACTGAGGGACACATCAAGAATATCTTTTTTTAATCTTTCCCTCCATTCTACCATAGTCTGAACTTACGAAAAAAGTCGTCAAAATTAAAAATTTTAAAGCCGATAATAATAGGCTCAATTCGGTAAGTGTGATCACGGAGTTCGTATGAAAACGGTGAAATTTGGAATGAAAGAAGAATAATTATTACCTTTTTTGTTATCATATAAATAATTAGGAATAATATATTTAAGAATAGGTCATTTTATAAATGACACTGGAACCTTCACATCACAAGCCGCATTAAATCACATCAAAATATAATGTGTGTCCGTGTTAAACTATCGGATACTGAACGTGGAAATTACTAGTAATGGTGAAAAGTGTTTTTTATTTGGGTATAAAATAGATGTTATTTTTGCGTCAGTGGTTGCTTCTGTTTTTTCATTCTTTATTTTCATTCACTTATGTCGTAATTGTAGGATTTTAGTGATTCATTGAATACATATACTTATATACAAGTAGACAACAATACCTTAAAAAGTATTAATCTAGATTAGATTAATACTTTTTAAGGTATTGTTGTCTACTTGTATATAACTGTCAGATTTATACGCACTTAGAAATAACAAAAAACATTTCATACTCGGGAAAAAAGATCTAACTAATTTTTCTGCTAAGATCCCTTTTCCAACATACATTTGGATTAAAAATTCATTTTTTTGTTTTTAAAGATTCATTATTTTAGCTAAAAATTAATTTCTTTAAATAAAAATTGAACTATTTTGTTAAAAATTAGTTTTTTGATCGAAAATGAATTTTTTTAACTGAAAATTTGACTACTCCTTGTTAGGTTAAAGATTTATCCTCTACACTCAAAAATTTCTGTATTTTGTTGAAACTTTGTCTTTTGCGGTAAAATATTCTTCTTCTTGGTGATTAGTTCTCCTTTTTGGTTGATAATTAATTTCTTTGGTTAAAAATTTAAATATTAGGTTGAAGATTAATTTAAAAATTCAAAATTAGATTAAAAATTAATTTCTTTGATTGAAAATTAGTTTTTTTTATTTAAAATTAATTTTTTACCTGAAAATTCAATTATTCAATTTTTTTTTGTCGAAAATTCATCTTTTCTGATAGACATTTCAGCTTCTTGGTTGAAAATTCATCTATTTTGTTGGAAATTTAACTATTTTGTTGAAAATTCATCTATTTCGTTAAAAATTTGTCTTTTTTCATAGAAACTTCATCTCTTGGGTTGAAAATGCAACTATTGGATTAAAAATTCATTTTTTTGTTTTTAAAGATTCATTATTTTAGCTAAAAATTAATTTCTTTGGCTAAAAATTGAAATATTTTGTTGAAAATTCGTTTTTTGATAGAAAATAAATTTTTTTAACTGAAAATTTGACTATTCCTTGTTAGGTTAAAGATTTATCTTCTACACTCAAACATTTCTGTATTTCTTCCAAAGCTTTCTAACTTCAATTGCTTCTAAAGTTGGAAGCTTTCTAACTAAAATTGCTTCCAAACTTGAAAGATTTCTGACTTGAATTGAGTTGAAGTTAGTAAAAGTTCTAACTCCAAATTCTCCCAAAGTTAGACAACTTTATAACTTGAATTGCTTCCCTTATTCAATAATTCAATCTTGCGGATTTGCCCCCAAAGTTGTAACCTTTTTAACTGAAAATGCTTCTGAACTAGAAAGCTTTCTAGCTTGACCTGATTTGAATTTTTAAGCATGCGAAATTGAGCCGTTTCCAACATTTGATTAGTTAAAATTTGAATTTCTTCCCTGGTTAGAAAGATTGCTATCTTGAATTTCTTCCAAAGCTTTCTAACGCCAATTGCTTCTAAAGTTGGAAGCTTTCTAACTAAAATTGCTTCCAAACTTGAAATCTTTCTAACTTGAATTGAGTTGAAATTAGTGAAAGTTCTAACTTCAAATTCTCCCAAAGTCAGACAACTTTCTAACTTGAATTGCTTCCATTATTTAATAATTCAAACTTGCTGATTTGTCCCCAAAGTTGTAACCTTTTTAACTGGAATTGCTTCTAAAGTAGAGAGCTTTCTAGCTTGAATTAATTTCAATTTTTTAAGAATGCAAACTTGAATTACTTCCAAAATTTTAATAATTAAAATTTGAATTTCTTCCAAAGCTTTCTAACTTCAATTGCTTCTAAAGTTGGAAGCTTTCTAACTAAAATTGCTTCCAAACTTGAAAGTTATTACATTTTTCGTTGAGCATTAACCTTTTTTGTCTGAAAATTAAACTATTCGGTTGAGAATGTTTTTTTTTTTTTTTTTAGTCAAATTTTAATTTAAAATATCTAAAATCTTAGAAAATATTTTGAAAGTTTCTGAAGAATCTTAGGAAACTTATATTTATATTTATTTGTACAATTTTATTTCAATTGTAAAATAATTTGAATTGGAAATTAATTCCAAATAATTGTAAAATAAATTTAATGAATTTTTGTTTAAAGGAATATCCCATGATTTTGAAAGGACAAAAATATTCTGAAAGTAATTCTTTCTAGGATTTTTATAACTAATATACATAGTTACAGACAATTTCTTTATTTTGTCGAAAATACATTTTCTTAATGTTAAATTCGAACAGTTTTTATTGAAACTATTTTTTTAAATTGAAATAGCAATTATTACATATTTCGTTGGGAATTACCCTTTTTTGTCTGAAAATGAAACTATTCGGTTGAAAATGTTTTTTTTTGTTTGTTCAAATTTTAATTTAAAATATCTGAAATCTTACAAAATATTTCGAAACATTCTGAAGAATCTCAGAAAACTTATATTTATTTTTACAATTTTATTTCAATTGTAAAATAATTTGAATTGAAAATTAATTCTAAATAATTGTAAAATAGATTTAATAAATTTTTTTTTCAAGAAATATACCAATATTTTGAAAGGACAAAACCATGTTGAAGGTAATTCTTTGTAGTATTGTAATAACTAATAAACATGAATAATAAAATTTCCGTATAATAAATTTCCTGAATTGGAAGATTTCAAAAAAATAAAATACCCGATAGAAAATTAGCACGACTTTAAAAATTCCGGAAAATAAAATTCCTGAAACTGCAAAATTCCCAAATTCGAATATGCCGGAATAATAAAATTCCCAAGTAAGAAAATTCCCGAATAATAAAATTCCCGAATTCGAAAATTTCAGACAAATGAAATTCCCGGCAGAAAATTGGTACGACTGAAAGATCCCAGAAAATAAAATTCCCGAATTGGAATATTCCGGAATAAGAAAATTCCCAAATAAGAAAATTCCCGAATTGGAAAATTTCAGAAATAAAAAATTTCCGGCAGAAAATTGGTACGACTGAAAAATCCCGAAAAGTAAAATTCGCAACACTGTAAAAATTCCCGAATAATAAAATTTCCGTATAATAAAATTCCCGAATTGGAAAATTTCAGAAAAATAAAATACCCGACAGAAAATTAGGACGACTGTAAACATTCCGAAAAATGAAATTCCCGAAACTGACAAATTCCCGAATTGGAAAATTCCGCAATAAGAAAATTCCCAAATAAGAAAATTCCCGAATTGAAAAATTTCAGAAAAATGAAATTCCCGACAGAAAATTGGTACGACTGAAAAATCCCGAAAAGTAACATTCGCAACACTGTAAAATTCCCGAATAATAAAATTTCCGTATAATAAATTTCCTGAATTGGAAGATTTCAAAAAAATAAAATACCCGATAGAAAATTAGTCCGTGAATTTCATGCATTCCGTGAATTCCGCGCATTCCATGATTTCCGTGAATTCAATTAATTCCGTGAATTTCTTGAATTCCATAAATTCCTTGAGTTTCACAAATTCCTTAAATTTCATGAATTCCATGAATTCCACGAATTCCTTGAATTCCGTGAATTCTTAGAATTCAGTAAATTTCATTAATTACATGACTTTCGTGAATTCCTTCAGTTACATGAATTCCGTGATTTTCTTGAATTCCATGAATTCCGTGAATTTCATTAATTCCGCGAATTTCTTAAATTCCATTAATTTCTGGAATTTCTTGAATTCCATAAATTTCTTAAATTTCATGAATTCCTTAAATTTCATAAATTCCTTGAATTTCATG
Organism: Andricus grossulariae; assembly: GCA_011634705.1. NCBI lineage: Eukaryota > Metazoa > Arthropoda > Insecta > Hymenoptera > Cynipidae > Andricus > Andricus grossulariae. The sequence continues at coordinate 251,729,544 of JAABKJ010075445.1, forward strand.
AATTCCTAGAATTCAGAGAAATTTCATTAGTTCCACGAATTTCGTGAATTCCATGAATTCCTTGAATACCATGAATTCCATGAATTCCATGAATTCCACGAATTCTATGAATTCCACGAATTCCATGAATTCCACGAATTCCATGAATTCCATGAATTCCATGAATTCCTTGAATGACATGAAATCCTATAATTCTGTGAATTTCATTAGTTGCACGAATTTCATAAATTCCTTCAATTACATGAATTCCTTGAATTGCGTGAATTCCCTGACTTCCGTGAATTCCATGCATTCCGTGAATTCCATTAATTCCGTGAATTTCATGCATTCCGTGAATTCCGCGCATTCCATGATTTCCGTGAATTCAATTAATTCCGTGAATTTCTTTTGCAAAAATTCTATAAATTCCCATAACTAACACGAATTTTGTCTAAAATTTTGTAATGTTGAAAAATTGAAAAATTGTCTACATTATTTTTCGAAATTTTAGAAAATCATTTTATATCCCGCAAAATAAAAATATTTTATCAAAGCATCTTCCAGATTATTGTTCGGCAGTTTTCGAAATCTTATGAAATCCTTTTAAATGTTCTCTTAGAATTAATTTACCAAATAAAACATTATTTACATCTTCCCAGGAATTTTAAGAAAATTTTTTATTGTCTTGGAACCCTTCAAAAGTTTAAAACACCTTTTTTTTAATTTTCCAAATTCTTCATTTTTTCTTAATTTTCTTGAAATTGTTTCAAGTTTGAAATGATTTTTGAAATCTTTTCAAAAATATATTTTTTTTTAAATCTAACAAAAAAAAATTGATTCAATATTTTCCAGATATTTTTTCGACAATTTCGGAAATCTTTTGAAATTTTTAAAACTCTTTGAATTTTCCCTTGAAATTAATATTTTTAAATAAAAAATCATATACAGTTTTTCCAGGAATCTTTAAAAGAACATTTTTTTATTGACTTGAAAGCTTTCAAAACTCTTAACAATCTAATTTTTTCAAAGTCTTCAAAAATCTACATTTTGTTTTAAATTTCTTGAAAGTATTAAAAATTTCTAAATATAGTTTAAAATGTGTTAGATTTTCCCTACAATTTTTTCAAAATTCTGCAAAATACAAAAAAATGCCTTAAAATCTCCCGGATTGTTCTAGAATAAGAAAATTTTAAGCAGTAAGGGCCATAGTACAAGAGATTTAAAAAATATCCAACTTTCCTACTAAGAGGCGTGAATTAATGAATTATTATTAAATGCACAGTCATTCTTCTAATAATTGAACAAATGTATTACTAAATGAAAATCACTCTTAACATTCATTAACGGCAGCATTAATTCTATAAAATATTAAGTTTTTAAGATTTAGAGGGGAAAACATTGTTGTACGAAATTAAATTTTTTTAAATCATTGAAAGCGTTTTTCCGCACAGAATATCTTGCTCAGTATTTATTAGCAACGATATTGATTCCATAAAAATGTAATTTTTTTAGATGTATATAGGAAAATATTGTTTAGACAAATGAAAATTGTTGAGATAACTGCCAAATATTGTTCAAAAAATATTATTCTAAAAGTTCGTGAATATAATTATTAATTTCAAAAAAATAACTTTTCACAACTCAAACGGAAACAATTATTTGAATAAATGCGAAAATTATTTGAATCATTACCCAATATTTTATGTTAGAAATATTATTTTTAAAATTCAAGAACTGTATCATTTATCCCAAAGAATAATATCTATTAACGAGTTAAAGGCGAAACAGTAATTGTTTGAACAAAGAATAATTTATTAAGCAATTTAAAATCGATTTTAGAATAATTAAAAACTTGTCACTTATAGAATACAAATATTTTATGTTGGAAACGTTTCAAAAAATACTGTTTTAGGCATGCATTTTACATAAAACCCACAATTGTTCTTTTAATATAAGTATTTGATTACATTTTTTGGTTTAAAATTCAACTACTTACATTAGTTGAAAGTGCAACTACTTTGTTAAAAAATCATTGTTTTTTTGGTTGAAGATTCATCATTTTTGTTGAAAAATCTTTTATTTTTTTTTGTTCAAAATTTAACTATTTTGTTAACATTTTTTTAAATTATTGTTTTAAACTGAAAGTTCAACTATTCCATGTTAATTTGAAAATTTATCTTCTTCAGTTGAAAATTCAATCATTTGGTTAAAAATTTCTGTATTCTGTTGAAACATTGTCTTTTGTGGTAGAATATTAATCTTCTTGGTGACTAATTGACCTTTTTGGTGGAAAATTCATGTATTTTGTTAATAATTAATCTTTTTTGATATAAAATTAATCTTTTTTGTTCAAAATTCATTTCTTTGGCTTGAAAATTAGTTTTTTTATTGAAAATAAAATTTCTTAAACTGAAAATTTAACTATTTCGCGTGTGGATAAACATCAATCTTCTTCAGATGAAAATTCAACTATTTGATTGAAAATTTCTGTATTTTGTTGAAACATTCTCTTTTGTGGTAGCATATTAATCTTTTTTGTTCAAAATTCATTTTTTTGGCTTGAAAATTAGTTTTTTTATTGAAAATTAAATTTTTAAACTATAAATTTAACTATTTCGTGTGTGGATAAACATTAATCTTCTTCAGATGAAAATTCAACTATTTGATTGAAAATTTCTGTATTTTGTTGAAACACCCTCTATTCATACTCTAGCATAATGTATCCAAATACTGAATCATATTGACAACTAGATTTCAAAAAATTGCAAAAAATAAGTATTTTAAAAGCAACTTTCGTAAACTAATTTTTTCTTGCTGTCGCTTTTTGATGGTTTTTTAAAAACGATTGACTTTTCGATAAATCGTGGCTTAATTTTTTGAGAAAAATATTTCCTATAAATTTACTGTTTTCATTAAAAAAAAAAACTAAAGAATCCTTTAATGTTATCATTTGTTTATATTTTGTTTTTATAATTAGAAATTGTTTTAAATATTTCAGCCATACAAAATTTTCTTTTTAAATTGAAAACAGCAGATTTAGGTCATCCATATAAGATACATGAGTGACCTTATGCTCAGGGTGATTATTGTTGCCGGAGAGGAATCCAGGAAAATCGCGAAGTGCATGAGATGGTTCCGCCCTGAAAAACAACCCTCTGGAAGGTGGCGTTGTACTTTCAGATGCGTTGCTCATTCATATCTCGCAACATAGGTCCGATTGTTTGAACAATCATATCATTTATGATAGCTGTAAAGATCATATAAATCGTGTTCAGACTAGGTATTGGCCTGTAATTCTTTGGGTCAGACAACTTGCCTACTTTTTCAGGTGTTTTTTCACCTTGAAGTTAGTGTAGCTTCTTTTGGGATTATCCGATTGTAGTTTTATTATAGTGTCATGCAGAAGAAAAAGTGGGCTAAAAATAATTTTCATGGCCAAACTCAGATGTTTACGCTCCTTAAAACATTTTGAATTTTTCGGAACCTTTGGAAATCTTTGAACTCCGTGCGAATTATTTAAATTCTTTCTTAAATCCTTTGAAATCCTCGTAAGCTTTAAAATCTGTTGAAATTAGTTGAAATCTTTCAAATTTTTTGAAATTTTTTGACATCTTTGATATCTTTTGTAATGTTTGCATTCTTCGTAAAATCATTTGAAGCTTTCAAAATATTGAAAATTTGTTGGACTCCGGCAAAATCTTTAAAATCTTCTAAACATTTTGATATACTTGCAAAATCTTTTAAATCTTCTTAAATATTTCAAAATTTTTGTGATATCTCGAAATATTACAATTTTGTTTGAAATCTTAGCAAATCTTTAAAATCTTTGCGAAATATTGAAATCCCTTCTAAAATCGTTTGGAAGATTTAAAACATTTGTATATCTTTTGAAATTTTGTAAATCCTTCAATCTTTTGTAAGATCATTGAAATCTTCTGAAATATTTTGAAGACTTCAACATTTTTTCACATCTGCGAAAATCTTCAATGCCTTTGTGAAATCAATCACGTCTTTGTGAAGTCTTAGGAATCCTTTGAAAATATTTGTAATATTTGGAAATTATTATGAATATAAATATTTTTAAATCTGTGACGCCTCTTTGAAACCATTGAAGTCTTTTAAATTGTTGTGGAATATTTTGAAATCTTTAAAATCTTCTGAAATCTTTCGGCGTCTTTGAGACCTTTTGAAATACTTTTAAATCTTTCAACCCATTTGGTAAGTTAGTATTTAATGCAAGTAAGCAACAAATATTAATAATTATTAGAAAAAAGGCTCTCAGTAATTACTTCAAGGAGAATATAAATTTAATAGGATCCATATCGAAAATTTTAAGAATATTTGAAATATCTGTTTTATCTCAGAAAAATATATTCAAAAAAGAAAGAGATTGTTTATAATATGATTCCCTCTAATATTTATTTAGTATTTCTCCATAATTTAACAGGCAAATCCAAGATAAATATTTCAGAAAAAAGCGCAACTTTCTAGCACTTATCTAAGAAAGGATAGCAATGAAAAATAATAAATTGTTTAAACAACTATCTTCATGAACTAGCATTAATTATTACTATACTAAGAGGAAGTTGACAAAAATTAATTAATTAATTATTATTATTATATATTATATATTATTAAATAATTAATTTAATTATCACATAACTTGAATTGAAAATTGGACAAAGTGGAAAAAAAATATGACTTTCTATCTCTGTTCGAAGAGAAAATTACTAAAAACAATTACTAAAAACAATGAAAAATTGTTTGAAAAATTTATTTCTACATCCAATTATCAGTATAAAGTGGTATTTCATGTATTGGAAACAATCTGCGTTAAAGAAACAGCAAAAAAATCATAATTAGCGCCAAAGACTCGCAAAACCCATTTTTTTAATAATGGGGGGGTTTTTTGGAACACTATAAAACATACCTATAGAAGTGATATTCAAAAAGTAACATCCTATTCATATTCTGTGGCTAATTTATTATTATCATTAATAATATTCAATTTAAACAATGGTATATAGTTGCGGTTTCTTTTGAAATGTTTAACTTCTTACCCACTTTTTATTTAGTAAAGTAACAAATAATGCAAGGAAACAAACTTAGTTGTTTAAACAATTTATAATTGTTTATAACTATCTTCTGTTAGATAAGTGCTAACAATTTTCAGTTTTTTCTGAACTCTTAAACTTTTTCTCCACTTTTCACTTAGTGAGGTAATAATTAATGCAAGTTAACAAACATGCTAGTTAAACAATTGATTATTGTTTATAACTATCTTCTCTTAAAGTAATTCTGGAAATTTGCTTTTTTCTGAAATCTTTAGTTTTGCTTAGACTTTTTAATTATTAACAAATTATAAGTGAAACCTTAACAAGAATCATTTTTTAAATAGTATTTTACATTTTTAAGTGAATTAGTTTTGCTCTTTTTCCAGTGTTTAAAAAAATTAATTTGAACAAAAAAGCTATGTTACATAAGAGACAAAAACCAGACCCTACAGCAAAAGATATTCACAAAAAAGAAAGAGATTTTTTAAAATATGAGTCGCCCTAATTTTTATTTATTATTTGTTCATATCTAAAAAGAAAGAGCAAAGTTAAAAATTTCCGAAAATACCGCAACTTTTTAAATTTAAATTTAAATTGTTTGTCAAATTTAAAATTAAAAATAAAAAAGTTTAATTTAAGATTTAAATTTTTTTAATTTAAATTTATTGCAATAAAAGCATTTTTTGGTCATCTGGTACACTTTATGAGGCGAAGGATCAAACAGGACGTCAATACCCTGGAACCCGCTGAGAGTATCATCGACTTCTATTGTGCCTCCAGTACCAAAAAAAAAATTAAAAACTATAATGTGCGATAGCGTGTTTTAATGATTTAATTCAATGTTTTTTAAATCCCACCATTGAGTTGGTTGATTTTTTTTTGAAAATTTGAAACCTCGCTGTAGCTTCCGACCTTGATTAGAAGCTGAGTTAGCATCCTTCTCTTTTATTCACTGCCGACACCACACTAATAAATATTTTCGATTTTTTCAAAAATTTCCCCTCAAATAAAACTTCCAGGCAACTACTTGATTTTCTGCAATATAATTCATGCGTTTTCCCACGAAATACCACGGTCGAAAGTTGACCAAGTTATAAAAGGTGCTCCTACTCACGTTTTGTCACCTTCACTGCAAATTTTCATCAAAGGTCATGGTCGCATTGCGATAAAATAATATTTTACTTATTCGTAATAAAACAAGGATTGACAAGATGTTTTTCGTTTTTTTAAGCGATTTTTTTTACTGAGTCATTTAATGATTTGTAGACCGGCCAGGATTTTTGAAACAAATAGTAGATCTTTTTCCGAAGGACAGTTCAATGAAGTGAGAGAATAGAATAGAATTCTTACAAACCGTTCAAGCAAAATGTCTATTCTTATTGTTCTTTTCAATGCAGTGAAAAAAAATTGCAATATTCCTGTTGTTGTTCAGAACCACGAAATGGAATGGCCCGAATTGGAAAATTCCCGAATTGGAAAATTCCCGAATAATAAATTCCCGACAGAAAATTGCCGAATTATAAAATATCCGAACTAGAAAATTCCCAAATTCAAACAATTAATTTTTTTAATAAATTTCATATATTTATTAAAAATACAATAATCAAATATTTTTATATAAAAAAATATTTTCAATGTTTGAAGTATCTGTAATTATTGTCTGAGTTAAAAATAACAATAATTAAAGAAATATATATTTCTGGATAACAATTTTTTCAATTATTGTTATTTCAAATTCTAACAATAACTTTTTATTTAAAAATCATAAAAAATATTGTTTAAATAACAATATTTGATTATTGTATTTCTTAATAAATAAATAATATTTATAAGAAAAACTTTATTTTTTAAATGCGAGTATTTTCTAGTTCGGATATTTTATAATTCAGGAATTTTAGTATTCAAAATTTTCCAATTAAAAAAATTGATTTTTCGGAAATTTTCCACTTCGAGAATTTTATTTTTTAGGATTTTTCAATCGTCCCAGTGTACCCATTATTGAATAATAATTAAAGCAATTATAGCACTTGAATAAATTATTGTTGACTTTTTCCTATTTGTTCAAAAATTATGACTAGTGAATAGTAATAAAAGATTACGAAATTTAAACATCAATTTTTTGCTCAATACCTATTTTTTGAAAATGTGTAAAAAGATGTTTTTGTTTATTAAGTCATATGCACACATTTAAAAAAATTGAATATGTCAAACCGCCCCATAGTTTAGATGCTAGCGATTTTAGTAAGTTGGACAAGTTGTATTTTTAGAAAAAACGAGGTCGACAATTCACATATCATCCTGGGAAGAATAGGAATCGCAAATATTATCATACTTATTAAAAGCATTAGCATCTGCACAACTGGACCGATCTAGAAACTTCAGAATATAAAGTTATAGAGAATTCACATTGATATCTCGAAACCGCTTCTATAAAAAAACTTTGATTGCGATTTTCGTATTCAGTAGGCCAAAATACATGACGAAATCAGAGTGAGATATGGTGGGCAAAATGGCTGTAATCTAGAAAAATAGAAACTGCCACTCATATCACATTCTGCTATACCTAAAATGCCAGCTCTCAAAACTGGGGAAATAGGGTGAATATTCACGCAAACAGGGAAATAAATTTTTCAACAGAATAGTGTAACTTCCAAACGAATCCACATTTATTTAAACTAAAGTGAAGACATAATTATGAAGAATTCGATTGACAATTAACTGGTGGATATTCTACTCCTTTATTGTATTTTATAATAAATGTATCCTATAGTTATTATCTCTTAGATTATAGGCGTCATGCTTATTTTTCTCAGATGTTTGCACCTTATGAGAGTCAGTTTCAAGAGGATGAATAAACTTACTGAAATCGTTAAAACGGATTACGCAATATATATAATCTTCTATATTTCAGCGAAAGCCGTCGTTTATATGAAAAATTTATATAATTTGTGCTCCGATAACCGATTTTAATTTCAACTTAATGTGGGTAGTCCTACTATATTACATTCTATTCAAAACGCTACGATTTCCTTACATTTTATGCAAAATCATTTCATTTTCAACAATATAGATGAATTTTTAACAAAATAGTTGAATTTTCAACCAAAAAGATGGATTTCCTAAAAAAATACAATTTTTCAACAGAATACTAGAATTTTGTTACCGAATAGTTAAATTTTCAAGCGAACATGAAAAAGTTAAATTTTCATTTACAAAAATTAATTTTTACCAAAAATAAAAACGAATTTTCAACCAAATAGTTAAATTTTTAATCAAATGGATGAATTTTCAACTAAAATTATGAATATCTAACTGGAATGTAGTTGAATTTTCGAACGAAAAGACAAATTTTAAACGAGGAAGATTAATTTATTGACTACTCAAGAAAACGAATTTTCAAACAAATAGTTGAATTTTCAACTAAAAAAACTCCAGGTTCAATCGAAGTGATGAATTTTCAACTGCAGTTATGGACCTTCAACTGTCAGGAATAGTTTAATTTTAAACCAAAAAGAGGAATTTTTACCTGAAACGATAAATCATTAACTGGAATAGTTGAATTTTCAATCAAAAACCGAAATTTTCCACCCAATTTTCAAGAAAATACATGCATTTTCCAATGAAAAATTGATTAGTTACATTTATAATTAAAAACTTAATTTTCAACCAAAGAGATGAGTTTTTAAATGAAATAGTGAATCTCTAACTGAAATAATTTTCAACCAGAAAGATGAATATTTTAGTTGATAATTCATCAGTTTTCTTGAAAGATAATTCCTTCAACTGAAAATTTGAATGTCCATTTTTGGTTGAAATTTTTTTTTTTTTTTTCTCGTTCAAAATCCATCAATTTGGATGAAAATTTGTCTTTTTTAATTGAAAATTTACATATTTTAATAGAAATCTGTACTATTTTGTTAAAAATCGATTTTGTTGGTAGAAAATTATCTTTTTCTTTGCAAGTTAATCTTCATGTTTAAAAATTCTTCTTTTCAGTTAAAAATTCAAGTCTCAGTTAAATATTTATCATTTTAGTTGAAAATTCATCTTTTAGGTTGGAAATAAAATTAATTGTTTGAAAGTGAAACTCTTTTGTTAAAAATTAATTCTTTTGGTTGAAGATTCATCATTTTAATTAAACATTCATTTCTTTGGTTGAAATATGAAATTTCATTGACAACTTCTCTTTTCTTTGGACGAAAAGGAATTTTTTTGCCGAAAATTTAACTATTTTGTTGAAAATCTTTTCTGGTTGAAAATTATTATTAATTTGGACTGAAAATGTAACTATTATTTCAGTTGAATATTCCATAATTTTATTTAAAAATTTATCTTTATCATTGAGCATTCATTTTTTGACTAAAAATTTAATTATTCAATTTTTGGTTGAAAAATTCTCTTTTTTAGTTGAAAATTCGTTTTTTTTTGGTAGAGATTAATCTTCTTGGTTGAAAATTCATCTCTTTGGTAAAAAATTCAACTATTTTAGGTAAAGTACTTCTTGCATGAATCAAGAACAAAAATTGGGATCTGTTACTGAACAGTTGTTACTGAAATGTTCTAAAGCCAACGAATCATAGACGATCTTTATTACTGTCTATAATATTATTCTTATTATTAACTTGATTGTCTGTATTGTGCCGTACGAATGCTACATCGACGTTCTGGAGAAAAATATTACACTGATTTATCTAAATTAAATAATAAAATAACTATTTTTATATCTAATAACGGGAAGAAAGAATTGTACTACCGTCATGTATTTTCTAAATAAAATTTATTTAAAAAGTAATAACCCGGCTACATTTTTGTACCAAAGTTCTAGAATTATTCGAGAAATATTACAGATCGGTCGTTCTGGTTCTGTTACAGATTTGTTACATAAAATTTGTGATTGAGTTCTAGAATTATTTTTAAAATGTTACAGATTGATTGTCACAGCGTTCTAGTTCTACTGCAGATTTGTTACATAAAATTTATGATTGAGTTCTAAAACTATTCTAGAAATGTTACAGAACGGTTGTCACAGCGTTCTAGATTCGTGACAGATTTGTTACAAAACATTTGTAATTAAGTTCTAAAATTGTCCTAGAAATGTTACAGATCGGTTGTGACAGCATTCTAGATCTGTTATAGATTTGTTACACAACATTTGTAATAAGGTTCTCGAATTATTCTAGAAATGTTACAGATCAGTTGACACAGCGTTCTAGATCTCTTACAGATTTGTTACACAACATTTGTAATTAAGTTCTAGAATAAATTTAACTGTCCTATTTTTGGTTGAAAATTTATATTTTTTGGAAGAAAATGAATCTTTATGGTTGAAAGTTCATCTTTTTGGTAAAAAATTTAACCATCCCAGTTAAAAATTCATCATTTTAGTTGAAAATTCATCAGTTTGGTTTCAAGTTAATTTCTTCAAATGAAAATTTAACTGTTCCATTTTTGATTGAAAATTGATCTTTCCTAGTTCAAAATTCAACAATTTGGATGAAAATTTGTCTTTTTTAATTAAATAATAGAAAATTCAACTCTTTCGTTGAAAATCCACGTATTTTATTGAAAAATCGATTTTTTTGGTGGAAAATTATATTTTTCTTTGAAAGTTAATCTTCTTATTTAAAAATTCTTCTTTTCTGTTAAAAATTAAAGTATTTCAGTTAAATATTTATCATTTTAGTTATAAATTCATCTTTTCGGTTGAAGTTTCAACATTTTCATTTAAAATTCATTTCTTGTTGAAAATGTAACTACTTTGTCGGAAATCAATTTTTTAAACTAAAAATTTAACTATTCCAGTAGAAAATTGAACTATTTTGCTGATAATCCGTCCTTTTTTTGGTTAAGAATTAGATTTCTAACAGAAAAATTTAACTCTCTTATTTTTGGTTGAAAATTTATCTTTTTTGGAAGAAAATGAATCTTTATGGTTGAAAGTTCATCTTTTTGATAAAAAATTTAACCATCCCAGTTAAAAATTCATCATTTTAGTTGAAAATTCATCAGTTTGGTTTCAAGTATTCATTTATTTGGTTGAAAATTAAACCATTTTGTTGAAAATTCGTTTCGTTTTTTATTAATAATTTATTGTTTCTAATAGAAAATTCATGTATTTTGTTAAGAATTCATCTATTTTTGGTAGAAAATCAATTTCTCGGTTAACAATGAAACTCTCTGGTAAAAAATAATTTTTTTTTTTAGTTAAGGATTCAAGTTTATTACACTTGTTGTTGAAAACTGATCTTTTTAACTGATTTTTTTTTGTTCTAACTAAGAATTTAAATATGTGGTTGAAAATTCAAGAGTTTGGTTATAAATGAACTTTTTTGTTGAAATTTATATTTTTAGGTTGAAAATTCAACTGGTTTTTTAGAAAATTCTTTTTTTTTTTAGCTGGGAAATTCAACATTTTGGAAGATATATTTTCTTTGTTGACTGAAAAATTTTTCTTGGTTAAAATTTTACCTTTTGTTGGAAAGTTATTGTTATTTAAAAATTTTATTTCTTTTGGTAGAAATTTCCTTTTTTAAAGCAAAATTTAACTATTTTGTTTTTGGTTGAAAATTTGTCATTTTTAGTAGAAAATTCATGTATTTTGTTGAAAATTCGCTTTTATTGGTTAGGTTGAACTGTTCTTGATTTGAAATAAAAATCTCTTTTGGTTGAAATATCAACTATTACTTTTTTTGTTGAAAATTCGTTTTTTCAGGGTAAAAATTAATTTTTTTTTTTTAAATAAAAATTTGTCTATTTGGTTGACAATTTAACTGTTTGGTTGAGAAAAATGTAAAATAAAATAAAACAAACAAATTTTTTTTTGTAAATAGGAACTTTTTAAATGATTGAAAATGTAAAATAAATAAAAAACATATTTTTCAATAGGATTATTTCCAACAATTTAAAATACTACACAAATTAAACAGATTTTTCTGTCAATAGGAATTTTTTCAACAGTTAAAAATGTAAAATAAAATATAATAAACAGATTTTTCAACAGGAACACTTTCGATAATTGAAAATGCCATATAAAATAAACAATTTTTTCAATAGGAACATTTTCAATTATTAAAAATGTTAAAATAAAATAAGTAGATTTTTCTATTAATATGATATTTTCAATAATGGAAAATGTAAAATAGATAAATAAAAAACAGATTTTTCAATAGGAATATTTCCAATAATTGAAAATGCTACATAAAATAAACAGATCTTTTTTCAATCGAAACTTCTTCAATAATTGAAAATGTAAGAAAAAAACGGATTTTTCTGTCAATAGGAATTTTTTAACAGTCGAAAATGTAAAATAAAACATAATAAACAAATTTTTTAATAGGAACACTTCCTATAATTGAAAATTCCAATAAAATAAACAAACTTTTTTTCAATATGAACGTTTTCAATCATTCAAAATGTAAAATAAAATAAGTAGATTTTTCTGCTAATACCACATTTTCAATAATTGAAAATGTAAAATAAATGATTGAAAATGTAAAATAAATAAATAAAAAACAGATTTTTCAATGGGAATATTTCCAACGATTGAATCATTATTAAATCGTTTGAAATATGTGTGAAAGATTTGTGAAATCGTTGAAATATTTGGATCTTTAAAATATTTTGAAATTTTTGGAATCTTTGCCATCTTTGAAATATTTGTGAAATCTTGCGAAAATCTTTGTGAAATCTTTAATAAATCTTTTTAAATCTGTGTGAAAGATTCATGAATTCATTAAAATATTTTTGAAATATTTGAAATAGTTCTGAAATATTTGTAATATTTTGAAATAATTTGAAATATTTTGTAATCTTTGTGAAATCATGGTATCTTTATTAAATCTTTTCAAATCTGTGTGAAAGATTAATGAAATCTTTTGCAATTTTTTTTGAATCTCTAAAATATTTGTGAAATATTCGTGAAATATTTGGAATATTTTGAAATAATTTGAAATATTTTGAAATATTTGTGAAATCTTTTGAAATATTTGTGAAATATTCGTAAAATATCTTGAAATCTCTGTAAAATCTTTGAAATAATCTGAAATATTTTGAAATATTTGCAATAATTTGAAATATTTTGAAATCTTTAAAATATTTGTGAAATATTTGTAATATTTTGAAATAAACTGAAATCTTTCAGAATCTTTAAAATGTTTGAAATCTTTATTAAATGTTTTTAAATTTGTGTGAAAAATTTGTGACATCTTTGTGATATTATTGAAATCTTTGAAATCATTATTAAATCGTTTGAAATATGTGTGAAAGATTTGTGAAATCGTTGAAATATTTGGATCTTTAAAATATTTTGTCATGTATTTTGTTAAGAATTATTATTTTTTTTTTTTTTGTAGAAAATTAATCTTTTTGGTTCAAAATTAATAGCTTTGGTTGATAATTAATTTCTTCAACTAAAAATGTAACTAAATTTTTGGTCGATTTTTTTTATATACATTTAATCTTTTCGTTTGAAAATTCATCTGTTTGGTTGAAAATTTAATTATTTTATTTTTTGTTAAAAATTATTCTTTTTTGGTAGAAAATTAATCTTTTCAATTGAAATCTTATTTCTTCGAAATTTTATTTTTCTGATTGAACATTTATCTTTTTGGTCGAAAATTCAACTACTTGGTTCAACATTTATTTTTTTTATTGCAACTATTTGTAACTATTTTGTTAACATTTTTTTTTAATTATTCTTTTAATTGAAAATTTAACTATTCTATGTTTGGTTAAATATTTATCTTCTTCCGTTTAAAATTCAACTATTTGTTTGAAAATTTCTGTATTTTGTTGAAACTTTGTCTTTCGTGGTGGAAAATTAATATTTTTGTTTAAAAATTTATTTATCTGGCTTAAAAATTAGTTTTTTATTAAATATTTTTTTAAATGAAAATTTAACTATTTCATGTTTGGTTGAACTGCTGTTTATTTTGTTCAGTTAAAAATTCAACTATTTGTTTGCAAATTTTCTGTATTTTGTTGAAACTTTGTCTTTTGTTTAAGAAAATTAATATTTTTGGTTTAAAATTTATTTATTTGGTTTAAAAATTAGTTTTGTATTAAATATTTGCTTCATGAGCAATATCATTTGCGTTATTTAAACAATATATTCTTGATTCAATAATAATAATCGATGGACGATTTCAAAGCAAAAAAATCCAATTAGTAACATTACAAAGTTTTATAAAAAAATCGAGTAAATTTAAGAGATGTTTAAAAAAAATATTAATCAATTACGAAATATAAAAGATTTTTCGAAAGTTAAAAAATGTACATTTTTTAATATTTAGAAATAAAATTTTTGAAGCTTCTTAAGAATTTCAAAAGGTTGCAC
>JAABKJ010075445.1:251748612-251815525 GCA_011634705.1 Andricus grossulariae
CTATGAAAACTCAAAAACTTGGTTGAAAGTCGAACTGTTTTGTCAAAAATTAATTTTTTTGTTCGAGATGCATAATTTTAGTTCGTCTTTCTTGGTAGACTCTAACAGTTTTTTATTCAAAATAAAATATGTTTTTCTAAAATATAAAGTATTACATTTTTCGTTGAGAATTCTCCTCTTTTGCCTAAAAAATAATCAACTTTGTAGAAAATTCAACAGTTTTATTAAGAAGTCATTTTTATGTTTGAAGTTTCTTTATTTTAGTTCCAAAAATAAGTTGAATTTGGTTTTAAAAAATTGGAATTTTTAGCAAAAAAACCTTATTTTTCGACTTGCGCCAGACCATGCATATATAATGAATCAGGTAGTTTCTACAGTTTGCACAGCATTTCTTGGTTTAGATGTCTCGAGGGGAATATTATTTCTTTATTTACCTAGAGTAAGTTATAAATTAACTTAAATTCAGCAAAAATATGTCTAAATTCAAGGTTTTATGAAATTTCAGATCAATATTAAATTAACAGTAGGTTTAAAAATAAGAAAAAGTTTGTGCCAGTCACCACTTTTTGAAATTTTTTTTGAAATATTACAAATGTTACCAGACTTAGATTCTGGTCTTTGAATATTAATGGTCAAGGACAATGAAAAATTGGTCAGAGATTTCTATTTATATATTTTGCTTTAGTTGTTTCCTCCTGACGATTATATTTTTAGTTACAAATTTTATTACTTGGTTCCAATTTTGTTGAAAAGTCAACAGTTTTATTGAAAATTTGACCCTTCTGTTCAAAATTTAACTGTTTTGTTCAAAATCAACTTTTTGTTGAAAACTTATATTTTGGTGTTGACAATCAGACAAAAATCTTTCTTGGTTGAAAATTCAACTATTTTTTTTAAATTCGTCGTTTTGGATTGAAAATTTATCTGTTTTAGTAGAAATTGCATCTTTTTCGAATGAAAATAATTTTTTTTTAAATGAAAAGTTAACAATTCCAGTTAAACATCAATCAATTTAGTTGAAAATTCATCTCTTTAATTGGAAGTTGAACTATTTTGTTGAAAATTACGATTTTTAATTGAAAATTCAATTATTTGGATGGTAGTTGAACTACTTCGTGAATTTGTTGTTGTGCGGATTTCAACAATTCAAGGAAAGAAGATTAAGATTAATATGGCGTAGAATTATTCTAGAAATTTTTAGGGGGTTTTACAAATTTTATAAATTCCGACATATTTTAACAGATTTCATAGATTTCAAGTAATTTTAAGGTATTTGAAGGAATTTCACCAGATTTAAAGGATGTTCATAAATCTTCAAAGATTTCAAGGTTTTTCAAAGATTTGTAGGGATTTTAACGTTTTCTCTGAATAACTTTAATGGACAAGTTTAAATCGATTTATTTTTGAGGTACTTCAAACAATTTATAATTGACGGGAAAAAATTAAATTTTATTTCCATTTTTAGGGATTTTAACTTTTCTAGAGAACTTTAATGAAAAAATTTTAATTACAATTATTTTTAAGGGATTTCAAATGATTTATACATTACAAAAAAATGGATTTTATTTCAAGGGTTTTCCGCGGATTTCAAATGTTGGGATTTTAAAATTTTAATGAATTTCAAAAGATTTTAACAAATTCCACAGATTTCAAGTAATTTTAAGGTATTTCAAGAAATTTCACAAGATTGAAATGAATTTAATCAATCTTTAAGGATTTTAAAAGATTTCAGAGATTTATAGGAATTTTAACGTTTTCTCTAGATAAAATTAATGAACAAGTCTAATTCAATTTATTTTTAAGGGATTTCAAATGATTCAGACTTCATATGGAATACATTAGATTTTATTTCAAGAGATTTCTGCGGATTGCAACAATTCACGGAAAGATGAATGTTGTGAACACAAGAATTTTTTTCAACGAACAGTTGAAGCCCTTTGTCAAAAAACTGAAATCTAAAATATCGATACTATAATCTCGATTTCAAAAAAAAAATACAAAAAAGTAAACTAGCCTAAATTTTAATTAATAATCGTATATTTATATAAATATATTTTTAATTTATTCTCAGAAACTCTTATATTTCGCGTTGAATAAATGTTTAGGTGGATTTGCAATGAAATTGAGTGATACTTTTAACATAGGATCTTTTGTAAACTAAATAAAACAATATTTCAGATAAAAAAGTGAAATTTAAACATTTATTTCGAACAAGAAAAGATTTTATACCATAAAAGACGACTTTTTAACCAAATATTTTGATTTTCAAGAAAATAAATAAATTTTAAGTCAAATAAATGGATTTTTTAAAATAAAATAGTTGATATTTCAACCAAAACAGATGAAATTTAATTTTAAAACCAAAGGACAAAATCTCAATAAATAAAGCTTTTTCAGTCATGAAAGGAAAAATGTTTACCTAAATTGCTGAACCTTCAAGCCAAAGGATGCATTTTCTGTACAAAAATTAAATTTTCAACCAGAGAATATGAATTTTCAGCACAAAATAGTTACATTTTCAACCAGAGAGACAAAAATTTATAAAAAAAAATTGAACACAGTAGTTCAACTTTTACCAAAGTAGTTGAATTTTCAATTAAAAAAGGTCAGTTTTCAATAAAATAGTCAAACATGCAACCAAAGAGATGAATATGATCGCGAAGAAACCTTCAAAACCCTGGAAATTACCTGGAATTGTTTAAATCTCGGAAGAACCTTAGAAACCTGGAAATGACCTGGAATTTTGTAAACCTAAAAAAACTTAAAACCATGGAAATGACCTGGAATTTTTTAAACCTCTAAAAAACTGTAAAACCTGGAAATGACCTGGAATTTTTTAAATCTCGAAAAAACTTTAAACCCTGGAAATTAACTGGAATTTTTTAAATCTCGGAGAAAAAACTTTAAACCCTGGAAATTACCTGGAATTTTTTAAATCTCCAAAAAAAACTTAAAACCCGGGAAATTACCTGGAATTTTTTAAATCTCGAAAAAAAACTTTAAACCCTGGAAATCACCTGGAATTTGTTTAATCTCGGAAGAACCTTAAAAACCTGGAAATGACCTGGAATTTTTTAAACCTCGAAGAAAAACTTTAAAACCTGGAAATTACCTGGCATTCTTTTAATCTCGGAAGAACCTTGAAAACCTGGAAATGACCTGGAATTTTTTAATTCGCGAAACCCCCTTCAAAACTGTAAATGGCTTGGATTTTTTTAATCTCGAGAGAACCTTGAAAACTTGGAAATGACCTGGAATTTTTTGAATCGCAAAAAAACCGTGGAAACTGGAAATGACCTGGAATTTTTTTAATCTCAAAAAAACTTTAAACCCTGGAAATTACCTGGAATTTTTTTAATTTCGAAAGAACTTTAAAAACCTGGAAATGGCCTGGAATTTTTTAAATCGCGAAAAATCAACCAAAAAGATGATTTTTTCCCCAAGATTAATTTTCTACTAAAAAATCTAATTTTCAAAAACATACATGAATTTTCACCTTGAAAAGATCAATTTTAAACCAGATATTTGAATTTTTAACTAAAAACGATAAATTTTCAACCAAAAGTGGTATAGTTAAATTTTCAGTTAAAAACTTTATTTTCAACCAAAAATTAAACAAATTTTCAACAAAATAGTTGAATTTTCAACTTCAGAAGATCAATTCTGAAACAGATATTTGAATTTTTAACTAAAAATCTAGATTTTCAACCAAAAATAGAATAGTTAAATTTTCAGATAAAAACTTTATTTTCAACCAGAAATAAAACAAATTTTCAACAAAATAGTTGAATTTTCAATCAAATAGTTGAATTTTCACCTTGAAAAGATGAATTTTGAACAAGATATTTGAATTTTTAACTAAAAAATCTAGATTTTCAACCAAAAATAGAATAGTTAAGTTTTCAGTTAAAAACTTCATTTTTAACCAAAAATGAAACCAATTTTGAACAAAATAGTTGAATTTTCAACCAAAACTGCTTTTAATTTATAATCAAAAATAGTTAAATTCAACAAGAAAAAAGTTAAATTGTCAACTGAAGAAATGAATTTTCAACGAAATAGTTTATTTTTTATCCAGGAAGATTAATTTTCTAAAAAAGACGAATTTTTGACAAAATACATGAATTTCCAACCAAATAGTTGAATTTTCACCTTAAAAAGATCATTTGGAACAAGATTTAATTTTCAATAAAAAATAAACGAATTTTCTACAAAAAAGTTGAATTTTTTACCAAATTCTTGAATTTTCAAGCCAAATGGATGAATTTTCTACAAAATAGTTCAGTTTTTAACCTGAAAATACTCATATTCCCCGTAAAATGTTATAATTGTTATTTAAACCAAATAAGATTTTAATTTTAAATGAAAAATAGTTTATTGTAACCGAAAAAGACAAATTTCCAACAAATCAGATCAATTTTCAACCAAAAAGTTGAATTTTTATACTAGAAATGATCAATTTTTAACCAAAAATGGAATAGTTAAATTTTAATTTAAAAAAATGCATTTTTAATAAAAAGTAAACGAATATTCTACAAAAAAAATTAATTTTTCACCAAATTGTTGACTTTTCAAGCCAAGCGGATGAATTCTCTGCAAAACAGTTAAATTTTCATCCTGAAAATACTCATTTTTCACAAAAAAATTTAATAATTGATTGAAAGACTAATTTTCAACAAGGTATTTGAATCCTCAACTAAAACTGATTAACTTTCTAATATACAGTTGCATTTTTAACCAAAAAAATTGATAGTCTGCCAGAAAAGGTTCACTTTCAACAAATACATATATTTTTAACCAAATATTCAAATTTTCTACCAAAAAGACGAATTTTTTACAAATTACATAAATTTACAACCAATCAGTTGAATTTTTAAACTAGAAATTATCAATTTCAGACCGAAAATGGATTAATGAAATTATTTTTGAAAAAAATTAATTTCTTAAGCTTAGAAGAAAGAAAAGCTGCTACACTTAATGAGAAGCTATCTAAATTAAACAAAGATGAAACATTCCTAAACATACGCTCTACCCAAAAAACAGCAGCGCGTAGTAGATTTGATCACTATATACTTATAAAAAACAATAAAGATAACGAATACCTTTTTCATTTTCAAACTCACAGAGACAATATTGAATTAAAAGTTATAAGTCACCAATTTTATGGAAATGCTAATATACTTAGTTCTAAGTTTACATATTCAAAAAAGTATACCACTTTTGATAGTTCTAAAACAAAAGAATCCTTAAGGCTACAAGGTAAAGATACTACCTCCAATGTTGAAGAATTAAATGACCTATTTAAATTAACAAAAGACATAGACTTTTTAGAAGATTTAAAATTAAGTATCAAAATTATTGGAACAGATATTCAAAAAAAGAATTTCATTAATAATTTTAATAAAAAACAAGACAATACTATAACTAAACCTAGTAATAGTTTAAATAGGATAAAATAATGAATAACTGTTTTAAAAACATAGAAGAAAGTAATAAAGAATTTATTGAGACTTTAAAAACATTAATTATAAATAATAGAATGAGCTTAGATCAAGAAAAAATCAAAGAAGATGATTACAGCACCAGTATGGCCCCAAGTTATGAATTTAAAAATCTAGACGAAAAAATAAAAGCACTGAATAATAATTTAACTTTTTCGGAAATTAAAATCAATATACGTCCAACAATGCATAGGAATAAACCCTCCATGTTCTGTGAGTAATTTAACAATTATTAATAAAACATCTCTACTTATTGTTGCTTTTTCAAAGGTATTAATCAATTGAATTTAAATTAAAAAATTATTTTTATTCAAGAATTCACCCTTTCCCCTACTCCTTTTTCAAAGAATTCCTATTTTTCTACTTTTTTCAAGAAACTTCCCTTTTTTCAATAAACTTCCACTTTCTCAGGTTTTTTTCGTTTAAATGCGCACTGAATTAATAGAACCCAATAAGAAAATCCAACTATTTTTGGTTGACAGTTGAATCTTTTTTTTTCAAATATCGATCATTTGATTCAAAATTCCATTTAGATGAAGATTCGACTTTGTGCGTTTTAAATTCCAATTTGGTTGAAAATTTCACTAGTTTGTTGAATGTTTAATAATTTTTTTGAAAATTCAACTATTTTGTTAAAAATTCATCTTTTTCATCGAAAATTCAACTGTTTTGTTGAAAATTCGTCATTTTTTATCGAAAAGAAGACAAATGTCTCTGGCTTGCAAATTTTTCGAAATTCTATTAAAAATTTGATTTTTGGTTGAAAAGTCTACTATTATATTTTTGGTTAAGAATTAATCTTTTCTTTTAATTTTATTATTTGGTCAAAAATTTAATTATTTCGTTGGAAATTTAATATTTTGGTTAAAATGTGGTCTTGTTTGGTTAAAAATTAACTTTTCTGTTGAAAATTTATAATTTTGCGTAGAAAATTTAACTATTTTTAATTAAAAGGCTATTATATTCTGGGAGTTGTTCCAGCATCATCTAAGCCCTCAGGTGCAGGCGTTGTTTGGGTACCTGCGTTTGCTGCCAGGCGCTCGCCCCATGAACTTTGGTTGTCGACTCTGCGTGACGCTTGGGGCCTCTCGCGTGGCGGGCTATCTGTGGCTGTCTGTCGAGAGCTTTCTGGCGCTATGCAAGGCGGGGCCGTGGCGATCCAGGGCTGAGCCGATGCCGGCGCAGTTTCGGCTGGCGGTTGACGTAACGCTTGGGCACCTGCGGTTGTCCATGCACCAGCTGCGCGGCTTGCGGACTGGTGACGTGCTGGTGCTTGAGCGAGCCTTTTTCAGTGCGTCGGGAACCGGCCACGTGCAGGTTGGCAAACAGCGCCTGGTGGGCTGGATCGACGCTGAATCCGGGCCGATGCGCCTGACCCTTACTTCTATCGAGGATATGTTTGTGGATGAGGATTTTGCAACACAGCCCTACTCAGAGCATGAGGATGAAACAGCGGTGATGGATGTGTTCGGGCATGAACCATTCGACGAGCTGAGCATGGCGCTCAATGTACGGTGCGGTACGCTGAACCTGACCCTCGGCGAATTACGCAACCTTGCGCCCGGCGCGGTGTTGGGGGTTGCCGGCTATGCCCCCGGCACTGCCGGTCTCTATTACGGCGACCGCCCCCTCGGCCTGGGCCAGTTGGTTGAAGTGGACGGGCGACTGGGGCTGCAGATGTCTCGCGTGATCTTTTCTCGATGAATAGTTTCCAGGGAATAGATCTAGTACAGATCTTGGAATCGGCTTTGTTTATTCTTTTCTTTCTTCTGTTGTTTCTTGTTGTATTTTTGCACTTGTTTTCTTAAGTGCAGATGGTCTTTTAGATTACAAAATAAAAAAGATAGAAAAAGAATTTAGTGATAAGTATGATACTTATATAAAAAATAACTATAAAGAAATGTATTCAAAAACGTCATTAGATTTGATAAATGAAATTGACTCTGTAGAAGATTTAGAATTAGAAAAATTCAAAAAAGATTTAAAAGAACACATTATAAAGCACACACATAATATTAATCAAAATGAACAATATATACTTTCAGTCGAAGACTTATATATTATTAATCAAGTAGAAAATAAAATATTTAAAGAGAAAACTAAACCAATTGATAATAAAATATTAATAAAAGAAAGCAATGAAACTGTTGAGGTATTAAAAAAAGAAAAAGATGAAAATTTGGATCTAAATGATATGCTAAAAAACTTACAAACAAAATTTGAAGATAAAATACTTTAATTTACATTTTTCCTTAATTCTGCTATAATCACGCAACATAACCAGCAGAGATATTCTATGACCACAATAATTGTTAGTGACAAACTTCAAGTTCCAGAGGGTCAAGAAAACAATCCCTGTGTTGGCTGTGGTGCTTGCTGTGCTTATTATCGAGCTTCCTTTTATTGGGGCGAGTGTGTTTCTGGTCGTGGTACAGTTCCAGATGAGACTGTTGTTCAAATCAGTCCTCACCATGTAGCAATGAAAGGATTCAGCGCTTCACAGGCTTGCTGCACCGCCGTACCCACCGAGGACACGGTAAACGAGCCGCCCTGCAACGGCGCCGTGGGCAACGACGAATCGCCCAGCACAAAACGCACGTCGGCCATGGCCACGCCGCTGGCCTGGGAGGCGATCTGGGTCATCACCGTGTAGGTGCCAGTGCCAATGTCGGTGGTGGCGCTGCTGACGGTGAGCTTGCCCTGCGCGTCGAGGCGCGCCTTGGCGCTGGCTTTCATCTGCATGGCCTCCCACACGCCGCCGGCCATGCCCCAGCCGATCAGTTGGCGGCCGTCACGCATGCTACGCGGTTCCGGGTTGCGTTGGTGCCAGCCGAAGCGTTCGGCGCCTTCGCTGTAGCACTCGCGCAGGGCCTTGCTCGACCAGGGTTTGTCTTCGTTCTGGTTACGTTCGGCGTAGTTGATCAGGCGCAATTGCACCGGGTCGATGGCCAGGGCACACGCCAGTTCGTCCATGGCGCACTCCAGGCCGAGCACGCCTAGTGCGGCGCCGGGGGCACGCATGTCCAGCGGGGTAAACACATCCAACGGCGCCAACTTGTACGTCAGTTGCACGTTGTCGCAGTGATAGAGCATGCCGCTCCACTCCACCACGTGCTCGCTGAAATCCTCAAAGCGCGACGTCTGGCCAATCGCGGTATGCCCCAACGCCAGCAAGCGCCCATTGGCGGCGGCGCCCATCTGCAAACGCTGCAAGGTGCGCGGGCGATAGCCGAAGGGGAACATCTGCTGTTTGGAACTGCTTAGAAAACTTTCTTGAGTGAGAGATGCCGCTGGAGAGACTTGCCGCAGTTTTGTCATCTTTGCAACTGCTTAGAAAATTTTCTTGGGTGAGAGATGCTGCTGGAGAGACTTGCCGCAGTTGTGTCATCTTTGGAACTGCTTAGAAAACTTTCTTAAGTGAGAGATGCCGCTGGAGAGTCTTCCCGCTGTTCGGCCATCTTTGCAACTGCTTCGGAAACTTTCTTGGGTAAGAGATGCAGCCGGAGAGACTTGCCGCAGTTTTGCCATCTTTAGAACTACTCCGGAAATTTTTGTGGGCGATAGATGCCGCTAGGAAGACTTGCATCAGTATTGCCATCTTTGCTACTACTTTGAAAATCTTCTTGGGTGAGAGATGCAGCTGGAGAGACTTGCCGCAGTTTTGCCATTTTCGCTACGGCATAGAGAATTGTCTTGGTTCAGAGATTCCGCTGGGGAACTTGCCG
The DNA here is from genome assembly GCA_011634705.1 of Andricus grossulariae. Taxonomy (NCBI): domain Eukaryota; kingdom Metazoa; phylum Arthropoda; class Insecta; order Hymenoptera; family Cynipidae; genus Andricus; species Andricus grossulariae. Next base: position 251,757,839 of record JAABKJ010075445.1, read on the forward strand.
CAGTTTTGCCATCTTTGCAACTGCTCAGAAAACTTTCTTGGGTGACAGGTGCCGCTGGAGAGTCTTTCCGCAGTTCTGCTATCTTTCAGACTGCTTCGAAAACTTTCTAGGGTGAGAGATGCCGCTAGAGACTTGCCGCAGTTTTGCCATCTCTAGGACTACTTAGATAATTTTTGTGGGCGAGAGATGCTGCTAAGGAGACTTGCCGCAGTTTTGCCATCTTTGCAACTGCTCAGAAAACTTTCTTGGGTGAGAGTTGCCGCTGGAGAGTCTTCCCGCAATTCTATCTATCTTGTTTAGTTTAAAAATTCAACTATTTGATTGAAAATTCGTCTTTTTGGTGAAAAATAAATTTTCCAAAGATAAATTGTAGTCAAATAATTATTATTTGATTATGCTTTCAAATTTAAACATTGTTGCTAAAGAATTCGTGAAAATATGTAAAAATCTGAGATGATCAAACACATGTCTATGTTCTATAAATTCGTTTTTTTTTTTGTTTAAAATTTATTTTTAAACTGAAAACTTAACAATTTGGTTGAAAATTCAACTGTTCTTTAGGACATTTTTTTTATTGTTAAAAATTAATTTTTTGTAATAAAAATTGAACTATTGCATTTTTTGATAAAAATCTATCTTGTTTAGTTTAAAAACTCAACTATTTCATTGAAAAGTCGTCTTTTTGGTGAAAAATAAATTTTCCAAAGTTACATTGCAGTTGATTAATTATTATTTGATTATGCTTTCAAATTTAAACATTGTAGCTAAAGAATTCGTGAAAATATGTACAAATCTGAGATTATCAAACACATTTCTATGTTCTATAAATTCGTCTTTTTTAAATGAATTTTTAAACTAAAAATTGAACAATTTGGTTGAAAATTCAACTGTTTTGTAGAACATTTTTTTTTAATTGTTGAAAATTAATTTTTTGTAATAAAAATTTAGCTGTTGCATTTTTTGATAAAAATCTATCTTGTTTAGTTTAAAAATTCAACTATTTGATTGAAAATTCGTCTTTTTGGTGAAAAATAAATTTTCCAAAGAACACTTTGACAATATATACGTATATCACTTCGCGTGGTGAGCCCCAACCAACTTTCACTAAGAGATCCTTTAAGTGAGATGATATTTACTGAATATTGTTTTATTTTTCTGTTGAATTTGAAACAATTCAGAGTCTACTTTATTGGTTCCAAAATGAGATACAATACTTGGTCCGACTGACCAGCGTTACGGCCTGAAGCCTTTGAATTACAAATATGTTCTGTTTCTTTTACAGATTTCGTAACTTATATTCTATTGCCTACGTGACCCATCCCATGTGCCCATTACTAATCGTTAATGTGTTTACTAGTCTTAGCCGGTATTAGATATCTCTATGTGTACATTCTTAACTCCTCCGTTCTTAGATTGTGCTTTATGGTAGACATATTAATGAGTTTATAATTTCAAGTTGATTGCTAGATACAGGTTTCCAACTAGGAGATTTAATTCTAATACCAGTGTCCATCATTGGTACCATTTCCTATATCTCTTGATGTTGAATGTGTGCATTGTTACCAAAACTATAATTATTGTGACAATTCCCAAGTATTCCTTCAGATAAATCGATTAAAGCGCTAAATACTCCTATTTTATATAATGCTAAAAAGGTTAGAATTCCAATAGAGAAATATCCGTCGACCTACTTGTAATGATTGTAATTGTAATTCTGCATTGTGCAAGCTTATAGAGGATTCTTTGAAACTATTTTAATCTCTATAATTGGGTAAAGTTATGAATATGTCTTATGTGGAATAGGAATAAACTGACCCATGACACATGGCTACCCTTTATTCTCAAAATCAGTAGCGGGCGTGCTTGAGGAGAGGAAGGTCGGGTCTCCCAGAATTTGAGAAACAAAACAAAATAGAAAATGCTAAAGTTTGATTATTTGTAACAGTGTAACCTGAGAATTAGAAAGAAAAAAAATAATGTTGGAGTCTACTTTGCTAGATAAGTGGATTATACCAATTTATATATGTGATTCGATTTTAGTACTTTTGATGGAATTAATTAATTAACTACATAATTAAAAAAGGGATTAATTTATTGGTTCTCACGAAATTTTATAATAATGTTCGAATATTTTTCTAATTGTTTGAAAGTGATTTGATTTTGACATTCTTATTCTTTTTGAATTAGGGCGAATTCTGGATTGATTTTAGCGGCTTGACGGAAGTTTTAAAGCTTTTTTTTTTTCGTCTTATAAAAATCGTGGCATTTTTAGGATTTTTCGCCAGGTTCCAGGGATTAATTTAATGGTTTTCACTGAATTTTATAATATTGTTCGAACATTTTTCTAATTAATTTACTCAGAGCAAATCAAGACCCCCACAGTATTTCAGGAATTTCTTCTCTTTTAATATTTTCGAGAATATCTCAGAGAGTTCCACTTGGAGCTCTCGATATTTCCAACAGTTAACTTGAAAGAAAAAGATGTTATTGCAAACTGACCCATGACACATGGCTACCCTTTATTCTCAAAATCAGTAGCGGGCGTGCTTGAGGAGAGGAAGGTCGGGTCTTTCAACTAAGACGGTAAATATTCTATAAAAAAATGAATTTTTAACGAAGCAGTTTAACTTTCAACAAAAAGAAGAATTTTAAACAAAATAGTTACATTTTTAACTAAAAAAGGATGATATTTCTACCAAAAGAGATCAATTTTCAAAACAAAAAGTCGAGTTTTCAACCAAGAGATGAATTTTTAACCAAGAAAATTAATTTTCTATCGAAATACAATTTTTGACAAAATACATGAATTTTCGACCAAAGAGATGAATTTTCATATAAGATGGTAAATATTCTATCAAAAAAATGAATTTTTAACGAAATAGTTTAACTTTTACGAAAAGAAGAATTTTATACAAAATAGTTGCATTTTCAAACAAAAAAAGATGAAATTTCTAGCAAAACAGATAAATTTTCAAAACAAAAAGACGAATTTTCATCTAAGATAGTAAATATTTTATTTAAAAACATGAATTTTTAACGAAGTAGTTTAGCTTTCAACAAAAAAATTGCATTTTTAGCTAAAAAGAGATAACATTTCTACCAAAAGAGATAAAATTTCAAAATAAAAAGACGAATTTTCAACCAAGAGATGAATTTTTAACCAAGAAAATTAATTTTCTGTCGGAAATACAATTTTTAACAAAATACATGAATTTTCGACCAAATAGTTAAATTTTCAACCAAAAAGATGAACTTTCAACTAAGACGGTAAATATTCTATAAAAAAATGAATTTTTAACGAAGCAGTTTAACTTTCAACAAAAAGAAGATACTGCTTAATAGAGCAGTCGGGCATTTTTTGTAGAATTTTAGTATTCAATAAAGTGAGAAATAGAAATGGTTAATTTCCATTTTTAAAAATAAAATAAAATAAAATTCAGTTATTTACGACATAAATTGGTGGCAGCAGTGAGGGATGTTCACTCAAAGATATCCCATAGTGCACGAACACACTCAAATAAATAATTTAATTAAACAGCCTAAATTAGGTAGGCTTAAAGAGATATTCACAAAAAATATCCCTTGTGAATGAACATTATAGAGGAGAACACGTAGCAGGCTGAATTAAGAAGGGTTGTTAGTGACTCCTTGCTGTAAAGGCTAAAAGCAGATCACGGATATCCAACTAGGACCGAGGATAAATAAATCTTCAATCAAGCCAAGCAGCTTTGGATCTAGATCGAGAAAAGAAGACGAAAGAAGGTATTTTAATATTTGAAAAATAGTGTTTTGTAGAATTTTTCTACGAGCTCGTGTAAGGCTAGGGTAACGTGCTTAGACATTCCGCTAAGAAACGAAAACCTGATCTATGATCTTAGTATATTGTTTTAGTACGATCACTTTAAAACATAGTTCTTAAATAATTTGAGATTTTGCAAATAAAACTGGCATGGTTTATTCATAGAGAAATAAACGCGCATATAAATTCTTCGCAATCCGAGCCGTCAACGACAATTACCGAGATTTTAGAAAATAAAGAAATTTTTCATACCGCGAAAAACATGTCACGAGCAAACTCTCCTTCTAGAACAGAAAATTAATTTTCAACCAAAAAATACGAATTTTTTTACAAAATAGATCAATTTTCAACAAAGGAGATGAATCTTCAACAACAAGAAAAATGTTTTTTTCTTAACAAATTACATCAACATTCGACGAAGTAGTTGAATTTTCAACAAAAAAATATTAATTTTCAACGAAAACTTTAATTTTAAAGAACCAAAAAATATTTTTCATTTAAAATCAACAACAGTTGAATTCAACCAAAGAAAAGGAGTTTTTAACCAAAAATGGAATAGTTCAATTTTCAGTAAAAAAAAATTAATTTTCAACCAAAAAAGGTGATTTTATCATCTTTAACAACTAAAAAGAATTTAAAACTAAATAGACGTTCAAACAAAATAAACGAATTTTCAGCAGAATAAGAAAATTTTCAACAAAAGAGATGAATATTTAATCAAAAAATTATTTTTAAACAAAATAGTTCAACATTCAACCAAAGAGTTGAAATTTCAAGGAAAAATAGAATAGTTTAATTTTCAGTCAAGAAAATTAATTTTCAACAACAAAAAAAAGGAATTTTTAACAAAATAGGTAAATTTTTAACAAAAGAGATAAATCTTCAACTACAAAAGGATTTCATAACAAATTAGTTAAACATTAAACCAAGTACTTGAATTTTTAACTGAAAATAGAATAATTTAATTTTCAGTAAAGAAAATTAATTTTCAACCAAAAAATACGAATTTTTTTACAAAATAGATCAATTTTCAACAAAGGAGATGAATCTTCTATCCAAGAAGACTCTAGAATTCTACAATACTCCAAATTTTTCTAAACCATTTTAGAGAAGTCGAGACTATTATATAGTTATTTTAGACGATTTTGGGAAATTCTGAGAATAGTAAAAAAGATCTAGAAGCATATTTGGGAAATGAAGAAATATTCTGGAACATTTAAAAAGACTCTAGAATTCTACATCCGAGAGAATCCTGGAACATTTTTGGAATGTTTAATGATGTTCCAAACCATTTTAGAAAATCCGAGACTATTATGTAGTTATTTTAGATAATTTTTTCGGAAACTCTGAGAATATTAAAAAAGATCTAGAAGTATATTTGGAAAATGAAGGAATATTTAGAAAGATTCTAGAATTCTACAATACTCAAAAAATTTCCGAACCATTTTAGAAAAGTCGAGACTATTATATAGTTATTTTAGGCGATTTTGGGAAATTCTAAGAATATTAAAAAAGATCTAGAAGTACATTTAGGAAATAACGGAATATTCTAGAACATTCAAGAAGACTCTAGAATTCTACATCCGAGAGAATCCTGGAACATTTTTGGAATGTTTAATGAAGTTCCAAACGATTTTAGATAAGTCGAGACAACTATATATAGTTATTTAAGACGATTTTGGGAACTTCTGAGGATATTGAAAAAGATCTAGAAGTATATTTGGAAAATAAAGGAATATCCAAGAAGACTCTAGAATTCTACAATACTCCAAATTTTTCTAAACCATTTTAGAGAAGTCGAGACTATTATATAAAACCATACAATTCAAGTTATTCGAGTAAATTGAACTATTCAAGTTATTCAAGTAAATCGAATATTTCAAGTAATTCTCTAAATTCAAGGAATTTTCTAAATTCAAGGAATTCTCTGAATTTGAGGAATTCTTGAAATTCGAGGAATTTTTTTAATTGAAGAAATTCTCTAAATTCAAGGAATTCTTTGAATTCAAGGATTTCTCTGAATTCAAGGAATCCTCTTAATTCAAGGCATTCTCTGAATTCAAGGAATTTTTTCCAAGCAAGGAATTCTCTGAATTGAAGGAATTCTCTGAATTGAAGGAATTCTCTGAATTCAAGAAATTCTCTGAATTTAAGGAATTCCCTGAATTCAGTGAATTTTCTGAATTCTCTGAACTCAAGGAAGTCTCTGAATTCAAGGAATTGTCTGAATTTAGCGAATTCTCTGAATTCAAAGAATTCTCTAAATTCAAGAAATTCACTGAATTCAGAGAATTCAAGGAATTCAAGGAATTCAAGGAATTCAAGGAATTCTCTTAATCCAAGGAATTCTTTAAATTCAAGTAATTCTCTCAATTCAATGAATTTTCTAAATTCTAGGAATTCTCTGAATTTTCTAAATTCAAGGAATTCTCTAAATTTAGGTAATTCAAAGAACTCAAGTAATTCGAGTAAATCGTGGGATTCAATTAATACGAGTAAACCATACAATTCAAGTTATTCGAGTAAATTGAACTATTCAAGTTATTCAAGTAAATCGAATATTTCAAGTAATTCACTCAAATTATTGATTACACAGATTAATTTCCAGTCATAAAACATTTGAATTTTGAAAAAAGATGAATCCTCAACGTAAAATATCATATGAAGAGTTCAGGATATAAAAAAATAACTCTGGGTGGATACGAAGTATATTCGTATTTATTGGAAAACGTGTCAACACAAAAGACGATGGACCAAAACTGAAGATTCAGGGCCCCATGCTTGTGATTGTCTGCACGCAGAGCCCTCTACGTTCAAATTTTTGGTACTTCAATTCGGCTGTCCTGGCTAAACCCGTCCCAAATATTTGGTTTGGCGCAAAACTCAATCAAGCAGAGCTATAGATAATTAAATATAAAAAGAATTAAAACTGCGCTGCAGTGTATATTTAATCGTCGTCTTTAATCCAAAGGTCTTCAATCCCTTACGCTTCGGAATTATTTTTTTGAGACTCCAGGGGTACTATCGAAATTACATGGCATTACATGGTCGCCGTCAGAGTATTTGTGCGCTTCTTCGCTCTTTTCATCTAAATAGTTCTGATTGTATACCTTAGCTTCATTATTATTTTCTTTCGCAGTTCCCCTTAGTTTGTATAAGTTTTGAGGATTCCCCTGTACATGCGTTTCGAGGAATCCCCTAACATCGTCCTCTGAATCGCCGCGCCGGTCGACCTCGAACAATGAGCAACTTGAGTTAGACTTTGTGTATTGGTTAATCGTGTTGCTAATAGAGAATTTCACGTTCTTTAACGTCCTAAACCACCGGAAACTCTACAACCATAACATTGAAAATTTCGATAGTAAATTTTCTGAGGAAAAATTTGCCGAAGAAAAATTTTTTCCCCAAAAATTTCCAAAACGCTATCGGCTTCAGTAACAGAAATAACATTGAAAATTTCGATAGTCAATTTTCTGAGGAAAAATTTTCCTGAAGAAAAAATTTTTCCACAAAAATGTCAAAAGCACTATCGAATTCAATAACAACCATAACACAGGAAATTTCGATTGTAAATTTTCTGAGGAAAAATTTTCCGGAGAAAAATTTTTCCCCAAAAATGTCAAACGCGCTATCGGCTTCAGTAACAACAATAACATTGAAAATTTCGAAAGTAAATTTTCTGAGGAGAAATTTTCTGAAAAAAAACAATTTTCCCCAACAATGTGAAATGCTCTATCGACTTCAATATCAAAAATAACTTTCTGAAGAACAAATTTTTCCCCAAAAATGTCGAAAGCGCTATCGGCTTCAGTAACAAGAATAACATTGAAAATTGCGATGGTAAATTTTCGGAGGAAAAATTTTCTGAAGGAAAACTTTTTCCGAACAATGTCAAAAGCGCTATCGGCTTCAATAACAACAATAACATTGAAAATTTCGATAGTTAATTCTCTGAGGCAAAATTTTATGAAGAAAAAATTTTTCCCCAAAAATATCAAAAGCACTATCGACTTCAATAACAACCATAACATTGAAAATTTCGATAGTAAATTTTCTGAGGAAAAATTTGCCGAAGAAAAATTTTTTCCCCAAAAATAAATTCTTTTTTTTTTGGTTGAAGATTCGTCATTTCAATTCAAAATTCATCTTTTTGGTTAAAAATTCAACTATTTGGTTGAAAAATCTTCTTTTTTGGTAGAAAATGAATCTACTTAGTTAAAAATTAATCTTTTTAGATGAAAAATTAATTATTTTTGTTTGAAAATTCAACTATTTGTCTGAAAATTCATGTATTTTCTGGAAAAGTCGTCTTTTTTATTTAAAATTAATCTCCTTGGTTGAAAATTAATCTTAAATATTCACTTTTTTGGTTAAAAATTCATCATTTCAGTTAAAAATTAAACTTTATGTTCGGAAAATTAATTATTTTGTTGAAAATTAATCTTTTTAGTTGAAAATTCAACTATACCTAGTTGAAAGTTGAACTACTTTATTGAAAATTCATTTTTTTGGTTGAAGATTCGTCATTTCAGTTGAAAATTCATTTTTTAAATTAAAAATTCAACTATTTGGTTGAAAGATCTTCTTTTTTAGTAGAAAATGAATCTCCTTGGTTAAAAAATAATCTTTTTAAATGGAAAATTAATTCTTTCTTTGAAAATTGAACTATTTGGTTGAAAATTCTTCCTTTTTAGTAGAAAATTAATATCCTCGGTTGAAAAATAATCTTTTTGGTTGAACATACAACTATACCTGGTTGAAAGTTGAACTACTTTATTGAAAATTCTTTTTTTTTTGGTTGAAGATTCGTCATTTCAATTCAAAATTCATCTTTTTGGTTAAAAATTCAACTATTTGAGGATTCAACTATTCTGTTGAAAATTCGTCTTTTTAGATCGAATTCAACTATTTTTGATTTAAGATTAAAATCTTTTGTTGTTGAAGTATTAACTTGGTTTAAATTTGAGCTATTTAAAAAAAAAATCTTTTTTATTTTGGTTACAGATTCATCATTTTAGTAGAAAATTCCACTATTTGGACGTAAATTCACTTTTTTGTTGAAAATGCATATTTTAGAGGTGAAGAAACTTTAGCTGTATTGTAGAAAATTTCATCTTTTTGGCTTAAAAATTAAACTTTTTTGGTAGAAAATTTAACTTTTTGGTTAAAAATGGAACTATTTATTCAAAAATGTAACGATTTTATTGTGAATTCGTTTTCTTTTTGTAAAAACTATTTTTTGATCTGAAAATGGAGCCATTCCATTTTTGGTTTGAAAGGATATCTTTTTCAATTCAAAATTCAACTGTTTTGTTAAAAATTCGTCTTTTTGATTTGAAAATTCATCTCTTTTGGTAAAAATTAAATATTTTTTTATTAAAAATTAACTTACTTGTTAAAAATTCAACTAGATATGGATGAAAATTCACGTATTTTATTGGAAATTCGTATTTTTTGGTAGAAAATTATTTCTTGGTTGAAAATTCATCATTTTTGGTTAAAACTGCAACTGCACGGTTAAAAATTAATCTGTTTTGGTTAAGGATTCAACTATTCTGTTGAAAATTCGTCTTTTTAGATCGAATTCAACTATTTTTGATTTAAGATTAAAATCTTTTAGATGAATTTTTAAGTAAACTAAGTCTTCAAACAAACAAAAAAAAAAAGAATTTTTAATAAAGTATAAGGTCAGGTTGATATTTCAATCAAAATTTTTTTTATTTTAAATAAAAACAGTCAAATTGAAACACAAAAAACGAATTTTTAACCAAAACCTTGAATCCTCAACAAAGACAGATTTTCAATCCGAAAATATAGATTTTCAACATAAAGTTTAATCTTCAACAAAATAGTTCAATTTTCTACGAAAATAGTTGAATTTTCAACTGTAAATGGAACAGCTAAATTTTCAGTTCAAAAAACTAAATCAAAACAAAACAAAAAACAATCTTCAACAAAATAGTAACATTATTCAAAATAAATTAAATAGTTTATAATAAATTCAATAGTTCAATTTTCAAACAGAGATGAATTTTCAAACAAAAAGATTAATTTTCTACCGAAAAAGAGGAAATTTCAACAAAAAAGTTAATTTTCAACTAGTTAGTTAAATTTTCAACCTAAATAGTTGAAATTTCAAAACGAAAAAGATGAATTTACAACTAAACAATTGAATTTTCAACCAAAAAAGTTCAATTTTTAACAAATTTGTTGAATCTTTAAACAAAACAGATTAATTTTCAACCAAACAGTAGAATTTTTGTCCAAAAAAGATTAAAAAGAGATGAATTTTCAAGCCAAAAAGATGAATTTTTAAGTAAACTAAGTCTTCAAACAAACAAAAAAAAAAAGAATTTTTAATAAAGTATAAGGTCAGGTTGGGAATCGAACCTCACGTCTTTCGATTGCCGGTCTGGTTCTCCAACCACTGAGCTACTAGCAAGGAGATATGTTCTGAAAAGTATCTGCCTTCTAACTCTCTAGTAGCGTCGTGGTTAAAGCACCCGACCGGCAATCGGAAGACGTGATGTTCGATTTCCACCGGAGCAAAGGAGGATCTTTCAGAAATCTGAAAAAAGTATCTGCCTTCGATCTCTCTAGTAGCTTAGTGGTTAAAGCATCCGACTGGCAATCGGAACGTGGGGTTCGGTTCCGACCGGAACGAAGGAGAAAGATCTTTTTTCAGAAATTAAAAATTTGGAATTTTTGAAAAAAGGTCTTTCTCCTTTGCTCCGGCGTCTATCTGAAAACGAAATTTCTCCTTTGCTCCGGCGTAAATCTGAAAACTACCTTTCTCCTTCACTCCAGCGTATTTCTGAAAACCATCTTCCTCCTTCGCTGCAGCGAATATCTGAAAAAAGATATTTCTCTTTCGCTCCGGCGGATATCTGAAAACGATCTTCCTCCTTCGCTCCAGCGTATATCTGAAAAAAAAGATATTTCTCCTTCGCTCCGGTGTATATCTGAAAAAGATCTTTCTCTTTCGCTCTGGCGTATATCTGAAAATGGTCCTTTTCTTTGCTCCGGCGTATATCTGAAAACGATCTTTCTCCTTCGCTCCGGCGGGAATCGAACCTCACGTCTTTCGATTGCCGGTCTGGTTCTCCAACCACTGAGCTACTAGCAAGGAGATATGTTCTGTTTCAACCAAATTATTTAATTTTCAACCAAATTATTTAATTCTCAGCAAAAAATATTAATTTTCAATCTAAATCAACGAATTTTGAAACAAATAGTTGTATTTTCAACGAAATTATTTAATTTTCAAGAAAAAGGGTGAATTTTAAACCAAATTGCTGAATTTTCAACAAAAAATATTAATTTTCTATGTAAATAAACGATTTTTTTTTATAGTTGAATTTTCAATCCAAATTGACGAATTTTTAATAAAATAGTTGAATTTTCGACGAAAAAGATGAATTTTCAACCAAATTGCTGAATTTTCAACAAAAATGATTAATTTTTATCAAAAAAGATTAATTCTCATCAAAAAAGATTCATTTTAAATCCAAATAGACGAATTTTTAACAAAATAGTTGAATTTTCAACGAAATTATTTAATGTTTAAGAAAAAATATTAATTTTAAATCTAAATCAATGAATTTTTAACAAAATAGTTGAATTTTCAACGAAATTATTTAATGTTTAAGAAAAAATATTAATTTTTAATCTAAATCAATGAATTTTGAACAAAATAGTTGAATTTTCAACGATATTATTTAATTTTCAACGAAAAAGATGAATTTTCAACCAAATTGCTGAATTTTCGACGAAAAAAGATGACTTTCTAAAAAAATAGTTAAATTATCCAGACAATAGTTTCAATTTCAACCAAATTATTTAATTTTCAACCAAATTATTTAATTCTCAGCAAAAAATATTAATTTTCAATCTAAATCAACGTATTTCAAGCCTCATGCCAGCGTCAGTTTGCAAACCGCTCATTATATATCATCGGACATGCATTTGATGTGGCACGCTGAGGATTTTTAATTTTTAAACCATTATCAGCCTCTTCGATTGTGCTCAAACTTTCACATATTTTTTCACATAATTCAAGTTTTTATAGTCAAAAAACGGTGATTGTGCCTCAATAATTTCCCATTTGAAAACAATCGAAAGTATTTTGAAATTTCTTTTTCGACCTTTCCTTTTTGTCTAAAATGTCCCATTATTTTTGCGAAGAATCTTCAGGGGAATTGTACCTGATATTAGTACTAACTCAGGGAAAAAATTTCGAACAGTTTCGGCCGGGGGCAGCTTATACATGCTTACCTGTTCAACCTTCAAAAATAAGTAGAAGTTTCGATACAATTTCAGAATGCAAATTAAAATTTGAAAACATTTTAAAACAAATCCTAGATTTTTAAAGATGTTAAAATGATATTCTGAAGCTGACAAGAAGCCTCGAGGGTTTGAAGATAATAAAAAATTGTTTTAAGATTTTTTTGCGAGAATTTCAATGATTTTGCTTTTTTAAAAATTGGTTTTGAAAGAATATTTTCAAAAATTTGGAAACGTAAGTTTTTTTAAAAAATAAGGAAAAATATTCTGGAAGATTTGAAGCAATTTTTTTTTTAATTTTGCCGGAATAAAAAAAAATCAGGAAAATTCAAATCATTTCGAAAGATATTAATAGGGTTGAGAAATTAAAAAAAAAAAATTGAAATGTCGAACTGTGTATTATATTTTTCGATGAGAATTTTCTTTTTTGGTTGAAATTCAGTTAAAAGTGGAACAATTTTTGTTAAAACTATATTTTTTTGTTGAAGGTTTATCATTTTAGTTCAAAATTCGTCTTTTTGGTAGACAATTAATCTTCTTGATTGAAAATCACCCTTTTGTTTGAAAATACATAATTTTATTTTGAAAATTCATCTTCTTGGTTAGAAATGTAATTATTTTGTTAAAAATTCGTCTTTTTCGGTTGAAGATTTCCCAGTTTTCGTAGAAAATTCAACTACTTGGTTGAAAGATAACTTTTTTGTTAAAAATCCATATTTACTGGTTGAAAATTCAACTGCTTTGTAGAAAAATTGGTCTTTTTGACTTAAAAACTCAACAATTTGGTGGAAAAATAACCTATTTTGTTGAAAAATCGGCTTTTCTTAAGGAACTCTACTGTTTTTGATATTAAATTAAAATCTTTTTTGGTTATTATATCAACTTTTACATTTTTCGTTAACAATCCATGTTTTTTAGTCAGAAAAATTCAACCATTTTGTTAAAAATTCATTTTTGGTTTGAAGATTCGATTTTTTTGATTGAATTTTTCAACAAAAAATTTATGTACTTTGTTGAAAATTCTTTTTTTTTTGTTACAAATTAATTTTTTTAACTGATAATTTAAGGAATACAGTTGAATATTCCATAATTTTAGTTAGAATTTTATTCGTCTCTTCAGCGGTTGAAAATTCAACTTTCCCCACCGGAGCGAAGGAGAAAGATCTTCTTTCATAAATTGAGAATTTGTAATTTATAAATTTTCCAAACACTAGATCTCTCTAGTAGCTCAGTGGTTACAGCACTTGACCGGCAATCGCAATACGTGAGATTCGATTCCCACCGGAGCGAAGGAGAAAGATCCTTTTTCAGAAATGAAGAACTTGTAATATATAAATTTTCAAAACACTAGATCTCTCTAGTAGCTTACTGGTTAAAGCACATGACCGGCAATCGGAAGACGTGATGTTCGATTCCCACCGGAGCGAAGGAGAAAGATCCATTTTCAGAAATGAAGAACTTGTAAAATATAAATTTTGAAAACACTAGATCTCTCGAGTATCTTAGGGTTAAAGCACATGACCAGCACTTAGAATACATGAGGTTCGATTCTCACCAGAGCGAAAGAGAAATATCTCTTCTCAGAAATGCAAAATTTGTATTTTATAAATTTTCAAAACACTAGATCTCTCTAGTAACTTAGTGGCTAAAGCACATGACTGGCAATTGGAAGATGTGAGGTTCGATTCCCACCGTAACGAAGGAGAAAGATCTTTTTTCAGAAATTAGGAATTTGTAATTTATGAATTTTCAAAACACTAGATCTCTCTAGTAGCTTACTGGGTAAAGTATATGACCGGCAATAGGAAGACGTGTTGTTCGATTCCCACCGGAGCGAAGGAGAAAGATCTTCTTTCATAAATTGAGAATTTGTAATTTATAAATTTTCCAAACACTAGATCCTGTAGATAAATGGATATTCAGAAGCTCAACCGAATTGAACAATTTAGACAAATTAATGCCAATTTCATCACACATCACTGCGTGATGAATAATTTTAAAAAATTGTATTTTTTCCTGATACCAAAAAATGAAAAAGAAAAAACAACATTTTCTTCATAAAAGAGTATCAGTTTTCGGAAAATACTTAGACCTAATACGAAATGTGTGAACTCAATGAAGTAATTATCCGAAAAAATTGTCTAGTAGCTTAGCAATTGCTATAAATCGAACAGCTCAAAGAAATGTTGTGGAAAATATACACGCTACTCTAACATTTTTAATTATCTAAACTAAAAAATCAATGAATTTGAGAGAATAAATCAGTTAAAGGAAATCAGAGTTAAAAAAATTAAAAATTGCACCATTTTTGGTACATTGAAAAGAAGCGACTACACAAAAAAATTCAATTGCACAAAAGTTTGTGAAAATTGATGCTTTGCAAGATTTACATTTCTTCAAGATTCAAATTTTTTCAATAAAATGTAATGTTTTTTATTCGAAAGAACATCATCAGACATAATATTTTGATTCTTAAAGCGAAAGATTTTAGAGCTGCGCATTGCAAACAGGATAATTTCATAATTTAAAAAGTAAATGAGTGAATTTAACATATTGCAAAATTTTAAATGGTACTTATGCTAAATTGCATAAAGAAAACATAATTGCATATAGTTCACACAAGGAATACTCTGAAAACCGTTTTGATTGGACTATGTGTACCATTATTACGTTTTTTGTTGATAATTCAATTACTGGTTTACACATTCATTAATTAGGTTGAAATTTATAGAAAATTAATCTTCTTGGTTGAAGATTTATCTCTTTTGTTGAAAATTCTTTTTTTTTGTGAAAATTGATATTTCATAGTTGAAAACTTAAATTTTTGGTTACAATTTCATAATATTTGTTGAAAAATCATCTTTTTGGTAAAAAATTAGTCTTCTTGGTCGAAGATTCAACTCTTTGGTTGAATAATTTTACTCTCTTGTTGAAAATTTGTTTTTTTATTCTTGAAATTTAATTTTTTAACTGAAATTTTTAACTTTTGGTTTTGGTTAAAAAATCAATTGTTTTGTTGCACACTCATTAATTTGGTTGAATATTTGTTGTATTTTTGTATAAAATTGATCCTCTTCGTTGTTCTTACATCTCTTTTGTTGAAAATTCTTTTTTTTTTTGGGAAAATTAATTTTTTTCATCGACAATTCAAGAACTATTGAATTTTTGGTAGAAAATCCCTTAATTTGGTTGAAAATTCGCCCTTTTTGGTAGAAAATTAATCTTCTTGGTTGAACATTTTTTTAGTTGTTCAAAATTTAACCACTCGTTCAAGAGTTAAACTACTTTCTTAAAAATCCTGTTTTTCCTTTTTGCTGAAAATTGATCTCTTTAGTTGAAAATTTATTTTTTTTTTAGTTGAAAATTTATTTTTCAACTGAAAATTTAACTATTCTATTTTGGTTTGAAAATTAATCTTCTTTTAGTCAAAAGTGTACAAAAAGTTAGAAAATTCAAGAAAACCGAAACTATCTAGTATTACCATAGAAGAAGACAGTTAAACAATAATTAATTGTTTAAAAAATCAGATGTGTCAAATATAATTATTATCTTACTACGTGAAAAGCAGTAAAAAAGTTTCAAATTTTAGAAAAACAGCAACCGTCTAGCACTAATATAGAATAAAATAGTTATAAACAATAATAAATTGTTTGAATAATAATATTTGTTAAATCCAATTACTTATTATCTCATTATAAGTGAAAAGTGGACCAAAAGTTGAAAATTTAAGAAAAAATCCACAACTTTGTAGCACTATTGAAAGAAAATATGTTATAAATAATAATAAGTTGTTTAAACATTTATTTCCTTAATTGAGATAAGGATTAAATCGATCTGGCTAAAAAGTGTGCAAATTCTGACAAGACTGCGACTTTCTAAATCTATTCTAAGAGATAATTGCTACAAACAAGAATGCATTGTTTAAACAATTTACTTAAAAACCTAGTTATTAGTAAAAAGTAATATTTCATGTATGAGAAACAAACTGTGATAAAATAGACCGCGTGAAGATAATAATTAGCGCCAAAAAATTGCTGATGGGAATGGAGGGATGGGTAAGTAAGGGAATGGAGTGGAAGTTAGGGTGAAAGGAAGTAGGGACATTGAGTGAAGTGGAATTGAGGGGTAATGAGGGTGGGGGGGGGGTGGGGAAGAAGAAGAAAGAAAAGTAGGAGAAATGAGGGCCTCAATATTAATTGAATCAAGTTTAAACTCAACATTTCTCTTCACAATTAGCCACAGAAAACGAATGAAATATTTCTTTTGAAATATCACCCCATAAGTCTGATTTATGGCCGTCTCAAAAAAAAACCCATGAGTGAAAAAATTCGTTTTGCGAGTTTTTGGCGCTAATTATGATTTTTTAGCGGTTTTTTTTAATGCAAATTGTTTCTGATATATGAAATATAACTTTATACTGTTAATGAGATGTTCTCCTCAATTATTTATTCGAACAATTTATTATTGTTTCTAGCAATTTTCTCTTAGAATGGAGATAGAAAGTCGCGGTTTTTTCAAAAGTTTTCCACTTTTTGTCCATTTTTCATTTAGAGAGAGCTTATAGTTCATAGTTCATTATTAAAACGAAGATAATTGTTCAAACAATTTATTATTATTGTTAATAATATTATCTTTGAATAGTGCTAGAAATTGCGGTTTTTTCTGAACTTTTTAACTTTTTGTTCACTTTTTACTTAGAGTGAGTTGATATTGAATTAATTATAGCAAAAATAATTGTTCAAACAAATTATTATTATCTATAGCTATCTTCTTTTACAATAATACTAGATAGTTACGGTTTTTCTGAATTTTTCGAACTTTCGTCTATTTTATAATCAGAGTGAAGTAATAAATAATTCAAGTTAACAAGAATAATTGTGTAAACAATTTATCATTATTTTAATAATATTCTCGTTGCTTAATGGTAAAAAGTTGCCGTTTTCCTGGATCAGGATTCAAAAGGACGAGAGTGCTTAATGAGAAGAGCCATGTGAGATTGCTGGTAAGATGTAGTAGATGATAAAATATCTTTTAATAACAAAGCTCAAGTAAATCCAATAACTAATGATGGAAATAAATAATTAAATAAATAATGAAAATGACCTCGAAAAACATTCGACATCTAATTTTTCTGTGCATCCATAAGATGGAAAAAGATTGTCCCAGATGGTCAGTGGATAAACTTGGAGAGAAATACTAGGATTCCAAAGGATAAGAGGAATATTGGAGAAGAGATAGAAAAGGATTTAAGTAGATAAGAGGATAGGATTGATAAATAAAAGCAGGATTTTAGATTGCCAAATGGATAGAAGAGGATAGACGTTGATAAGGATCAGGATTCAAAAGGATGAAAGTGCTTAATGAGAAGAGACATGTGAGGTTGTTGGTCAGATGTAGTAGATGATGAAATACCTTTTAATAGCAAAGCTTAAGCAACCCCAATAACAAATAATGAAAATGAATGATGAAATAAATAATGAAAACGAACTGAAACAACATTGGACCTCTAGTTCTTGTGTGCATCCATGAGATAGCAAAAGATTGTTTCAGATGGTTCGACAATAAACTTGGAGAGAAATACTAGGATTCCAAAGAATAAGAGGAATATTGGAGAAGAGATAGAAAGGGATTTACGTAGATAAGAGGATAGGATTGATAAATAAAAGCAGGATATTAGATTGCCAAATGGATAGAAGAGTATAGACGATTTCCAACAGTTGAATTTTCAATATTTAACAATTTTATTTTCAATTTTTAACAGCAATTTTCAATTATTGAAAATTGAAGAAAATTGAATTTTCAATTTTCAGCAATTGAATTTTCAGTTTTCTTCGATTTTCAACGGTTGAATATTCCACTGTTGAAATATGAGTTTTCTAAGTCAAATCTTCAACAATTGAGCAATTGAAGAAAATGGAAAAATTAGGGAAATTGAAAATTGAATTTTCAACTGTTAAAAATGGAAGAAAACTAAAAATTGCATTTTCGGAAGTTGAATTTTCAATAGTTGAAAATTGAATTTTAAATCTTCAATTTCTAACAGCTGAATTTTTAGTTGTTTTTTTTTCGATTTTCAAAAATCGAAAATTCAATTTCCTTCGATTTTCAACTGTGGGATTTTCATCTGTTGAAAATTTAACTGTTAAAAATTCATATATAACATATAAAAATTTAATCATCTAATTTGAAAATTGAACTGATGAAAATTCAATTTTCAGTTTTCTTTCATTTTCAACAGTTGAATATTCAATTGCTAAAAATCGAATTTTCAACTGTTGAAAAATAAACAGTTGAAAATTGCACTTTTTAAAATTAAAGAAAACTGAATTTTCGATAGTTAAATTTTTATATCTTAAAATTAATTTTTAATAGTTAAATTATCAATAATTGAAAAGTTTACTGTTGAAAATCGAAGAAAACTGAATGTTAAATTGTTGAAGATTTGATGGTTTTCTTTAATTTTCAGCACAGTATAGTTGAATATGCTATCAATTTGTTGATTTTTGAGCCGAAACCACGAATTTTTTAAAAAAACATTGATTTTTCTACGAAAAATTTAATTTTCAACCATGACGGTATAATTTTTAACTAAACAGTGAGTTGCATTATTAAGCAAGAAAGGTATAATTTCTACAAAAGGAAATACATTTTTTAACGAAATAAACAAATCAGAGGAATATTTTCCTCAAAAAATAGAGCTAATTTTCCATTGCACACGCTTTTACTTCGGGTTATACACTTTCAAATTCGGACTAAACATAAAACGGCTAGCCTGAGTTAGGTTTAAACCAAAAATGCTTGCATATCCAGTTTTGAGTTTGTTCCTGTTTCGGGGATGCCTCTCGGTCATTTTAAGCAAAGAAAGAAAAAATCTTATGAAGCGTTTTTGAGAAAAACGATTTTATCATATGACGATAAAAAATCTAATTTTTATTAAATATGACGCAAAATATCCATATACCACCCAAAAGAGGTGTCGGTGGGTATATCCGAAGTCCACGTGGATTAAGGTGGTCCACACTTTTTTTGTAATTTTCATGCATATCGCACTCAAATTTTTTCAAATCCACAAAAAAATAAATTCGTCTTTCTTTTGATGAAAAAAATGATATTCAGATTCAGAGATTCAGCAAGCCGCATGGAGATTAACACGTATTTCTCATAAGAAAAAAATACATTTTCGTAAATTTTATTTAGCATTGTCAATACTATGGGTATCGAGTTGACCAAATTTAACAATTTTTTCAAAAATGCATGCAAAATTAAACAATTAGGTAGAAAATTCCACTATTTGGTTGAAAATTCAACTGATTTGTAAAAAAAAAAATTTTTTTCTTGAAAATTAAATTTAAGTAATAAAAATTAAAGTATTGCATTTTTGGTTGAAAAAATATTTTTTCAGATTAAATGTTGAACTATTTGGGTAAAAATGTATGTAATTTGTTGAAAATTCGTATTTTTTGGTACGAAATAATTTATGTATTTTGATCCGAATTTTTTTCTGTTTTTGTAGAAAATCATTTTTTTTTTTGTTAAAATATTCAAATGTTTTGTAAAAAATTAAACAATTTTTGTTTGGAATTCAAATGTTTTTTAGTTGAAATAATAACTATTACACTTTTCATTGAAAATATTAATCTTTTTAGGTTGAAAATTCAACTGTTTGGTTGAAAAAAAATTTTTTTTTGTTTTGAAAATGCATATTTTCTGGTTGAAAATTTGACTGTTTCGTAGAAAAATCGTCTTATTTGCTGAAAAATTAAACAATTTCTTAGAAAATTCAATTATTTGGATCAAAATTCAACTATTTGGTATAAAACTAGTTTTTTTTTTCTGAAAATTAATTTTATTTAATAGAAATTTAATTGTTGCATTTTTTTATCGAAGATTGAAAATTTTTAGTTTAAAATTTAAAAAAATTGTTCGAAAATGTATCTAATTCATTGAAAATTCGTCTTCTTTAGTAGAAAAATAATATTTTGGTTGAACGGGAACGCGTGAAGATTTTTAGTCATATTTTGGGAACGCTCGAATATTTTCAGTAATATTTCAGGAACGCGTAAAGATTTTCTGTTAAAAAATTTAGTTTCATGAGTATCATGAGTAACTGCTAATATTTCATTCAAAGCAAAGAAAAATTTATTGTTTAACAACAAAGTTTGAACTATTTTCGTAGTACTTCTCAGTCGTACCATTTCTTTTACGCTTTGGAAATTAATTAAAACAGATCATAAACCAATGTTTGAAATATGTTACTGAAAACAATCTCCACTTAGTTAAATTGAGAAAAAAAAATTATAATTCAATAAACAAACTAATGAACAAAAGACAATTTATGGTTCAACACGGTTGATTTTACAACATTTTGTTATAGATTTTAAAGACAATTTTCATGTGATTTAAAAACGACAGAAGCTTTAAAAACAAAATTTTCAATTCAAGCTAAGAAAACTTGAAAAAATCATTGTGGGTTCCCAAGTAATGACTCAAAATGTCCAAGTGTGTCTGCGTCGAGATTTAGTCGTCTTGAGCATTTTTAGTCATATATTAGAAACGCGCGAAGATTTTTAGTAATATTTTGGGAACGCGTGCAGATTTTTAGTAATACCTTGGGAACGCGTGAAGATTTTTATTAATATCTTGGGAACGCGTGAAGATTCTTAGTAATATCTTGGGAACGCGTGAAGATTTTTAGTCATATTTTGGGAACGCTCGAATATTTTCAGTAATATTTCAGGAACGCGTAAAGAGTCATCTTTCTACCAAAAAGTGGAATTATCCACCGAAATCGTTGTATTTTTATCGAAAAAGACGAATTTTCAACAAAAAAGTAAAATTTTCAACCAGAAGGAATTGCGCTTTTACAAAAAAGTCAATTTTCAATAAAAAATTCAACTTTCAACCAAATAGTTGAATTTTCTACCAAAATATTTGAATTTTCAACTAAAAAAATGAATTTTCAACAAAACGGTTCAATTTTCAACAAAACAGTATAATTTTCAACCAAACAGTATAATTTTCAACCAAAAAGAATTACTTTCTTTTACAAAAAAGTCAATTTTCAATCTAAAAATCAATTTCCAACCAAATAGTTGAATTTTCGACCAAAATATTTGAATTTTCAAACCAAAAAAGACGAATTTTCAACAAAACATATCAATTTTCAACCAAAAAGAATGACTTTTTTTTCAACCAAATAGTTGAAATTTTTTACCAAAATAGTTGAAATTTCAACCAAAAAAGACGAATTTTCAACAAAACAGTTAAATTTTCAACAAAAAAGAATTAATTTTGTACAAAAAAGTCAATTTTCAATATAAAGGTCAATTTTCAATGAAAAAAGTCAATTTTCAACCAAATAGTTGAATTTTTTACCAAAATTTAAAAAAAATTTCAACCAAAAAACACGAATTTTCCACAAAAAATATCAATTTTCATCCAAAAAGAATTAATTTAAAAAAAAAGTTATTTTCCAGTAAAAAAAAGTCAACTTTCAACCAAATAGTTGAATTTCTTAATTGAAAATTAAAAAAATTAGTTTTTTTGTTTGTTGAAAATTGATCTTTTTTAGTTAAAAATTTTTAAAATTAGTTTTTTGTTTGTTTCAAAATTGATTTTTTTTAGTTGAAAATTTGAAGAAAAAACAATTTTTGGTTTTAAATTCATTTCCTTGGTTGAAAATTGATCCTTTTTAGTTGAAAATTTTTAAAATTAGTTATTTTTGTTGCAAATTGATCTTTTTTAGTTGAAAATTGGAAGAAGAAAAAAATTTTGGTTTAAAATTCATTTCTTTGCTTAAAAATTGATCTTTTTCAGTTGAAAATTTTTAAAAATTAGTTTGCTTTAAAATTCATTTCTTTGGTTGAAAATTGATCTGTTTTAGTTAAAAATGTAAAAAGTTAGTTTTTTGTTGTTGAAAATTAATCTTTTTAACTACAAATTTAACTGTACCGCTTTTGGTTAAAAATTGATCTTTTTTAGTTGAAAATTTGAAGAAAAAACGACTTTTGGTTTAAAATTCATTTCCTTGGTTGAAAATTGATCCTTTTTAGTTAAACATTTTTTAAATTAGTTTTTTTTGTTTGTTGAAAATTGATAATTTTTAGTTGAATGTTGGAAGAAGAACAAAATTTTGGTTTAAAATTAATTTCTTTGGTTAAAAATTGATCTTTTTTAGTTTAAAATTTAAAAAGTTAGTTTTTTTTGTTTGAAAATTAATCTTATTAACTGAAAATCAAACTATTTCCATTTGTTAAAAATTTATTTTTTTTTTTATTTTCCTTTTCGTTGGAAATTAATTTTTTGCCTGAAAATTCAATTATTCCATTTATTGTTTAAAATTTATCTTTTTTAGTTAAAAATTAAACTATTTGGTCAATAATCAGTTTTTTTTAATAATTAATTTTTCTGCCAAAATAGTTGAATTTTCAACTTAAAAATATGAATTTTCTACTAAACAGATGAATTCACAAACTCAAAAATAGGGATTTGAAGGAAAAGTTAATTTTTAATCAAATTGTTAAATTTTCAACAGAGGGGATAAATATTTGAACAAAAAAATTAATTCTTAAATAAGAATGAATTTTTTGTCGAAAATTCAACTGTCTTCTGAAAAATTCGTCTTTTTGTCTAGAAAAGTCAACAAATAATAACATATTATTCTTTTTTAATGTAATCACAAGGATTGCCATTTTATTTTTTTATCAGAGAAGTGCCATGTATTATAAAACATTTGCAACCCCCTCCCCCTTCTATGTGAACGCTCCCCAACTGGAAAATCTTTTTTTTTATCATAAAAATGATTTTTTTTTAATTTGTAGTAAATCAGAACCAAAAAAAAAAGTTTCATATAAAAGAAATTAAATTTTTACTTGAAAAGATGCATTTCATACAAAACAATTGATTTTTCAAGAAAAACGTCATTTTTAACTATGTAGTTGAATTTTCTACCAAAATAGTTGGATTTGAATCTAAAGATGACCAATTTTTCTTTAAAAAAGTTGAATTTTTAACATAAACGTTAATTTTAAATTCCACGCAAAAATAAATCCATTTATTTATTTATTAATTTTTTGTTCGAAAAAAAAAATGTAAACCATGAAGCAAGCCCTCTAAAGTTTGACACGCATTTCCCACAAGAAAAAAATTACGTTTTGGTAAATTTTATTTAGAATCCTCAATATTAGCTGAGTCAAGTTGAAACTCAACACTGCTCTTCAAAATTAGCCGCAGAATATAAATAGAGTATTAGTTTTTGAATATCAGCCCGATGAGTCTATTTCACGGAGTCCCAAAAAAAACCCATAAGTGAACAAATGTGTTTTGCCAGTTGTTGACGCCTATTATGATTTTTTGCGTTATTTTGATGCAGATTATTTATCATCCATGAAATACTACTTTATACTAATAATTAAATGTTGACCCTAATGGTTTGGACAATTTATCATCATTTTTAATAATATTCTCCTTGCTTTATGATAGAAAGTTTCGATTTTTTCTGATAAGCTTAATTTTGCTTTTCCCTCTCAGTTATAAATAAATAATAAATAAAAATTAGCATTTAAAACAATCTTCTTCTTTTTTGTGTATATAGTTTTCTAAAAGAAAACAGATATTTGAAATATGCTTTGAATTTTCTACATGGATCATATAGCATACATTTTTTCCATGAAGGTATGAGAGACTTCGGTGAGGTGTCAGAGATGCAGCAACTGTCCGAAAACATCTTCCTGCACCTTGTGAAGGATTTTCACAATTTGTCAAGATTTTGAGTCAGTTTTTCTCTCTGAGTTCGCGAATTTTCGACAAAGTAATTTAATTTTCAACCAAAAATGAATTATTTGAATAACTTACAGTTATAATAATCCTTTTAAAAAAATAACCATTTTCAACAAAGTAGTTCAATTTTAAACTAAACAGTCGAATTTTCAACAAAAGATATAACTTTTCGACGAAGAAGATAAATTTTCTACAAAAAAAAACAATATTAAATTAAAACTGTATTTTTAACCAAGTTTTTTAATTTTCAACCGAAAAAATGACTTTTTGACGAATCAGGTTAATTTTAAACCAAACAGCTGAATTTCCAACCAAAAAATACACAGCAAAATAGTTCTCACCAAATAATTGCATTTTTAACTGAAAAAAAACTTATGTCTATAGAGATGAATTTTCAAACAAAAAGCGTACTTCCAACAAAATAGTTAGATTCTCAGTGCCAAAATATGAAATTTTACCGATAAAGTTAATTTCCAACCACATAGTTAAATTCTCAACACAAAAAGATAAATTTTCAACAAAACACTTGTATCTGCAACCAAAAAGGATGACTTTTCAATAAACTGTTGAATTTTTTATCAAAATAATGAAATTTTATACCAAATAGTTGAATTTTCAACTCAGAAGATAAATTTTCATTTTAAAAAACGAATGTTCAATAAAATAAATAATTTCTTGTTAAAAAGACGAATTTAAAATAGAGTATTTTTTCTTAGAAAAAAATTGTGCTTAGAAATTTACTTTTTAACTTACTTTTAAATCATTAAATATTTGTATAAGTGATTCAAGATAAGAAGGCTGAAAAGTGATTTGAGATAAAAAGGCTAAAAAATGATTTGTTATAAAAAGGCTAAACAGTCATTTAAAAAAAGAAGGCTAAAATGTGAATTGAGATAAAAAGACTAAAAAAGTGCCTTGGGGTAAAAAGGCTAAAAAGTGATTTGAGAAAAAAGGCTAAAAAGTGATTCAAGATAAAAAGTCTAAAAAGTGATTTGAGAAAAAAGGCTAAAAAGTGATTTGAAAAAAGGCTGAAAAGTGATTTGAGATAAAAAGGCTGAAAAGTGATTTGAGATAAAAAGGCTTAAGTCATTTGAGAAAAAAGGCTAAAAAGTTATTTGAGAAAAAAAGGCTAAAATGTGATTTGAGAAAAAAGGCTAAAAAGTGATTTAAAAAAAGGCGAAAAAGTGATTCAAGATAAAAAGGCTGAAGAGTGATTTGAGATAAAAAGGCTAAAAAGTGATTTGTTATAAAAAGGCTAAAAAGTCATTTGAAAAAAAAGGCTAAAAAGGTATTTGAGAAAAAAGGCTAAAGTGATTCAAGATAAAAAGGCTAAAAAGTGATTTGAGACGAAAATGCTAAAAAGTGATTTGAAAAAAAGGCTGAAAAGTGATTCAAGATAAAAAGGCTCTAAAGTGATTTCAGATGAAAAGGCTAAAAAGTGATTTGAGAAAAAAGGCTAAAAGTAATTCGAGATAAAAAGGCTAAAAAGTGTTTTGAGATAAAAAGGCTAAAAAGTGATTTGAAAAAAGGACGAAAAAGGTAATTTTCAACCATATCGTTAAATTTTCAAAAAAAGTTGAATTTTTAAATAAAAGACTGTTTAATAAAATCGTTAAATTTTTAAAAGAATAATCAAAGTTTCTTGTTAATTTTCGACCAAATCGTTCAATTTTTTACAAAAAAGTTGAATTTTCAACCCAAAAATATGAATTTTCAACAAAAAAGGTAATTATCAACCATACAGTTAAATTTTCAATAAAACAGTTGAATTTTTAAGTAAAAAATACTTTTAAATTAAATTTTTGAGTGTTCAACAAAATAATCAAATTTTCAAGTTAATTTTCGATCAAATAAGTTTAATTTTTTACCAAATTGTTGAATTTTCAAGACAAACAGACGAATTTTCGACAACAGAATTGATATTTTAACTCAAAAATATGAATTTCGTATAAAAAAGTTGAATTTTCAACCCAAAAATATGAATTTTCTACAAAAAAAGGTAATTATCAATCAAACAGTTAAATTTTCAATAAAACAGTTGAATTTTTAAATAAAAGACTGTTTAATAAAATCGTTGAATTTTCAAAAGAATAATCAAAGTTTCTTGTTAATTTTCGACCAAATTGTTAAATTTTCTACAAACAGTTGAATTTTCAACCCAAAAATACGAATTTTCAACAAAAAAGGTCATTATCAACCAAACAGTTAAATTTTCAATAAAACAGTTGAATTTTTAAGTAAAAAATACTTTTAAATTAATTTGTTGAGTGTTCAACAAAATAATCAAATTTTCAAGTTAGTGTATAAGAGACAGTATATATATATATATATAGGGTGTCTCAGTACCCAAAAAACATTTTTATATTTTTGAATTCTAACAAACAAATTTCGTCGAAAATAAACATAAAAATGTTAGCTAAAGTTAATAATTACTGGATAATTAACAAATATAGATAACAATTCAGAAGCAAGCGTTAGAGGGTCGGCAGTCTATGTGCCATCGACAAGAGTGTGTACTTTAACAAGTTCAGTTCATATGATTTCTCCTCCGTGAGCTTTTCCAGTAGTTTGTGTCTCTCTGGTGTAACTTCACACGTCAACGAGATACAAAAATTATAAAATACATTTTCCACAATCAACAAAATTAGACATTGTGTGAAATTATTTTAAAATCAGCAGAATTCTCTCAAATTCTGTACAATTCTCTTGGAATAAGTAGATTTCTCTTAAAGTTTGCTCAATTCTCTTGAATTCGGTAGAATCCTGCTAGGTTTGGAAGAATTCTCTTGAATTTAGTCGAAGCATCGTCTTTTCTTTTAAATTCAGCAGAATATTCTTGAAATCAGCAAAATTCTTTCGAATTTAAGAGAATTCTTTAAAGTTAAGCAGAATTCTTTTAAATTAATCATAATTATCTGGAATTTTGTATAAATATCTCGTAAAAACAGTATAGTTCTCTTTATTTATACATTGTCTCGAAATCTGCATAATTCGCTTCAAGTTCGTGAAATTCTCTTCAAATCAGTAGAATTCTCTTACGTTGGGAGAATTCTCTTTAGTGTGTTTTACTTGAAAATGCAGCAGAATGGATCGCATATATGGTTTTTTTTATTAAAACATGTAAATTAACTTTTTTTGATATAAAAAAAAATTTATAACTAAAAAGATTTGATTTAATACAATGTTTAATGTTCATTAAAATAAGATAATAATATTTTGCAGATAAGTATTTTTTACCTCTTTGATCAGGTGTTTACTAAAACTAAATTTGAAAGACACTTGGCATTTATAAAATATGATTTATTTATATTTAAATGTATTCAAATCAATTGGAATACTGTGTATGACAAATAATGGTGTATAATTTGTAATTTGTTAGTAATAATTTAGAAAATTACCAACAAAAATGCAAAGATTATAATTCCTGTAACAAAAAATTGGCAAAAAATTAAATATTCTGGAAGTTAAAGTTAACAAAAGCAGAAAAGTTCAAATATTTCAAATTGAAGAAATTATTATATTCCCGAAATGAGATAATAACCAAAGTTTCAAATTCTCAGAAAACCATTATATTCATTATTTTTATCGGTTAAAATAATGCTCTATTTTACAGGTACGCAGTTTAAAATTTTGAAGAGATATTTTAAATTTCAATACATGCATAATGCACGATTTAATGGGGAATATTTCTCTAACAGATTAAAAATATTAAATTTGAATATTTATTTTTGAATAATAATACAACATTTTTGTGATTAAAAATTTTGGGAATTTTTCAATTTGGAGAAGTTGAAATTTCTGAATTTTTCAAGTTTCATTAATTTTAACCAAGGACTTGAATTTTTAACCAGAAAGATGAATTTTCAACTAAGAACAATAATTTTTTGCCAAAAAAACGAATTATTAATAAAGTGCACCAAAAATTGTACAGTTAAATTTCCATGTAAAAAATTATTACCAAAATGTAAAATTTTTTACTAAATTATTGCAGCTTTAAGTTGAAAAGGCGAATTATTTACAAAATGGTTGCATTTTTATCACGAAAATATGAATTTTCAACGAAAAAGTTAATTTTTATCCAATGAGTTGATTTTTCAACGAAACAGTTAAAATTTTAATGAAAAAAATTCATTTTTGGCAAAAGGAAAAAAGAATTTCCAACAAAGCTGTTTAATATTCTACAAAAAAAGGATGAAAGTTAAATAAATTAATTTTCGACCGAAAAAAACGTTATTTTTAATCAGTTGAATTAAACCAAAAAAGAAGAATTTTGATCAAAATACATGAATTTTCTACTAAGTAGTTTGAATTTTTATCTGATGAAAGATCAATTTTCACCCAAAAATGAAATAGTTAAATTTTCAGATACAAAAATTAATTTTTAAACAAAAGAACTTATTTTCAACAAAATAGTTAAATTTTCCACCAAAGAGCTAAATCTTTTTTAACAAATTCATTTTCAATTATGTTGTTCAACTTTCAATCAAGAAGTTCAATCTTCAATTAAAAAAGATTTATTTTGAATTTTTTTTACAAAAATGTTGAATTTTTAGCAAGAAAATATAAGCTGTCTCTTATACACTTTTTAAAAATTCCCTTTCCATGTCAAAAATTGAATAATTTTGTACAAAATTCAACAATTTTGTTAAAAAGTAAAATATCTTTGTTAAAAATTCAACTGTTTTGTTGAAAATTCGTTTTTTTTTTGCTTAATAATTCAACAATTGCATTGAGATTTTGTTTCTTTCTTCACTAATAAATTGTTTTTTTTTTGTTGTTGAAAATACAACTTTTTGGTTAAAAATTAATCTGTTTAGGTTGAAAATTAGCTTTTTGTTGAAAATTCACATTTTCAGGTCAAAAAATTTGGTAGAAAATTTAACTATTTGGTTGAAAATTGAATTAATTTTTTCAAAATTCAATAATTTTGTTAAAAAGTTAAATTTCTTGGTTAAAAATTCAACTTTTTTGATTAAAATTTTGTTTCTTTCTTGACTAACAATTTTTTGTTTCTTAGAAATGCAAATGTCTGGTTACAAATTGATCTGTTTCGGCTTAAAAGGAACTTTTTTGTTGAAAATTCACATCTTCGGGTTGAAAAAATAGGTATAATTTGGTAGAAAAGTTAAATTTTTGTTCAAAATTGATGTATTTTGTTGACAAATCGTCTCATTTGGTAGAAAATATTTTTTTTTTTCAAGAACTGCAACTGTTTGGTTTAAAAATCCAACTGTTTTAATTTTAAATAAAAATATTTTTTGTTATCAAAAATTACATTTTTATTGAAAATTAAAATTAAATTAAATTAAAATAAAATTTAGTTTAAAAAATCAACTACATATTATATCTTTAATTTAAAACATTAAGTTCTGGCTAAAAAAAAATTTTCAACACAATAGTTAAATTTTCAACCAAACATATGAATTTTCAATTAAAATGATAAATCCTCAGCAGGAATGGTTGAATTTTCAACTTAAATTATGAATCTCGGACCAAAGAAATAACTTTTTAACTAAATTGTTGAATTTTTTACGAATTAATTAATTTTCTACCGAAAAAGGCGAATTTTCAACAAAATACATGAATTTTAAATCAAATAGAAGATTCAGTTTCAACAAAAAATACCAATTTTTTAACATCGTAAATCGTAAATCATGAATTTATATCCAAATATTTGAATTTTCAAATAAAAAAGATAAGTTTACGATCAGAAATGGAATACATAGTTGAATTGTCGGTTAGAAAAATTAACTTTTAACTACAAAAAAAAACGATTTTACGACAAAATGTTTCAATTGTTCACCAAAATAGTTAAAATTTGAACCAAAAATATACATTTTCAAGGAAAGAAAATTAATTTGCTACCAGACAAAAACCAATTTTTTACAAAATATATAAATTTTCTACAAAAAGTGGAGTTTTTAACAAAGAAAAATAAATTATTAACTAAAAAGTGAATAGTTCAATTTTCGGTTAAAAAAATTAATTTCCAGCAAAAGAAAATGAATTTCTTGACAGTATAGTTGAATTTTCTACAAAGTTGAATTGATGTTTCACCAAAAAGTTGAATTTTCAACCAAAAACATATATCTTCAGCCAAGAACTTATACATCTTTAAAATTAAAGTATTTTCAATTGTAAATCTTCAAAATTGAAGAATTAAAATTTGTAAACCGTAAAAATCGAAGAATTTTCAATTTTGTAGATATATATATAAATTTTGAAGATCAATAGTTGAGTTTTAAATGCTAAATTTTCCAAATTGAAGAAATTTTTAATTGTAAATTTTCGAATTTAAAAGCTCTTGAATTCCCAAGATCTATGATTCAAAGTTCTACAATTTTGAAGATTTGGAACTAAAAATGAATTCATTTTTATGACTTTGAACATGAACAGTCAAATTTTCAATTCTAAATCTTCGAAAATAAAAAGTCTTAAAATAAAAAATTTCTTGTATTTAGAAGATTTAGAATTAAAAATTCTGTAAATTAATTGAAAATTTAATTAGCTTAATAATTGATTATTTATTATGAATTTATTTATTTAAATTAGAATAAAATTCTACCTATATCTTCCAAAATATAAAGTTTTTTAACTGAAAAATAAGAAATTTCTTGAATTTAGAAGATTTAGAATTGAGAATTCTGTAATTTTGATTTCTAAAATCATCCAAATTTAAAAATTTTTTATTTAGATTTTTGTAATAAACGGATTTGAACATATATTTAGATTTATTTAATTAGTTCATTAATTAATTATTTATTATAAATTTATTTATTTGAATCATATTACATTTTTATTTATATCTTCCAAAATATAAAGTTTTTAAACTGGAAAATTTAAAATGAAAAATTTCTTGAATTTTGCATGAATCTTCCAATTTGAAAAATTTATTATTCGCAAATATTTTTATTATGGAATTTTATTATTCTGGAATTTCATTATTCGAGAATATTCCAATTCGGCAACTTTATTATTCGAGAATTTCATTATTTATTAATTTTCCTATTCGAAAATTTAATTATTCGGATATTTCATTATTCTGGAATTTTATTATTATGGAATTTTAAAGTTCGGGAATTTTTCAACTCGGGATTTTTATTTTTAGGCAATTTTATTATTCAGCAATTTAATTATTCGGGAATTTTATTATTTATGGATTTTCCGATTCAAAAATATTATTATCTGGAAATTTTATTGTTCCGGAATTTTATTATTCGGGAATTTTCCAATTCGGGATTTTTATTTTTCGGCAATTTTATTATTCGGTAATTTTATTATTCGGGAATTTCATTGTTCGGGAATATTCCAATTCGGGCATTTTACAGTGTCGGGAATTTTATTTTTCAGAAGTTTTCAGTTGTCTCTGGAATATTTCAATTCGGGAATTTTATTATTAATGAATTTTCCAACTTAAAAATTTTCTAATTCGAAAATTTTATTAGGAAATTTTATTATTCAGGAATTTTATTATTTTTTTATTTTATTATTCGCAAACATTCCAATTCGGGAATTTTATTATTCATGAATTTTCCAATTTGAAAATATTATTATTCGGGAATATTCCAATATGGGAGTTTTATTGTTCGGGAATATTCTGATTCAGGAATTTTATTATGCATGAACGTCAAAAATTAACTTTTTTGTCGAAAATTTAACTCTTTTGTAGAAAATTCGTCTTTTTGGTTTGAAAATGACAGAAAATTCAACTATTTGGTTGAAAATTAACTATTTTGCTGAAAATTTAGCTCTTTTGTAGAAAATTCGTCTTTTTGGTTTAAAATGCCAGAAAATTGAATTATTTAGTTGAAAATTCACTGTTTTGTTGGAAATTGAACTGTTTTGTTGGAAATTAGTCTTTTCAGTCAGAAAATGGTAGAAAATTAATCTATTTGGTTAAAAAATTAATTTTTGGATGAAAATTAAGATTTTTGGTATGAAAATTCAAACTTTTGGTTGAAAATTCCTGATTTTTGTTAAAAATTTAAGTATTTTGGCAAAAAAGTCCAAATTTGTCAATAATTAACTTTTTTGTTGGAAATTTAACTCTTTTGTAGATAATTCGTCTTTTTGGTTCGAAAATGGTAGAAAATTAAACTATTTGGTTAAGAAATACATTTTTTGATGACAATTAATATTTTTTGTATGAAAAGTCAACCATTTGGTTAAAAATTCCTGTTTCTTGTTCAAAGTTTAAGCAGTTGAGAATAAATTCCACATTTGGTCGAAAATTATCTTTTTTTTTTAAATTAACTCTTTTGAGGAATCTTCTTCTTTTTGGTTTTAGAATGGTAGAAAATTCAACTTTTTGGTTATAAATGAACTTTTTTGTCTACAATTTATGTATGTTCTTAAAAATTTAAGTATTTTGGTAGAAAGTCAAAATTAAGCGGTCTGCAACCGTTTCCGGCGAAACCGATTGGTTTTCGATAATGCTGCTTTCCCGGATCGTTTGTTGGAAATTAAAGTTTGCAGCGAAACAGTAGGTCAAAAGTACACATGTGGCTGCGGATGTGTGGCATCTCTCAAACCAAGTATTTTCAGCTACAGTAATACAGTGAGAATACTTGCCTTTTTTAAAACAACGGAACATTCCGCAAACATTTTCCGACTCATAAAGAGTCATTTTTTTTATGTTTCGGACAAAATCGTTCCCTGGGAATTAGTTCGACTTGTCGCAACCACTCAAGAGTTGTTTCCCTTTTTTGAAGATGCGTACATAACTTAAAAATATTATAAGTTTGATCCATTTTGGTTAGGATTCGGAAGAAGAAATCTGTAAATCAATTCGCAAAAATGGCGAA
This sequence comes from Andricus grossulariae, assembly GCA_011634705.1. Classification (NCBI taxonomy): domain Eukaryota; kingdom Metazoa; phylum Arthropoda; class Insecta; order Hymenoptera; family Cynipidae; genus Andricus; species Andricus grossulariae. The sequence goes on from JAABKJ010075445.1 coordinate 251,790,503, forward strand.
AATAATAAATTCAAGCAAGGAATACACGCCCCGAAGTACTATGAGCGCGGACGGTAAAGAAAGGCCTGTTGCTTTTTGCATTAAAATTTGTTACATTTCATGAAATATATTACTAATTTTCTCGAAAACTATCACTCGTAGAAAAAAATATTTAAAATAAAAAATGTGTCTCTCAATGAGATGTACAATTCGTATTTGAAATATTTTTTGAAATTTTGCGTATTGATCTTTGCCATTTCTCTTTTCACTATCATTTTCGTAATCAGCGCATACAAAGTCCCCTTCCCGCTATTGACGGGATAATAACTGAGGGGGAAATAACTTTGGGCTCATCCGACCCCCTAACACCTGGGTAAGGGGGTCGTGTGTGACCTAAGTTATTCCTGTGACCTGTCACAGGGGTGCCTTCCCGCTCCCACATTACCTGGGAAAGGGGGTCGTGTGTGACCCAAGTTATGTCTATGACCTGTAACAGGGGTGCCTTCCCACCCCCACGATAGGCTGAAAAGGAGGTCGTGTGTGACCTAAGTTATTTCTGTGACCTATCACAGGGGTGCCTTCCCGCCCCCACGATGGGCTGGAAAGGAGGTCGTGTGTGACTTAAGTTATTTCTGTGACCTGTGACAGGGGTGCCTTCTCGCCCCCACAACACCTGGGAAAGGGGGTCGTGTGTGACCTAAGTTATTTATGTGACCTGCTATAGGGATGCCTTACTGCCCCCACAACATCTGGGAAAGGGGTCGTGTGTGACCTAAGTTATTTCTGTGACCTTTCACAGGGGTGCCTTCCCGCCCTCAAGATAGGCTGAAAGGAGGACGTGTGTGACCTAAGTTATTTCTGCGAACTGTCACAGGGGTGCCTTCCCGCCCCCACACCACCTGGGAAAGGGGGTCGTATGTGACCTAAGTTATTTTTTGTGCCCTATCACAGGGGTGCATTACCGCCCCCACGATAGGATGGAAAGGAGGTCGTGTGTGACCTAAGTTATTCCTTTGACCTGACACAGGGATGCCTTCGCGCCCCCACAACACCTGGGTAAGGGGGTCGTGTGTGACCTAAGTTATTCCTGTGACCTGTCACAGGGGTGCCTTCCCGCTCCCACATTTTTAACATTTTTCATTTGTTAAAGTCTGAACAGTAATGATAACCATCGAAAAAATGTTCGAAACATAGGGACTTTTTACACCAGCCACAACGTATAATTGCAGCATTTTTACAGCCTTCAATTTCGCATTTTGGACTACAAGAATCCCCGAAACTGAAATCAACCGGATTATCAAAATTTTCCGGTTTTTCTTCGAGATATCCACTTTTAAACCAAGAATATTTAAAAAGATTTAAATATCTTGGTGACGAAAATTGGTTATGAACCAATGACTGAAGCCTAATAATATTGTTTCTCGAATGTAAATTCATATCGTAATTCATTAAAATAACGTTATCTGAAAAACGTCGAACAAAGTTTTTCCACAATCGAAATCCGTATACATCTAATGGTTGGATTTTTCCTGTAGTTCCAGTTGGAATTTTCATAACATTAACGATCTTATTTTCTGGTATAGTTTCTTCAATTGCTTTTTCGCAGTGACCACTCCAAGAATCTAGTAGCAATATACTGGTAGGACCAACATTTGGATGAAAAATGTTCTTCAACCAAATTTTAAAAAGATCTACAATAAAAAAATTTGTTCAACATTTTTCTATCAGCTTTCAGTTATTTTTAAATTATATTTATTTAATTATTACTTACCTGAAGTTAATTTTCCAGATTTAGATGCTTCTACATATACATTTTGAGGTTTGAACAATTTGGGTTCTATAATTGGTCCAAACTGGCCAGATTTTTCCTTTAAAACTAAAAAGCGTTTGCAATGTTGAGAACAATCACACGGTCAGAGATTCAGTATCGTCATGCCTGAGAGCCTGTCTCGAGGCAGTTGCCGTGTTGCAGACAATTCATCATCAATATGTCTGGATGCCTAAGGGCCAGTCTCGAGGCGTTTGCAATGTTGCAAACAATCACACAGTCAGTGCGTAGTTGTTTCATGCCTGAGAACCTGTCTCGAAGCGTTTGCAATGCTGCAAACAATCCATCAGCAGTATGGTTGTCATGCCTGGGAGGCTGTCTTGAAACGTTTGTAATGTTGAGAACAGCCACAAAGTCAGTGAGACAGTTTGTCATGCCTGAAAGCCTGTCTCGAGACGTGTGCAATGTTGAGAATAATCACACGGTCAGTGAGTCAGTTTTGTCACGACTGAGAGCCTGTCTCGAATCATTCGCAATGTTGCAAAAAAACCATCAGCAGTATGGTTGTCATGCCTGAGGGCCTGTCTTGAAGCGTTTGCAATGTTGAGAACAATCACACGGTCAGAGAGTCAGTATCGTCATGCCTAAGACCCAGTCTCGAGGCGTTTGCAATGTTGAGAGCAATCACACGGTCAGTGAGTCAGTTTTTTCATGACTGAGATCCTGTCTCGAGGCGTTCGCAATGTTGCAAGCAATCCATCAGCAGTATGGTTGTCATGCCTGAGAGCCTGTCTTGAAACGTTTGCAATGTTGAGAACAATCACACGGTCAGAGATTCAGTATCGTCATGCCTGAGAGCCTGTCTCGAGGCAGTTGATAAAAATAGTGTATTTTAATCAAAATACTGTAGTTTAATCCAAATTGTGTATTTTAATCCAAATAGTGTATTTTAACCCAAATACTGTATTTTAATCCAAATAGTGTATATTAATCCAAATACCTCGTTTTAGTCCAAATAGTGTAGTTTAATACAAATAGTGTAGTTGATTCCAAATACTGTATTTTAATCCAAATAGTGTAGTTTAATCCAATAACGTATTTTAATCAAAATAGTTTTGTTTAATCAAAATAGTGTTATTTAATCCAAATAGTGTAGTTTAATCCAAATAGTGCAGTTTAATCCAAATACTGTATTTTATTCCATATAGTGCATTTCAATCCAAATAGTGCAGTTTAATCTAAAAAGTGTAGTTTAATCCAAATAGTGTATTTTAATACAAATAGTATAGTTTGATAAAAATACTGTATTTTAATCCAAATAGTGTACTTTGATCCAGATAGAGGATTTTAATTCAAATAGTGCATTTTAATCCAAATAATGTATTTTAATCCAAACAGTATAGTGTAATACAAATACTGTATTTTAATCGATATAGTGCAGTTTAATCTAAATATTGTAGTTTAATTTAAATTCTGTATTTTAATCCAAATAGTGTTATTTAATCCAAATAGTGTAATTTAATCTAAATACCGTATTTTAATCTAAATAGTGTGGCTTAATAAAAATAGTGTATTTTAATCAAAATACTGTAGTTTAATCCAAATTGTGTATTTTAATCCAAATAGTGTATTTTAAACCTGCCTATTTGATTAGGTGCTTTAATATTCTTTATCAGTGTGTCTATTTCAGCTACATTTTTTTAGAGAGTATTCCAGCTTTTTTCTTATTTCCGATCAACATCGTAGCAAACTGTTTCGCTACTCCAGAGACACAATGCATGCTATCAGGTACACATCCAAAAATAATGTTAAAGTACATTAAATTTATTGAGTGAGATGCATCTTTTACTCCAAGATAAGGTTTTTTAGTTGAAGTTGCTTTTCTCATGTGCTTTATAGTATCTTCAGCATTTATTTCTTTTGGCACTTTATTCAGCAATGGATATTTAATGTTCCCACTACGCGGATTATTTTCATTATTCAATACCCACTCACCAGGATGAAGACACTGATTACAACCATAAGAACCATTAAATTGAGTAAATCCTCGTACAGGTGCACGGGCAACTGAGTCAACACAGCATACTAATGCGAAAATCTTAATAAAAATTTGAACACCATCTATTATGCATGGAACTCCTTTTGTTGAAAGGACGTTCATAGTTTCTACAAATGGCTCGAGAAATGCTTGCATATTTGGCTTGTCTTTTCCAAACCAAAGCCCGACTAAAATCAGCTCTTTAGTTCTAATATCATTAGGTAATTCATTTACCATCAGATATATGGGCCAAATAGAGTACGTGGAACTTTCGAATAATGGTGCTCCATCAGTATTGAAAGTAACGGTAGCATATCTCTGTTTGTCCTCTTCACTTAGTTGCTTTAAAAAATCACGATGATATCTTTGGAAGTATTTAAAATGTCTGTTAAATCTTTGAAATCTTCTGATATATTAGTGAAACCTTTAAAATTTGTGTAGAATCACTAAATCTTTGAAACCTTTGTGAAATCTAATGAAATATTTTGAAATATTTAAAAATTTGCGGAATCTTTGAATTTTCCTGAAATATTGGACAATATTTTCAAGTCTGAGATATTTATGAAATCTTTTGAAATCTTTGTAAGTCTAAACAATTTTGTTGAATCTTTTAAATCTTCTGATTTGTTTGTGAAAGCTTTGAAATCTTTGTAGAACCATTACAATCTTTGAAAACTTTGTGAAATATAGTGAAATATTTTTAAATCTTTGAAATATTTAAAAATTTGCGAAATCTTTGAATTTTCCTTAAATATTTTACAATATTTTAAAGTCTTTGAGATATTTATGAAATCTTTTGAAATCTTTGTAAGTCTAAAAATTTTGTTAAATCTTTTAAATCTTCTGATTTATTTGTGAAAGCTTTGAAATCTTTGTAGAACCATTAAAATCATTGAAACCTTTGTGAAATCTAATGAAATATTTTTAAATCTTTGAAATATTTAAAAATTTGCGAAATCTTTGAATTTTCCTGAAATATTGTACAATATTTTAAAGTCTTTGAGATATTTATGAAATCTTTTGAAATCTATTGAAATTTATTGATATCTTTGGAAGTATTTAAAATGTCTGTTAAATCTTTGAAATCTTCTGATATATTAGTGAAACCTTTAAAATTTATAAGTGAAAAATTTGATTTTTAGCTAAAATTTAAATTTTTGTCTTGAAATTTAATTCCCGATACTAAAATTAAGATTTTTTTTTAATTTTAATTTGATTTGAAATTAAATTTCCGATAACTGAAAGTTTTGATTTTTGTCTAAAATTTAAATTTGACTTGAAATTTATTTTCTAATACTAAAATTAAGAATTTTTTACCTGATTTAAATTTGATTTGAAATGAAATTTCCAATAAGTGAAAGTTATGATTTTCAGTTGGAATTTGACTTTAAATTCAATTTCCGATAATAAAATTGAGAAGAATATTTGATTTAAATTTGATTTAAAATGAAATTTCCGATATGAAAAAGTTTCGATTTTTAAATAAAATTCAAGAAGATTAATTTCTTTGATTCAAATTTGACTTGAAATTCAATTTCTGATACTAAAATTAAGAAGAATATTTGATTCGATTTAAAATGAAATTCCCAATAAGCGCAAGATTCGATTTTTTGCTAAAATTTAAATTCGACTTGAAATTTAATATCCGATAATAAAATTAAGAACAATATTTGATTTGAAATGAAATTCCCAATAAGTGAAAGTTTCGATTTTTTGCTAAAATTTAAATTTGATTTGAAATTTAATTTCCGACACTGAAATTAAGAAGAATATTTGATTTGATTCGAAATAAAAATTCCCGATAAGTGAAAAATTTGATTTTTAGCTAAAATTTAAATTTTTGTCTTGAAATTTAATTCCCGATACTAAAATTAAGATAATACAGAAATTTATCAAATTTTACAAGACCGGATCTTGACCTGCGAAAAAGCCTTACGGGCCGTCGACGGACTTGTACTTGTAACGTCTGCTATTGCAATAAACGTGGATTGTTCAAACGTGACCAATATTGCTTCCTTGAAGCATTACTGAAAACGAGATTGGAAGTAAGAGCTACCTAAAAATTGGAAGGACAAATTTATGTACGATATAAATCCTCGACAACTACATAACATAATGTTTTTAAAACTAAATACACTAGTGTGACAGACACACCAAGGGACAAAAAGATGGCCGTGGTAGTTGGTGATTCTCAGTGAGAGAGAAGCGTCAGCGAGTAAGGCAAGTGTCCATGGTACTTGGTTCCAGGTAAGAGACAGAATGGATCTATGAAAAAAAAGGTAGGGATGATTATTATTACACAATCTGAAAGAAATTCGACATGACGGGAATTTAAAGCGACGTTTATTATATGTGTGAAAAAAGCCTGCAAGCGAAAAACAAACTCACAAAATCTGATAACAATGGATCTACCGGTGCTTCATTGGTTTCCCAGTGGTTGGAAGGACTCGCTTCGCGTGGTTTTCCTTACTCCGTGGGAATTTTTGGGACCAACTCTCCAATCAGATCATTTCTTGTTCTACTGTCCTTACGTGCTGTACCTGACGCCTGCTCTCGCCTCACTTCGTGTCTATCCATAACACGCTAGTATACTGATATCATAATTCTAACAATATAATCGTGTTAGGAAATGATAATTGATTCGGAAAAATTTTACCGTGAAAGCTGGCCAGTTCGTTTGTAGTAAACATTTTTTAAAGGAAGACAATCTACATGATAAAATTCTAAAAGGACCCGATGGCACTATTTTGGGAAAGGTAAGTGATTATATATTTACTGTAAAATTGAAATCACAATTTAAAGATAAAACAAAAGTAAAATCTTTTTTATTCAATAAACTGTATTATTAGGTATTTCTACTTACTACTCGTATAAAAAAGTCGGTTTGTTTTCCCCTCAGCAAGTGCAACAACAAACACAATTTATTCATACTTTTCGTAATTTTTAAATTTTTCGTAAATGTGTAATTCTAATCCCAAATTTTCTTCGTTAACAATTTATGCGACCAAAATCTTAAATTAATGTCATTTTCTTTGTATTCTGCACCAATAGACTATTCATTAGATTGGCTTGGTACACATTTTTATTATGAAAATTACGAAAAATGTTAATGAATTGTGTTTATTGTTGCACTTGCTGAGGTGAAAATAAACCGACTTTTTTATAAGAGTAGTAAGTAGAAATACCTAATAATACAGTTTATTGAATAAAAAAGAATTTACTTTTATTTTATCTTTAAATTGTGATTTCGAATTTACAGTAAATATATATAATTACTTACCTTTGCCAAAATAGTGCCATCTGCTCCATTCAGGATTTTATCGTGGAGAATGTCTCCCTTTAGCAAATGTTTACTGAAAACGAAGTGGCCAGCTTTCACAGTAAAATTTTTCCGAATTTCGAAAAGCAGAATTTGGTGTACTTGAAAAAAAAGAGGATAAAGAATCGATGATGGGCTATTCTGGAAATTAAATTTTCAAAATTTATAAAATATTCTTTATTAAAAATGTTACAAGATTTGGGCTTCAAATATTAATGGTCAGGGAAAATGAAAAATTAGTCCGGGAAAAATCAGGTAAAAGTTCGGGAATTTTGAAAGTGAAGTGTCTGCAAAACCTAATTTTCGACCAGGATAAAAATTAATAAATTGATGGTAAAAGTTGAAGAATACCAAGTAAAATATTGTATTTTTCAACTTTATAACTTGTACAGAAATATTTGACACTAATTACTTTCTAAAAAGTGCGTGAATTTTCCTTTCTACTTAAAAACCGATACAAAAAAAAGGGCCGCTATTTTATTATGTCTCTTAATTAAAGTTTCAATTTGCATAAAGTGATAAAGAAAACTATAACCATGTCCAGAACATTCTGTGAGTTTTATGACAGTGCACGTGTGGAATACAGCCAAGAAAATTTTCTGTTGAGTTTTAGACTCCTGCGTCCGATATCGCCGCATTATCGTATTTTCTCGTTTCCAGATATCCGACTTGGCCTCCAACGCTTCTGCCCTTCTCGTGTGATAATATCCACCATATATCAATTTTTATTGTTGGGATACTTAGAAGTGGAATTTACGACGAAGTGAGCACAATAGCTTTGTGGGGAAACGAATTTAAAAAGAACTCTATCGATAACCACGATTACAAAGCACAGAATTAAAATACAATGGAAAAATCATTAATTTCAAATGTTTTTAGTTTAAAATTATGTAATTTTGAATGTTTTTTGGAACATATAGTTTAATTCTCAAGATTTGCAATTGCAAATTTTGATGTTTTAAGATTTGCAATTAAAAAATAATCCATATTCAATCTGTAGGATAGAAAATGATGCAATTTTGAATTTTGTTTATAAAATTATTCAATTTTGAATGTTTTTAGTTTAAAATCATTAAATTTTACAATTAAAGATTCCTCTAGTTCTCAGTATATATAGTTGAAAAAGATTTAATTTTGCATATTTTTTTGGTAATATTTCAATGTTTAAGATTTACAACTGAAAACTCTTTAGTTTTAAAGATGTATAAACCACAATTCTGAAATTTTGTTGATTTTTAAGATCAAATATCAAGCCTTTTTCATTCTAAATATTCCAAATTGAAAAAAATTGCAAATCTAAATCATCAGAATAACAGAATTTTTAATTGTAAATATTCAGAATCAAAAACTCTTTAATTTTCAAGATTTATTCAATTTTCATTCAAAGTTGTACAATTTTGAAGCTTCAAAATTAAAAACTCTCGAATTTTGCAAATCTAGAACGTAAAATTATTTAGTTTTCAAGATTTATATTTTAAAGCTATGAAATTTTAAACCTTTTTTTAAATAGTCAAATTGTGAAAAAATACAATGGAAAAATCATTAATTTCAAATGTTTTTAGTTTAAAATTATGTAATTTTGAATGTTTTTTGGAACATGCACTTTGCAATAAATTGCAATAATTTGCACCAATTTGCAATAATTTTCAATACTTTTGCAATAATTTGCAATAATGTGCGATAGTTTGCAATATTTTGCCATAATTTGCAATAACTTTGCAACCAATTTGCCATCAATTTGCAACCAATTTGTAATCAATTTGCGACCAATTTGTAATCAGTAGCAATAACTCAAAATCACAGCATTCATGATTCACTTGTAATCGGCAAAAATTGAGTAGTTGGAGTGAAGAGAATTCTATTGCAATAGCTGAAAGTCAAATAATTTTTATGGTGTTGGGTTGTGGAAAAATGTTTGATTAGAACATTATTAATTACCCGAGTTTTTCGTGTAATTAATTTGACAGGTTGAGGCACTTTGGAATAATTTGCACTAATTTGCAATAATTTTCAATAATTTGCAATAGTTTGCAATAATTTGGAATAATCTGCAATAATTCTCAATAACTTTGGGACCAATTTGTAATCAGTTGCAATAACTCAAAATCACAGCATTCATGATTCACTTGAAATCGGAAATAATTGAGTAGTTGGAGTAAAGAGAATTCTGTTGAAATAGCTGAAAGTCGAATAAATTTTATGGTGTTGGGTTGTGGAAAAATGTTTGAGTAGAACTTTTTTAATTTAACGAGTTTTTCGTGTAATTAATTTGATAGGTTGAGGCACTTTGCAATAAATTGCAATAATTTGCACCAATTTGCAATAATTTTCAATACTTTTGCAATAATTTGCAATAATGTGAAGGCGAAAGTTCTTTTTTCAGAAATGTAAAATTTTCAATTTCTGAAAAAAGATCTTTCTCATTCGCTCCGGTGGGGTTCTCACCTCACGTCTTCCGATCTCTATAGTAGCTTAGTACTTAAAGCACCCAAACGGCAATTGAAAGACGTGCAGTTCCATTCCCACCGGAGCGAAGGAGAAAGATCTTTTTTCAGAAATTTAACATTTTTAATTTCTGAAAAAAGGTCTTTCTCTTCCGCTCCGGTGGGAATTAAACCTTACGTCTTTCGATCTCTCTAGAAGCGTAGTTGTTGAAGCACCTGACCGGTAATCGGAAGACGTGAGGTTTGATTTCCGCCGAAGGGCACGAGAAAGATCTTTTTTCAGAAATTGAAAATTTTTAATTTCTGAAAAAAGATCTTTCTCGTCCGCTCCGGTGGGAATTAAACCTTACGTCTTTCGATCTCTCTAGAAGCGTAGTTGTTAAAGCACCTGACCGGCAATCGGAAGACGTAAGTTTCGATTCTCGCTGGAGCGAAGAAGAAAATTCTCTTTCAGCAATTGAAAATTTTTAATTTCTGAAGAAAGATCTTTTTTCTTCGCTCCGGTGGGAGTCGAACCTCACGCCTTCTGATCTCTCTAGTATCTCGGTTCTTAAAGCACCCGATTGACGATTGGAAGACGTGAGGTTCGCCAGCGGAATGAAGGCGAAAGTTCTTTTTTCAGAAATGTAAAATTTTCAATTTCTGAAAAAAGATCTTTCTCATTCGCTCCGGTGGATATATTACAATAATATATATTTAATTATAACATATAATTAATATAAAAATAATATTATAATAATTGTCTTAAATTATGTAACCGTCAAGACATTTTTTTTAAGTCAGGGAACTTTTTTGAGAACTTGCTCAATTTTTTTTTAATTGCAATATAAAATTGAATAAAAATTATTTTTCATTTGTAAAGGCAACTTTTATATTTCTATATTTAACAATTTTGTTGAAAACTCGTTTTTTTTGTTTGTTTAAAATTAATTTTTTTTAACTGAAAATTTAACAATGCCAGTTGAATATTCCATCACTTTATTTAAAAATTCATCTCTTTGGTTGAACATTAATTTTTGTAACTAAAAATTTAACTTCAATTTTTTGTTGAAAATGATTTTTTTTTAGCTGAAAATTCATCAACTTTGTTTGAAAATGTAACTATTTTTTTGAAAAAAAAAACTTTTGGTTGAAAATTGATATTTTTTAATTAAAAAGTCAACTATTTGTTTGAAAATTTGTCTTTTTCAGTTGAAACTTCATGTATTTTGTTGAAAAATCGTATTTTTTGGTAGAAAATTAATCATCTTGTTTGAAAATTTATCTTTTTTCTTTAAAATTGAACTATTCTAGGTGAAGATCCATCAATTTTGTTAAAAATTCTTCAGTTTGGTTGAAAATACATTTTTTAACTGATAAATTAACTAATTTCGTGAAAGTTGAACCAGTTTGTTAAACTTTTTTTTTTCATTTGAAGGTTTATCTCTTTGATTGAATAGTTGAATTTTATATAAAAAAAGTTTAATTTAAAAAAAAGGATGAATTTTCTTAGAAAACCGTTTAATTTTCAACAAAAAAGTTGAATTTTTAAACCCAAAATATAAATTTGCAAGAAAAAAAATGAGTTTTCTAGAAAACCGTTTAATTTTCAAACTAAAAAATATGAATTTTCAAGAAAAAGTTAGTTTAAAATCAATTAGTTGAATTTTCTACCAAAATAGTTTAATTGTCAACAAAAAATAAAAATTCTCAAACACGAAATATAAATTTTCAAGAAAAAAGTGAATTTTCAACCAAATAGTTGAATTTTATACCAAAATAGTTTAATTTTCAAGAAAAAAGATGAATTTTCTAATAAACCGTTTAATTTTCAAAACAAAAAATATGAATTTTCAAGAAAAAGTTAGTTTTAAACCAATTAGTAACATTTTCTACCAAAATTCTTTAATTTTCAACAAAAAATTTAAATTCTCAAACCCAAAATATAAATTTTCAAGAAAAAATATGAATTTTCTAGGAAACGGTTTAATTTTGAACAAAAAAGTTGAATTTTCAAGAAAAAGTTAGTTTAAACCAATTAGTTGAATTTTCTAACAAAATAGTTTAATTTTCAACAAAAAATTAAAATTCTAAAACACAAAATATAAATTTTCAAGAAAAAAGTGAATTTTTAACCAAATAGTTGAATTTTATATAAAAAAAGTTTAATTTAAAAAAAAGGATGAATTTTCTTAGAAAACCGTTTAATTTTCAACTTCAAAATTTAGTTGAAAATTTTAGTTCAAAATTTAGTTGAAAATTTTAGTTGAAAATTTTAGTTGAAAATTCTTGCAAATGCAAGTATCTTGTTGTAATCTTTTAAATTGAAAATTCGTTTTTTTTAATGAAAAATTTAAATATTATGATGAAAATTTGTTTTTGTTTTGGTTGAAAATTAATAACAATTCAAATGTTATGATGAAACTTTGTTTTTGTATTTGCTTAAAAATTATTTTTTATACGTAAAATTTCACTATTCCATTTTTATATAAATATTTATTTTTTTTAGTTGAAAATTTATTTGAAAATTTTAGTTCAAAATTTAGTTGAAAATTTTATTTCAAAATTTAGTTGAAAATTTTAGTTGAAAATTTAATTGAAAATTCTTGCAAATGCAAGTATTTTGTTGTAATCTTTTAAATTGAAAATTCGTTTGTTTGATGAAAAATTTAAATATTATGATGAAAATTTGCTTTTGTTTAGGTTGAAAATTAATAACAATTTAAACGTTATGATGAAACTTTGTTTTTGTATTTGCTTAAAAATTATTTTTTTACGTAAAAGTTCACTATTCCATTTTTATATAAATATTTCTTTTTTTTAGTTGAAAATTTAGTTTTAAATTTTAGATGAAAATTTATTTGAAAATTTTAGTTCAAAATTTAGTTCAAAATTTTAGTTCAAAATTTAGTTGAAAATTTTAGTTCAAAATTTAGTTGAAAATTTTAGTTGAAAATTTTAGTTGAAAATTCTTGCTAGCTTAGTTAATTCTTCACAAGAGAAAACTCGCTCGAATTCTTTTGTATTAACAGGAAATGCAGATACACGTAATTTTCCTAAAATAAAACTTTTCTATACACTAGGAATATGATTTTTGATCTCAAAAAATTGTATTTTCTTTTTACCTTGGGGTCAAGTAATACAAATTATACTTTTTGTCCGACCTCCTTGAAAACGCGCCATTGCATGCACGTGAAGCAGGTGCAATGTGGCCGCTTCCAGCCCAGTGACGTTCGCATATGCGCACTTCGCCGCCGGGCCAACATAAAACTTTACGCCCGCTACACATACACTTTACCACGCAAGTGAGAATATGAAGGAATTGATCTTTATCTTTGACAAAATTGTATTGCTAGACCCGACAGTCTCCCTTCTGCAAAGTACGCTATTTTTTCCTTTCACCTATAATCTCAAATTGTGAAGTATACCAAACATCCTTCATCTGCTTTACGTGCTTGTTTTCAAGGAGGGGGACAAAAAGTATGGTGCGTATCAAGGGCGTGAAGCTATTTTGCCTCGTGTGACTGCCACCCTCCCTTCGCTCGGGCAGCAAATTCACACTCGTCAAAATAGCCTTCTTTGCGTCCTCGATACACAATATACTATCACATGGTTTTTCAAAGTTTCATTTAAAAATAGTCATAGTCCAAATTTCACAACTATTTTGCAACTACCCATATATTGATTAAAAGAAATATAAAACGATAAGCGATGGAGATTATTATCTTTACTTTTTATTCATCTCTTTTAATAAAAATTTCAAAATCTTTCCTTGACGAAAATTCAACTATTTTCTTAAAAATTCATCTTTTTGGCAGAAAATTCATCTTTTTGGCAGAAAATTCATCTTTTTGTTGAAAAATTAATCGTTTTTGGTTAAGAATTCAACTACTTTGTTCGAAAATTTATATATATAATTATTTTGATTTTTTATTTCTTGTTGTTGATATTTTTGATTTGAAATTGAAATTTTTTTGATTAAATATAAACTATTACATTTTTCTTTGAGAATTATCTGATTTGTTTGAAAATTCAACTATTTCGTTGAAAATTAACTTTTTTGTGCAAAATAATTATTTTTGGATTTGAAAATTAAATTGTTGTTTGAAAATTAGTCGCTCTTGAATTTTTTTTATTAAAAATACAACTACGGTTAAAAATGAATCTTTTTTTATTTGAGGATTTAACTATTTGAGTGAATTTTTTTTATGAAATCATCTGTTTTTGATTAAAAATTAAAATAATTTTTAGCTAAAATATGAATGATCACATTTTACGTTAAAAGTTTTTTAATTTTTTTTTAATGCATCAACATGCTTAAAAGTTAAAGTACTGTTAAAAGACCATTTTTTTAAGTTGAAAATTCATCATTTTAGTTAAAAATCTTCACTTTTATTAAAAATTAACTTTTTTGTTGAAAATTCAAACTTTCGGATTAAAAAATTAAATTATTTTGCTGAAAATTAGTCTCTGTTGGGAAACATTTAATCTTGTTTTATTTAGGACCGTGCACATATTTCGTAAGGGCTTTTGGGTATGATGGGGGTTGAAAAATCATATTTTGTTTATTGAAAATTCGTATTTTTGGCTTGAAATTTCAACAATTTCGCAGAAAATTCAACTAAGTGGTAAAAAAGGCAATTTTTTGTTAAAAATTCAACTGTTTTGTCGATAATTCGCCCTGTTAGCATGGAAACTCGATTGTTTTGTAGTAAATTCGATTTTCTGAATTAAATTTTTTTTCAACGGAAATTTAACTATTTAATATATTTATAAAAATTTATCTTTTTTAGACTAAAAATTCAACAATTTGGTTTAAAATTTGTCTTTTTGGTAGAAAAATAAACATCTTGGTTGAAAATTCAACTAAATTCAACTATCTAGTTAACAAATTATGCATTTTGTAGAAAATTGGTCTTCTTTTTGGTAGAAAATACATTTTTTGGTAAAAAATGCAACTTTTTGGTTTTACAATTAATCTATTTTAATGGAAGATTGAGATACATTGTTAAAAACTCGTATTTTTGGGTAAATTCAATTGTTTATTATCACAAATTAACATATTTCATGTTTAAATATCAACCATGATATTTTTTGTTGAAATGTCCCCTGTTTAGGTTAAAAATTCAATTCCTTAATTGGAATTTGAACTGATTTCCTGAAAATTCATTTTTTTCAGTTGAAGATTCATTATTTTGGTAGAAGATTCATCTCTTTGGATGCAAATTCGTTTAATGAAAATTTAACTGCTTGATTTAGTTATTTATGTATTTAGTTATTTAGTTATTTATTTAGTTATTTAGTTACTTAGTTATTTAGTTATTTAGTTATTTTGTTATTTTGTTATTTAGTTATTTAGTTATTTTGTTATTTTGTTATTTAGTTATCTAGTTATTTAGTTATTTAGATATTTAGTTACTTAGTTATTTAGTTATTCATTTAGTTATTTAGTTATTTATTTATTTATTTATTTAGTTATCTAGTCATTTAGTTATTTAGTTATTTAGTTATTAGGTTATTTAGTTATTTAGTTATTTAGTTATTTAGATATTCAGTAATTTAGTTATATAGTTATACAGTTATTTGGTTATTTATTTATTTAGTTATTTAGTCATTTAGTTATTTAGTTATCAGTTATTTAGTTGTTTAGTTATTTAATTATATAGTTATTTATTTATTCATTTAGTTGTTTACTTATTTAGTTATTTAGTTATTCAGCTATTAGGTTATTTAGTTGTTTAGTTATTTGGTTATATACTTATTTAGTTATTATGTTATTTAGTTATTTGTTTATTATGTTATTTAGTTATTTAGTTATTTAGTTACTTAGTTATTTAGTTATTTAATTATTTAGTTATTTAGTTATTCAGTTATTTAGTTATTCAGTTACGTAGTTATTTAGTTATTTAGTTATTTAGTTATTGAGTTATTTTGTTATTTAGTTATTTATGTATTTAGTTATTTAGTTATTTATTTAGTTATTTAGTTACTTAGTTATTTAGTTATTTAGTTATTTAAAAAAAAATCATCACTGAAAAACTAATTTCCAACAAAATAGTTAAATTTTTAAAGAAAGAAATCAATTTTTAACCAAAAAGATAAATTTTCAACCAATGAAAAATAATTTTTTTACCAAAAAAGAAGACTTTCTAACAAAATGTATGAATTTTAAACCCAATACGTAGTTGCATTTTCAACAACAAAATTCTCAAAGAAAAATGTGATAGTTGATATTCAAAAAAATCTATATATAGTTTTTTAAATATTAAAAACCGGCGAATTTCATCCAAAGAAGACGATTTTTCAATAAATTATTTTAATTTTTAAAGAAAAAAAACCATAAAATTAATCTTCAATTTTGTTTTTATATTGGTAAGAAATAGAGGACCTTCTGGAATTTTCGTTTTGCTATTCATTTATAAACAAATATTTATTTTGTCAGAAGTTATAGTATACAAATTAAAACCAAAACTATAATGCGTCTGATTACAAAATGTTTAAAGAAAATTTGAAGATCATTTTGAGGTATTTTTTCAATAGAAAATTTATCTTTTTGGATTTAGAATACATCTTGTGATAGAACAGTCACCCTTTTGGTTGAAAATTTAACTATTTGGTTGAAAATTAACTTTCTTGTTGAAAATTCGTATATTCGGGTTGGAATTTAAACATTTTTGTGAGAAATTCGTCTTTCGGCTTCAAAATTCAACAATTTGGTTAAAATTTATTTTCTTTCTTGACTGAAAAATCTTTTTTGTTTGAAAATTCAACTATTTAAATTTGGTATTGAGACGGGGAATTTTTTGAAAGAAATATGATTCTGATTTGGAACAGGGAATATTTCAAAATAATTCTGATTTTGAATTAGAAGAGTGAATTTTCCAAAAGAATTTGGACTTGCAACGGGGAATTTTATAAAATAATTATTATCCTGATTTGAAATAGAGAATTTATCAAAAGAAATATTCTGGTTAGAAACCAGGAATTCTTAGAAAGAATCACAATTTTTACTTGGAACATGGAATTTTCTGAAAGAATTATGATTCTGATTTAGAATAGGAAATTTTCCAAAATAATTTTGAGTTAGAACGGGGAATTCCCCGAAAGAAATATGTTTCTGATTTGGAACAGGGAATTTTAGAAAATAATTTTGATTTAAAACGGAAAATTTCTTAAAAGAATTAAGATTCCGATTTGGAACAGGGAATCCTTGAAAAGAATTACAATTTTCACTTGGAACGGGGAACTTTATTTAAAGAATTATGATTCGGAATTGGAACATGGAATTTTCGAAAAGAATAAAAATTTGGTCTTGAAATGAGGAATTTTCTAAAAGAAATATGATTCTGATTTACAACAAGGAATTTCCCAGAATAATTTTGATTTAAAACGGAGAATTTTCTACAAGAAATATGATTCTGATTTAGAAAAGGGAATTTTCAAAAATAATTTTGATTTAAAACGAAGAATTTCCTAAAAGAAATATGATACTGACTTGGAACAGGGAATTCTTGAAAAGAATTACAATTTTGACTTGGACAAGTGTGCCTGCGTCCGCTTACACAAAAGAAGACAACAAACTACATAATCGCGTGACAATAATGATGTTCAAATCATAGGGGGAAATACTATTTAAAATCTTTGTAATTTTTTTTTACAAGAAAGTTGAATATTTTTTCCAAAAGAAAGAATGACCTATCCAAGAGAAAAACATATTTAACAACTACAAAAAATTCGTGTGCAAAATTGCGAATCTTGCAGATACAATTGAAGCGAAATGATACAAAAAATATTTTTGTCAAAATATAATTTTCAAAATTGTTTGTCTTCTTTCACGTTCACAACGAGTGGCAGAGAACAAAGATGTTGTAATTACAGAACAAATATAACGTACCACTACTTAATGTTTGAAGAAGTTGATCCGCCTTTGATTCAATGTTGGGAAATTTAAAATTATTGCCCAATTTGTTCACTTCATTTTGCCATATAAATGAAGTCTAGTATTATAAATATTTTAAACTAATTCTATTTTTTTGCATTTCAAAAGGGAAAATTCGAAATGTTTACAAGAAGCATGCAAAAAACATGAGAAAACAATTCAAAACAATCTTGTAACAAAAAATTTTCGCATTGGAAAATTATGAGAGTAATGTTCTGTTCTTGTTCACATTTTTCCTTCCTTATGCTTCGCTAAACCTGAAAATACAGTAAATCACAATACAGTATAAATATGAACAAATTTTAATTTTTGGGTCAGAATTTGTAATGAAAAGATTGCAATGTAGAACTCAATATTATTAATATCAATTAATTTTCTGTTGAGATATAACGTACTAATGCTAAAAGTTTTAAATGATACTGCAACTTTCTTTTTTGATTTCGAGGGGGGGATGATATATATATTTTTTTTTCACTGAAACAATTTTCAAATATTTCAAAAGTTTTTGCCTCTATCAATTCTTATGATTCTGAATTATTTTTGAGGCATCCAACGGAATTTTTAATTAATTTTCATGGTTTTGAAGGGAAGTTCAAAGAACAAACAATCAACTTGATTACAATAAGTCGAGAATTGCACAGTATTCGACAGATTTTTACATTATCGAGAGTATACCCAAAATATTCCTAAATCACTACAAACTGCTGATACTTAAAGTCGAAATGCGACGAAATTTGAAACGAACTCACAGCACATGGGCATTCTCTGTCATTGAAAAAAAGGAGTCTCGCTTCAGTGTTTGGACGAGCTGGTTGATATTTGAACTGTGGAAGAAACCAAAAATAAAATTCTAAAATTTGACTAGTTTTCATTTAAACTGTGTTTATGTATACAGAAATTTTTATAAAAGATTGCTAATCACGTCTGTCAAGTGCAATTTAGAGATCAGAAAGAAAATAGAAAAATCCTGAAGCCCTTGATACCGATGAGTTTTTTTTTACACCAATTTATATCAATTAATGTTCTGTTGAGATATAACGTTTTAATGCTAAAATCTTCAAATAATACTGCAATTTTCTTTTTTGATTGAAAT
Source organism: Andricus grossulariae (assembly GCA_011634705.1). Classification (NCBI taxonomy): domain Eukaryota; kingdom Metazoa; phylum Arthropoda; class Insecta; order Hymenoptera; family Cynipidae; genus Andricus; species Andricus grossulariae. Next base: position 251,809,062 of record JAABKJ010075445.1, read on the forward strand.
TTTTTGACTTCCACCCCTCATGTGATTTTTGACCAAAAAAGGTCGAATATTTAACAAAATAGTTGAATTTTCAACCAAAGAAATTAATTGTTAAACAGAAAAAAAACAATTTTTCAACAAAAAAGTTAAATTTTATACAACAAAATAATAATTTTTAATCAAATAATTGAATTGTCATCCAAAAAGATGAATTTTCAACCTAGAAGATTAATTGTCTACCAAAAAAGACAAATTTTAAAGAAAAAAAAAAAAAATTTTACTGAAAAAAAATGTATCCTAAAAAATTGTAACCAAAAATAGAATAGTTAACTTAATAGTAGTCCATTTTCAACAACGTGGATGAATTTTCAACCAAAAATGGAATAATTAAATTTACTCTTGAAAAAATTAGTTTTTAACAAACAAAAAAACGAATCTTTAACAAAATAGTTAAATTTCTAACCAAAGAAATTAATTTTCAACCAAAAATAGTATAATTTAATTTCCAGTTAAAAAAATTAATTTACAACAACAACAAAAACGATTTTTAAAAAAATATTGCAATTTCCATCCAAAAAGATGAATTTTCAACCTAGAAGATTAATTTTCTACCAAAACAGACGAATTTTCAACAAAACACGTCAAGTTTTAACAACAACCAAATTTTTAAACTAAAAAAAATGCAACAAAAAATGGAATAATTAAATTTTCAACCAAAGAAATTAAATTTTAATCAAACAAAAAAAAACAGAAAAACAATTTTTTAACAAAATAGTTAAATTTTCAACAAAGGAAATTCATTTTTTTCATTATTATAGTTGAAAATCCATTTTTGGGTTGAATTTTTTATTTTTTTATTTAAAATTTAACTACTCCGTTTTTAGTTAAAAATGTATCTTCTTTAATTGAAAATTTATGGATTTTGTTGAAAATTGAAATATTTCATTAAAAATTAATTTTTTAGCTACAAATATAACTATTCCATTTTTGGGTTGAAAATTGATCTTTTTTAGTTGGAAAATCGTATTTTTCGTTAGAAAATTAGCTTTATGGTTGCAAATTCATCTGTTTAATCAAAAATTTAACTATTTTGTTCAAAATTAATTTTTTAAATTAAAGATTCATTATTATAGTTGAAAATCCATTTTTTGATATAAAATTAGTTTTTTTTTTTTTAATTTAAAATTTAACTACTCCGTATTTAGTTAAAAATGTTTCTTCTTTAATTGAAAATTTAACTATTTGATTGAAAATTCATGGATTTTTTTGAAAATTGAACTAATTCGTTAAAAATTTGTTTTTTAATGTTAAAAATTAATTTTTTAGTAGCAAATATAACTATTCCATTTGTGGGGTTGAAAATTTCTCTTTTTTAGTTAAAATATCGTATTTTTTGGTAGAAAATTATTCTTTGTGGTAGCAAATACATCTGTTTAGTCAAAAATTCAACTGTTTTGTTCAAAATTCATTTTTTAAATTGAAGTTTCATTATCATAGTTGGAAATCCATTTTTGGATTAAAAATTAGTTTTTTTTTATTTAAAATTTAACTACTCCGTATTTAGTTTCTAAAACAGATTCAATTTTTTTAAGCGCTTGATAATTCCTGAGAATTTCTTTAAATACTCTAAAACTATTTAAGTCCTTAAAAATTCTCTAAAATACCTCCAAATTCTTGAAATCTATCAAAAATATTTGAAAATCTTTTTGAATCGTTCAAAATACTTCCAGTTTTGTGAATAAATACTTTGAAATCCATTGAAAGCACCGATCGATGTATTCAATATTTAAATTGAACACATTTTTTCTGGTATACAAGATTTAATTTTTATTATTTTCAACAATTTTTGTTAACCCGGAAATGGTAAGACTTTTTTTTAGAGACCACCCTGAAATATTTATATTGGGAATTTAATTGCTGATGAAAAAATTATTTTAAAAAGGCCGAATACGCTAGGTATCAAAAACTGACTCAAATATAGAAAGCAAGATTTCCACATTATTAGTATAGTAGTAAAATTTAATGACAACATTAACAATTCCTTAAATTTTAGTATAAAATTTTTCAACTAAAAATATATTAATTAAAAATAATTTAAAAAAAAAATTGTCGCATTCGACATTGTTATGTTTATATTGTATTAAAATAAAAAATTATTCTCTCTTATTATTATTATTATTTGTGAATTTATTATCATTTATGCAAATTTCAATATTTTATCATTTATCTTATGGCCCCTTTAACAAAAATTCTACCCCCTAGAATTTCCCTTTTTTCTACTTTTCAGAATGAAAGGGGACTACTGAAAATGGGATATGGTTGTATTTCCTTTTCGAAATTTTAGGAAATTCGTATAATGTTTTTCAATTTTCTCTGAGAATTCATTTTTCAAAATAAAAAGTAAATATATTTTGAAACAATTCAGTTTTCCTGCAGATTTCCAAATCCAATAAAATAAAAAAAATTCTCTTAAAATATTCCAGATTTTTTTTTGACATATTTTGAAATGTTCAAGACATTAAATTAGTATTTCAAAATAAAAAAAAATCATTAAAAATTTTACGAGGAATCAAAAGAAAATTTGTTCGTGCTCCTAAACCCATTCAAAATTCTTAAAAAGCAACTTTTTTTAAATTGAAATCTTGAAATTTAAACTTGTTTAATCTCTTTAAAACTTCTAAGCCTGTTAAATATCTTTTAAAATTATTTTGAATTTTTCCTAACACTTTTAAAAAATAAAAAATTGCATTAAAATCTTTCAGATTCTTGTCTGAAAATGTTTGAAATCTTTTGAAATATTGTCAAATATTCTCTTCAAATTAATTTTTTAAAATAAAATATCATTTTAAATTTTCCTAGTGATCTAAAAAAATGTCATTATATTGAAATCTTTCACAATTCTTAAAAAGCTTCTTCTTTCCGAAATCTTCAAAAATCTACATTTGAAAAAAATTGAAATCTTTACAAGTTTTGAAAATTGCAAATATTTTGCTTTAAAATCTTCTACATTCCTTTTCGAAATTTTAGGAAATTCGTATAATGTTTTTCAATTTTCTCTGAGAATTCATTTTTCAAAATAAAAAGTCCTGTAATTAATAATATTAATCATTTGTCGCATTGTTCAACATTTTACTTGGGCAGGGTGTCTATTAAAATCCTGGAAAAATATTACCTGACAATTCTAGATTTTTTTCGAGGTATCTCAAGTTTTTTCCAGGCATAATTTTTCGTAGTAAAATTCTCGCGAATTTATTATAAATAATATTTTTTCAGTTTATAGGGATTCAATTAATATGTTTGATTTAGAAAGATTTGAGAAATTATATTTAGTTGAATTTTCTAATAAAAAGGATCAATCTTCAACAAAATAGTTGAATTTTAAATTATAAAAGATCATTTTTCAACCAAAAAGGGAATAGATAAATTTTTAGTTAATTAATAATAATTATATATAATAAAATAATTTTGCACACAACAAAAATTGGAAACAAAGTGATGAATTTTTAACTTAAATGATGAATCTTCAACTGGAATAGGTGAATTTTAAACCAAATAGATGAATTTTCCACTAAAATGATGAATATTTAACTGGAATACTTGAATTTTCAACCAAAAAAATGAATTTTCATACAAGAATATTAATTTTCTACCAAAAAGGCGAATCTTCAACAAAATACATTAATTATCAACATTAGAAGATAAATTATCAACCAAAAATTAAATTGTTAAATTTTGAGTTAAAAAAATTAATTTTCAGCCAAATAAGAACAAATTTTCTATAAAATAGTTACATTAAAAAAAAAATGAATGTGCAAAACTACAAATTTTCGAACAAAAATTGAATATGTCAAGGTATCGTATCATACTTGTGGGCTCAGCTGACCCTTCCTATTGTAAGGCGCTCGAACTCGAACTCGAGCTCGCTGCTCAGCGGGGCGAAAATTGAAGAAAATTGTGAATTGAATTTTCAACAGATGTATTTTCAGCAGTTGAATAATTAACTTTGGAAAACTGAAGAAAATTAAATTATTGATCTATTTCAGTTTCTAGCAGATCAATTTTCAACTGTTTGAAATTCAATTTTCTTCCATTTTTAACAGTTGAAAGTGCAACAGCTTAAAATCCAATTAAAAATTTATTTCTATTTTTAACCACATAATTTCCAAAAGGTGGCAATTATATTTCAAATTGTCTTGAATTTTATACAGTTAAAAATTGAATTTTTAATTTATTTTAATGTTCAACAGCTGAGAATTAAAACTTGAATTTTCAATTCATCTCCAATTTAAAATGTCCTGAAACAATTCAAAACTTTGAAAAAAATTCAAAATTGTGTTTCGAAATCTTCCGAATTTTCGAAATTTTCAATAACTGCTGAATACATTTTTAAATTATTCAAATTTTTTCCTATAGCTTTAAAAAAATTCTGCGAAAATAAAAAAAAATTCTAAAAATGTTCGAGATTATTTTTTGATCTTGATCTTGAAAAGAAATGTGCATTCCTAAAGACATTTTTGAGTATAATAGGCTGGTTCCAATGAAGAACTTGATTCAAACGTACCAACACAGCATAATACAGTAGCCTCCGGTTGAGCATTATATCGCGAAATGAATTTTTTCTTTTGTTGTTGTTTTTTTTCTATAATGTTCCTGGTTGGTCCTACGAACTTGTGAATCTTTCAAAAGTGGGGTCAGAAGGTATTAAATCTATAGAAACACATTTGGAAAGAAAAAAATCACTTCGTAGAATTGAATTTTTTGTTCTTTCTATAATGTTACTGGTTGGTCCTACGAACTTGTAAATCTTCCACAAGTGTGCTCAGAGCGAATTGAATAAGTAGAAACACATTTACGAATAAAAAAATCAATTTCCAGAAATGAATATTAGTTTTTTTTTATCTGGCTTTAATATTTCTGGTTGGTCCTAGGAACTTGTAGATCTCCAGCAAATGGGGTTAAAACACATTAAAACTATAGAAACACATTTAGGAAGAAAAAAAAACACTTTCCAGAAATGAATATTCGTTTTTTTTTGCTATAATGTTCCTGATTGGTCCTACGAACTTGTAAATCTTTCACAAGTGGGGTTAAAACGAATTAAATCTATAGAAACACATTTAGAAAGAAAAAAAAACACTTTCCAGAAATGAATATTCGTTTTCTTTTGCTATAATGTTCCTGACTGGTCCTAGGAACTTGTGAATCTCCATCAAGTAGTATTAAAACGAATTAAATCTATAAAAACACATTTAAAAAGAAATAAATCACTTTCCAGAAATGAATATTCGTTAAAAATTTTTTTTTCTTCTATAATGTTCCTGATTGGTCCTAGAAACTTGTAAATCTTCCACAAGTGAAGCTATAGAAACCCCTTTTCAATTTTTATTTTTATTTCAAACCCCTTTCCAATTTTCATTTCAATTTTAAACTTCTTATCAATTTTTATTTCAATTTCAAACCACTTTTCAATTTTCGTTTCAATTTCAAAACCTTTTTCAATCTTCATTTCAATTTCAAACCCCTTGACAATTTTCATTTCAATTTCAACCCCCTTTTCAATTTTCAATTCAATTTCAAACCCCTTTTCAATTTTCATTTCAATTTCAACCCCCTTTTCAACTTTTATTTTAATTTCAAACCACTTTTCATTTCGATTTCAAACTCCTTTTCAATTTTCATTTCAATTTCAAACCCTTTTTTAATTTTCATTTCAATTTCAAACCCCTTTTCAATTTTTATTTCAATTTGCGGAACTTTTTCAATTTTCATTTCAATTTCCGGAACTTTTCCAATTTTAATTTCAATTTCAAACCCCTTTTCAATTTTCATTTTAATTTCAAACCACTTACCAATTTTCACTTCAATTTCGAACCCCTTTTTATTTTTCATTTCAATTTCAAACCTATTATCAATTTTCATTTCAATTTGCGGAAATTTTTCAATTTTAATTTCATTTTGCGGAACTTTTTCAATTTTCATTTCAATTCCAAACCGCTTTTCAATTTTAATTTCATTTTTAAATCACTTTTCAATTTTCACTTGAATTTAAAACCCCTTTTCAATTTTTATTTTTATTTCAAACCCCTTTCCAATTTTCATTTCAATTTTAAACTTCTTATCAATTTCGTAGAGAATTAGTTTTTTTTATTGAAAATTAATTTTTCTTTGGTTGAAAATTAGTGCTTTTATTGAATATTAGTGTTTTTATTGAAAATTAATTTTTTTAACTAAAAATTTAACTAAACTATTGTCGAAATTTTTGTTGATAGAAATTTAATTTTTTTGATAGGAAATTCACTTGTTTGGTTGAAAATTTAACTATTTCATTGAAAATTTATTTTATTTGCTTCAAAACTTATTTCTCTAACTGAAAATTAAACTGTTCTATTTTTTGGTTGAAAATTCACCTTTTTGGTTGAAAATTTGACTATTTTGTAGTAAACTTGTTTTATTTGGTGAAAAACTTATTTCTTTAACTTAAAATT
>JAABKJ010075445.1:251826170-251837575 GCA_011634705.1 Andricus grossulariae
GATGAAAACAATCCTTCATAAAAATACATATGAAAAGCGACGTAAGGGGCCTTCCATAAAACACATGGTTATACACTTGGGTGTTAAAAAAAAACAACGCATGTCCAGCAAACTGAAAACTGTTGATTGAAAACAATGATTCGAAAAATATTAAAACACAAAATAAATAGATTTTAACCCAAATACTGTGAAACCTGGATTTAGCTTCCCTGGATTTTGCCCTTCCGAGAATTGACGCCGCGCCGTGGGGATACGTGACTGGCGTTTGCAGGGGGATGTGCGGTGTGCACTCAGACGTGAAAAAACAGAGAGAGATAAACAGCAGAGAGATACAACAGGAGAGAGACAAAATAGTTCAGAGTCTTTGGATTTAACGTCAAGGCCAGCCTCATAACTTGAAAATTCAATTATTTTGGTATTGAAAATTCATCTGAAATCTTCCTTGGTTGAAAATAAGACTATTTAAAAAAATTCTTTTTCTTGTTTTAAAAACTCATCTGTTTAATAGAAATTTAATTTTTTAAATAAAAATGTCATTTTTAAGCTGAAAATTATTGGAAAATTCATCAATTTTGTTGAAGATTCGTCTTTTTGGGTTGAAAATTCAATTAATTTTGTATTGAAAATTCAACTAAAATTTTTCTTGATTGAAAATTAAACTACAAATTTGTTAGATATTAGTTTTCTTGTTTTAAAAACTCATCTGTTTTAATAGAAATTAATTTTTTTTCTATAAAAATGCAATTTCTTATCTGGAAATTAATTGAATATTCAACTATTTTGTTTAGGTGATCCTTTTTGGTTGAAAATTCGTCTTTATAGGTTGAAAATTTAACTGAAATCTTTCTTGGTTGAAAATTAAACAATTTTTTTAATTCGTTTTTTGTTTTGTTTTAAAAACTCACCTGATTTAATAGAAATTTAAGTTTTTTACAAGAATGCAATTTTTCAGTTGAAAATTAATCATCTTTGGTCGAGGATTCAACTATTTTGTTGCAAATTTGTCTTTTTGAATTGAAAATTCAATTAGTTTCGTGTTAAAAATTCAACTGAAATCTTTCTTTCTTGAAAATTCAACTATTATTTTTTTTTTAAATTCGTCTTGTTTTAAAAACTCATCTGTTTTAATAGAAATTTAATTTAAAAAAAATTTTTGTTCAGTATTTATTTTCGTCTCAAAAAGACGAATTTTCAACAAAATACTTAAATTTTCAACTAAACAAGATAGATTTTCAACAAAAAGTGGAATAGTTTAATTTTCAGCAAAATAAATAATTTTCAAAATACAGAAAACAATTTTCAACAATATAGTAAAAAATTTCAACAAAATAGTTAAATTTTTAACCCAAAAAGACGAATTTTCAACAAAACAGTTGAATTTTCATTTTGAAAAATGACTTTTCAACTAAAATCATGAATTTTCAACAAAGAATATTTATTTTCGACTCAAAAAGACGAATTTTCATCAAATTACTTGAATTTTCAACTGAACAAGATAAATTTTCACCAAAAAGTGGAATATTTCAATTTTCAGTGAAAGAATTAATTTTCATCTAAAAGAACGAATTTTCAACAATATAGTAAAAATGTGCTACAAAACTAGTTGAATTTTTAACCCAAAAAGACGAATTTTGAACACAACAGTTGAATTGTGATTTTTTGAAAATGACTTTTTAACCAAAATCATGAATTTTCAACAAAGAATATTTATTTTCGATTCAAAAAGACAAATTTTCAACAAAATACTTGAATTTTCAACTAATCAAGATAATTATCACCAAAAATTTTCAGTAAAAAAAATAACTTTTATTAAAAAAAAAGAAGAAGAATTTTCAGCAATATAGTAAAAGTTTTCTACAAAAATAGTTGAATTTTCAACCCAAAAAGACGAATTTTCAACACAGCAGTTGAATTGAAATTCATATATTTTATTTATTTATTTTTGTAGAAAATTAATCTTTTTGTTTGAAAAATTATTTCTGTTGTTGAAAATTAGTTTTTTTTATCGAAAATTAATTATCTTTTTAAACTAAAAATTTAACTAAATTTCTTATCGTCTTTTTATTTTATAGAAATTTAATCTTATTGGTAGAAAAATTATTTGTACGGTTAAAAATTTAACTATTTCATAAAAAATTTATTTTATTTTGCTTAAAAACTTATTTCTCTAACTGAAAATTAAACTATTCTATTATATGTTGAAAATGTTTGTTTTTTAGTTGAAAATTCGTTCATTTGGTTGAAAATTTGTCTTTTTTTTTAGAAATTTAATCTTTTTGCTTGAAAATTCAACTATTAGGTTGAAAATTTAATAAAAAATTAAAATATTTGGTTAAAACATGTATTTTGTTGAAAAAATTTCTTTTTCGGTAGAAAATTAATCGTTTTGGTTAAATTTAATTTCTTTGGTTGAAAATTAATTTTTTTTTGTTGAAAATCAATTTTGTAAACTAAACATTTAACTAAATATCTTGTCGAGTTTTTTATAGAAATTTAATCTTATTGGTAGAAAAATTATTTGTTTAGTTGTAAATTTAACTATTTCGTTGAAAATGTGTCTTTTTTGGTAGAAAAAATTTATGTAGTTTATTTTTAACAAATTTTTAATAAAATACATAATAAATTCATGTTTTTCAGTTGAAATTTTATTCATTTTGTTGAAAATTTGTCTTTTTAAAATTTAATTGTTCTATTTTTTCATCAAAAATGTATCTTTTTGGATGGAAATTTCATCTTGAAAATGGGTCTTTTTTGTTAGAAAATTAATCTTTGGGGAGCAAAATCTTTTTTGTTGGAAATTCGTTTCTCTAGATGAAAATTAGTTCTTTTTCAAACCTAATTTTTTTTACTGAAAATTTAATTGATCTATTTTTGGTTAAAAATTGATCTTTTCGGTTGAAAACTCATTTCTTTAATAAAAATTAGTTGTTTTTATTAATTTTTTTAAATGAAAATTTACCTATTTAATGTTTTATCGACAATTTTTTTTTAATTAATTTATTTTTATGATTTTTTTATCTTTTTGGATAGATATTTAATCTTCTTGGTTCAAAGTTTATTTCAATGGTTCAAAATTCATTTCTATAGTTCAAAATTTAACTATTAGATTGAAAATTCATTTGAAAATTCAAATTATTGGTAAAAAATTCATGTATTTCTTAAAAATTAATCTGTTTGGTAGAAAATTAATCTTCTTGATTAAAAATTTATCTTTTTGGTTGAAAATTCATTTCTTCAGTTGAAAATCATTTTATTTATTTAAAATTTAATGTTTTTAACTGAAAATTTAACTATTCTATTTTTTTTTCGAAAATTTATCTTTTTGGATCGGAATTTATTCCTCTTGGTCGAAAATATTTTTGGTTGAAAATTCATTTCTGTGTTTCAAAATGTAACTGTGTATTAGGATGAAAATTTCTTTAAAAATTCAAATATGAAGTGAGGTTATGGTAAGTGAATGAAAATTAGGGGAGGAAAAAGTAGAGGAATTCAGGGAAAATTCGGGGAAATTAGGGTAGGGGAAGTATGAAAAGAGATAAGAGGGGAAGTGAGTGAAGGAGAAGTAAGTGAAGTGCGGGAAGGGAAATTATGAGAGTGAGAATAAGGTAAATGTAAGGAAATCAGGAGAAGGGATGTGAGGGAAAGGAGGAGGAAGAGTACTATTGGAAATGAGGGGTAGTGAAGTATGTTAAGCGAGGGAGGGAAAATGAGGGAAGAAGAAGTGAGAGGAAATAAGGGAAGGAAGAGTAGGTGAAGTTACGGGAGAGGAAGTGGAGGTGATAGGTAAAATGATGAAGGAAAGTAGGGTAAGCGAGGGGAGTAAGGATAGAGGAAATGAGGAGAGGGGAAGTGATGGGAAATTAGGGGAGGGAAAGCAAAGGAGACGAGGTTAGGGTAAGTGAGGGAGAATGAGAGGAGGAAACAGTAGAGTAATTGAGGGAAAATTAGGGATGGGTAAGTAGAAGGAGTGAATGGAAATTAGGAAGAGGAAGTAGGGGAAATGATTGGAAATGAGAGTGAGTAGTAAGGGGAAAAAAGAGAGTATATAGTAGTATAGTATATAGTATACATCTAGAAAATTTTAGGGAATAAATTAAATTACATGAAATTTTCAGGTATTGCTAAAGGTGTCTGTTCATCTTACTTCTTTCCCAGACAAGGATATCAAGGGAGGAGAAGTGGATAAAGTGTGGGGGTTTTATTTGAAAACTTTAGAAACTTGAAGGAAATTCAAAAAATCTATTAACTTTTTTTTCAAATTTGTAAAAATCTTCTGATATATTTAGAAAATTTTATTTAAAAAGTAATTTTCTTACATAAAAAATAATTTAAAATTTTCCCACGAATTTTGAAAAAAGTTTTTTATTTTCTTGGCACATCTCAAAATTCTTAATAAAGCTTCGAAATTTAAAAATATCTTAAAATAGTTTTTCGAAAATTTTCGAGGATATTTTTTTTACCAATTTAATTATTATTTTTGTTATTTCAAAAGTTTAGATGATTAAAGGAAATTCGTAAAATCTATTAGATTTTTTTCCCGAATTTTTAAAAATCTTCTGAAATATTTAGAAATTAAAATTTTTTTTTAAATTAATGTTTTGTATACAAAATCATAACGAATTTTTCCCATGAATTGTAATTTTTTTTTTTATTTTCTGGGAATATCTCAAAATTCTTAAAAAGTTTTAAAATTTTCAAAAAAAATTGAAAATCGTTTTTCGAAAATTTTCAAAGATCATTTTTTTTATCAATTTAATTTTTTTGTAATTTAAAAACTTTGGAAGCTTGAAGGAAATTCATCAAATCAATTAAATTATTCTACGAATTTTTTAAAAGTTTCTGAAATATTTATAAATTTTTTAAAAATTTATTTAAAATTCAATTTTTTTAAATAAAAAATCATTACAAATTTTTTCACGAATTTTATACAAAAGTTTTTTATTTTCTTGGAACATGAAAATTAAACTACTTGAGTAAAAGTTGAACTACTTTGTTGAAAATTGATTTTTTTGCTTAAAGGTTCATCTCTTTGGCTGGACATTTACCTTTTTTTTTTTGTTGAAAAATCGTTTCTTATTTTAATGAAAATGAAGTTTTCAACTGAAAATGTAACTTTTCATTTTTTGGATGAAAATCTATCTTCGTTAGTCGCTTTTGCTTCAAAAGTTCAACAATTTTTTGTTTAAAAAATTCATCATTCTAGTTGAAAATTCATCTCATTGGTTGAAAATTTGACTATTTTATTGAAAATTCGATTTTTTTAAAATTGTATTCTTTCAAATTGAAATTTTCCATGGACTGAAAATTTGTCTTTCTTAGTTGAAGGTTCATCTATTCATTTAAAAATTCATGTATTTTGTTGAAAATTCCATCTTTTTTGGTAGAAAATCAATCTTTTTGGTTGAAAATTCGTGTGTTTGGTTAAAAAATTGCCAAAATAAAAATTCATTGTTTTTGGTATAAATTTCATATTTTTTTGTGGAAATATGAACTGTTACATTTTTTGTAGAATTTGTTTTTGTAGATCAAACACTCAACTTTTTCGCTGAAAAGTGAACCATTTGGTTAAAAATGTAATTACTTTTTTTTCACAATTTAACACTTCAGTTGAAAATTTAAGTATTTTGTTGAAAATTCTTTTTTTGTTGTTGTTGTTGAAATATCAACGATTACATTTTTAATTGACGTAAAATCGTCTGTTACAGTGATATACAGGGCCTTTCTTGAGGTATTATTAGATTTTGAAAACCGTGAACAAAATTTCGAATTTCCTGTTCTTAACAAACAAATGATTGTACCGAAAATAAGATTTCTGGGAAAATTGTTAATGATTTAGGTTTCATTTGAAAGATTAATTGAAAAAGTTAAATATTGCAAAATATGTCGAAAAATAATGTGGAAGATTTCAAATAAATTTTTTTTTTTTCATTCGAAGAAGTTAAACAAGTTTTCGAAAAACTTTGAAATATTTCAAAAGATATTTAAAAGTTTTGAAAAGAAGTTTTTTAAGAATTTTGAAAGGTTTTAAGAGAATGAGAAATTTTTTTAAGATTTCTGGAAAAATTTCAAATGATTTTTTATCTTAAAAAATTAATTTTAAAAGAAAATTCGAAAATTTAAATTTTGGAAAATTTTGAAAGTTTTGACAAATGTTTTAAAATTCACCTATTTTGATAGAAATTTTATATTTTTTGTTAAAAGTGCAACTAATTGGTTAAAAATTGCATTTTTCGTTGAGAATTCACCTTTTTTGATTGAGACTTCAACTACTTTGTTAAGAATTCATTTTTTTGCGTGCAGGTTCATTATTTTAGTTGAGAATTAATCTTTTTGGTTGAAAATTAACCTTCTTATCAGAAAATTCCTCTATTTGGTTGATATTTCAACTATTTAATTACAAATTAACTTTTTGTAGAAAATTCATATTTTCTTGGTAATCAATTAAACTATTTGTTAGAAAATTCATGTCGTTTGGCTCCCTGACCAACAATGCGCCCCATGGCACCACTCATGGCTGGAATTACGAAGACAATCAACAGCATATCCGCAGTCTTTCGGCTGAGAGCGATATCCGGTTCAACCGAACGACGTCAGTACTGGAGGTCACCACCCGCCTGGCGAAACGCTTCGAACCGCACCGCACTGTCAGGTTCAGCAAGGCAGACGCAATGGCCAATTTGACCATCACCCTCAGCAGCAGTGGTCCTGCCCAGAACGAGATGCTGGCGTTAGGCCCCACCGCCGAGATTTTCCTGGAGAGCGCCAGGCTGGCAACCTTCTCCAACGTGCGCATCGACTTGACCCTCAAGTGCAACGAGACCGGCGTCAGCTATGCCCAATTCATAAAAAATGCAGCGAATCAGCCGACGACCTTTACCCTGCCGCAGATTGAAAAAGATCAAGAAACCCCGAAAAGCGCGACATTCAATCTGCGCGACCAACGCATTAGCCAAGAAGCCTTCGATTATTTTTTCAATACGCCGGACGCCACCTATACCGTCATTCTCTCGTTCTACAATAATCAAGCGGAGTCCAGCAGCCATGCCTACGACTTGGTACTGGACAAGGTCCAGGTCCAGCAGAAACAACGCCTGTACAAACCCGTGTTGATGTATCCCAGACAGGGAGACAGCGCTTTACCGGAAAGCCCTCACCGCAATAACACGGTACTCGTCGGCCTGGCAGACGCCTCTCGGCGCACCCTGCGCGACACGTTCACTGAACTCTCCGAAACGAAACTATCTTGTCCTTTTGTCTTTAAAATTCAACAATTTTGTTGAAAATTCCCTTCTTTTATTAGAAATTCGATTTTTTTTGTTTTTTTTTTTTTGAGAATTTATTTTTTTTACACTAATAATGTAACTATTTAATTTTTGGTTGGAAATTAATTTTTTTTTTGAAAAATTGAAATTTTTTTAAAAAGTTGATCTTTTCTAGTTGAAAATTCATGTATTTGGTTAAAAATTCGTCTTCTTTGGTCGAAAATTAATCTTCTTGGTTGAAAATTCATCTTTATTGATTGAAAATGAAACTGGTTCTAAATTAATCTGGTTTGGTCGAGGATTCAACAGTTTTGTAGAAAAATAAACTATCTGATAGAAAGTTAAACTATTCGGTTAAAAATTAACTTTTTTGTTAAAAATTAAACTATCTTGTCCTTTTGTCTTCAAAATTGAACAATCTTGTTGAAAATTCATTTCTTTGATTAATAATTCTTTTTTTTTGTTTGGCTGAGAATTTATTTTTTTAACTAACAATGTAACTATTTAATTTTTGGTTGGAAATTAATATTTTTGGTTGAAAATCGATATATTTTTTTTAAATTGATCTTTTCTAGTTTAAAATTCATGTATTTGGTTAAAAAATCGTCTCTTTTGGTCGAAAATTAATCTTCTTCGTTGAAAATTCATCCTTTATTGATTAAAAATGAAACTGTTTGATTCTAAATTTAATCTGGGTTGGTTGAGAATTGAACAGTTTGGTATAAAACTAAACGAAAATTCATTATTTTGTTTGAAAATTTAACTATTCATTGAAAATTAATTTTTTTGTTGAAGAATCAACAATTTTGTTAAAGATCATCCTTTTCGGTTAGTAACTCAACTGTTTTATTGAAAATTCATCTTTTTATGATCAAAATTTAACTATTTTAGTAGAAAAGTCATTTTATTTTTCAGTTGAACTAGTCTTTCTAACTTCAAATTTAATTATTCCATTTTTTGTTAAAAGTTGATCTTATTTTGTTGAAAACTGATGTTATTCTGTTGAAAATTCGTATTTTTTGGTAGAAAATAAATCTTTTTGGTTTGAAATTATTAGTATTTTGGACGGACATTCAACTTTTAGTTGGAAATTTAATTATTTTGTTGCAAATTCAATAATTTTATTAAACTATTTTTGGTACAAAATTCAATTGTTTTGTTGTAAATTGAATTATTTAGTTTTAAATTAATTTTTCTGACTGAAAATTTCATTATTTCATTTTTTGGCAGATAATTGATCTTTTTTTGTTAAAAATTCAACTGTTTTATTGAAAATTAAGCTATTTAGTTGTAAATTAATTTTTCTGACTGAAAATTGAATTAGTCCATTCTTTGGTAGAAAACAGATATTTTTTGCTAAAAAGGCAACTATTTGGTTGAAAATTCGTATTTTTTGGTAGAAGATTGATTTATTTTATTGAAAATTCAACAATTTTATTGAACTATTTTTGTTTAAAAATTCAACTGTTTTGTTGAAAATTAAGGTATTTGGTGCCTATGAACAGCTTTCTACGGCGTTGGCGCTGACGGAGCAAGCTGGTCCAGCGGCCCGTATTATGTTGCGGCACCGTGGTACGCCAGCGAAAGACTGGATGGTGCCGGATCCGATCAAGCAGCTTCCGTTCCTGCCGTCTATTGAAAGTGCGTATGCGCAGGGCTACCGACGGATGTTGATCGACTCGCATTACCTGGATGGGGATGCTTGGCTCGGCTATAAGGATGTCTTGTTCATCGGTGCAACATATGGGCACGATGTATCAGATGTAGCCAGACAACTGCTTGTTAGGGGGAGCTCTCATGATACCGAAGCCTTCCAGAAGATAGTTGCTGTTCTGGGGCTGCTTCAGATAGAGGGTGAGAACGGACCAGCTGTTGCAAGTGACCTGTTCCTTCGCGGCGGCGAGGAGATTGGAGCCCCAGCGGATTGGGACGAACTCGATGGTTTCCTCAGGTCTCGGCGAGTAATTTGTTGGGAAGACGAGCTGTCTTCTCTATTGAATTCCGGTGAGGTAACCATGGGTGGGGTTGAGGCGGCTCGGTCGCGAAGTTCACATATGACTGAGTTCCTTGCTCGCATTGAAAGCACATAGGCACTGATGTAGTAGTCCATGCGTAATCTGGCCCTGTTGAAACCGACGGGGCCAGCTTTACTGCAGGCACTGGCTCACGACGCATATCCAGTATAAGGCATCGCTTTTATGGGAATTTCGTTCCTTGAGTACGCCGCAGCAATGGTCGGTTGCTATTCTGCGCGGTCCATGCGCTCATTGCTCATCACCACGTACAGGTCGATAAGTGGGTAGCGCTGGGAAAACTCACTCAAGGCCGGCACCAGGCGTTCGGTGCCGAACACGGGGGGCGCGGTGATGCGCAGGCTGCCTTTGGGGGTTTCGCTGTGGACCTGCTCGGCCAGCAGCTCGGAGTCGGCCACCAGCCCCAGCACTTCCAGGCAGCGCTGATAATACTGCCCGCCAAATTCGGTGAGGTTTTGTTTGCGCGTGGTGCGTTTGAGCAAGCTGACGCCAAGCCGTTGTTCCAGCGCTCGCAGATGGTTGCCCACCATGGTGGTCGAAATCCCGCATTCCTGCGCGGCGGCGGTCATGCTGCCGGCCTCGACGACTTTCACGTACACCGACATTGCCTGGAACAGATCCATTATCAAGCCCTGGTTTAAAGTTATTGCAGCAATTCTGCGTTTATCCAGCGAGGGTGGTTAACCATACTTGATCCACCCCAACGATGCACTGGAGCCGCCACCATGACCGCCGCCTGCCTGATGAGCACTTATCAACCCCTGGCCCTGAGCTTCACCCGCGGCCTAGGCACGCGCCTGTGGGACCAACAGGGCCGCGAATACCTGGACGCCGTGGCCGGCGTAGCGGTGACCAATGTTGGCCATTCCCACCCAAGGTTAGTGGCCGCCATCAGCGAACAGGCCGGCTTGCTGCTGCACACCTCCAACCTCTACAGCATCGACTGGCAACAACAATTGGCCCGGCGCCTGGCCCAACTGCTCAATGACCTGGTGGTGCGCCTCAACGCGTCCAACCAGACCGTCGCCCAGGCCGAAGCGCGTTTTCGTCAGGCACAGGCGCTGGTACGCAGCTCACGGGGGGCCTTTTACCCCAGCGTTGACCTGAGCGTCGGCAAGACCCGCGCCAGCCAGGGCACCGGCAGCAGCAGTGCCAGCCTCAGCAGTTCCAGCAGCGGTATCCGCGACACCCTCAACGCCCAGTTGGGCGTGAGTTGGGAAGCCGATATCTGGGGCAAGTTGCGCCGAGGCCTGGAGGCCAACGAAGCCAGCGCCGAGGCGAGCTCGGCCGACCTGGCCGCGATGCGCCTGAGCCAACAATCGGAACTGGTGCAGAGCTACCTGCAACTGCGGGTCATGGACGAACAGACGCGCCTGCTGCAGGCCACGCTGGACACCTACCAGCGCTCATTGAAAATGACCGAAAACCAATACCGTGCCGGTGTGGCTGGCAAGGATGCCATCGCCCAGGCGCAAACCCAGCTCAAAACCACTCAGGCCAGCCTGATTGATCTGATCTGGCAGCGTGCCCAATTGGAAAACGCCATCGCCGTACTGATCGGTGAAGCGCCAGCCAACTTCAACTTGGCGGTGAGCAAAGACATCCCGGCCCTTCCGCAGATACCGGTGAGCCTGCCGTCCCAGTTGCTGGAGCGTCGCCCCGATATCGCCTCGGCCGAGCGCTCGGTCATCGCCGCCAACGCCAATATTGGCGTGGCCAAGGCTGCCTATTACCCCGACCTGATTCGCCTGCGCATGGAAATGCACCGCCAGGAAATCCGTCATGAGTCCCAACAACTCATGGCGCCCCTGCACAAAATGCGCAACATGCGCCACAACTGGCAGGACAGCCTGGGCATCAAGCACGCGCCGTTGTGGGGTGTGGCGGCGGTTACGCTGATGGGCTTCTTTACCGGCAAGGGCGCCAAGGGCGGCAGTATCAGCAGCATCACGCGCCTGGTGCGGCTGGGTGCCGGCTTGATCCCCCTGATCAAGTTGGCCATGCAAGGCTCTTCGCGCAAAAGCTGACCCTCGTTAGCCGATGACCGCAATGACCAGACACCTGCTGGTCATTGCGGTTTTTTGCGCTGCCTGTTAATTGATACCGACGC
>JAABKJ010075445.1:251837585-251860312 GCA_011634705.1 Andricus grossulariae
GGGAAGCTGGAACTGTCATTCACACTACGGAGAGCCTGCGCCTTGGATTGGCCCACCCTGCTAACCCGCGAACGTCTTGGAAAACCCCTGCACAGCCCTGAAGAACTGGGCCGCAGCCCCTTCCACAAAGATCACGACCGCATTATTTTCTCCGGCGCATTCCGGCGCCTGGGACGCAAGACCCAAGTGCATCCGGTTTCGAGCAACGACCATATCCACACACGCTTGACCCACTCCCTGGAAGTCAGCTGCGTGGGGCGCTCACTCGGCATGCGCGTGGGCGAAACCCTGCGCAGCGCCCTGCCCGACTGGTGCGACCCCAGCGACCTGGGCATGGTGGTGCAATCGGCCTGCCTGGCCCATGACATCGGCAACCCGCCATGCAAATTTAAATATTTCATTTTTTGTTGATAAGTTTCTCTTTTTTAATTGAAAATTGATCTCTTTCAGTTGAAAAGTCAATTTTTTTTTAAATTGAAAATTCGTTTTTTTTTTAAATTGAAAATCCATCTTTTTATTTAAAAATTCAGTGATTCCAGTTGAAGATAAATCATTTTAGTTGAATATTTATCATTTTTAGTTGAAAATTCAACGATTTGCTTGAGATTCGTTTTTTTTTTAAATTCAACTATTCCAGTTGAACATAAGTCATTTTAGTTGAAAATGCAAGGATTTGATTGAAAATTCATGTATTTTGTTGATATTTTGTTGTTGTTTTTGAAAATAAATTTTTTAAGTGCAATGGAAATTGAATTAATTCAATTTAAAAATATTTTTAAATTAGTTGATTCAATTACAATTGGCCTATTCCTTTTTTGGTTGAAAAGTTTCCCTTTTTTAATTAAAAATTGATCTTGTTCAGTTGAAAATTCAAATATTTGGTTAAAAATTCGTCCTTTTTGGTTGAAAATTTGTTTTGTTTTTTATTGAAAATTCATATTTTTGGTTGAAAATTGAACGATTCCAGTTGAAGATAAATCATTTTAGTTGAAAATTCATCACTGATTAAATTTAACAATTTGTTGAAAATTCGATTTTTTTGTTGTTGAAATTAATTTCATAATGCAAATTTAAATATTTCATTTTTTGTTGATAAGTTTCTCTTTTTTAATTGAAAATTGATCTCTTTCAGTTGAAAATCCACTCAGACCGATCGTCAGCGCAATAAACTCACCAACTTACAACCTAGCACGCTTTCTCGCCAAAGAACTGAATCATTTTACAGGAAACTCTATCACGCACGTCCAAAACTCTTTTGACTTCATCAGAAAGATACAGCAGATGCACATTCAACCCCAAGACATCTCAGTGAGTTTCGACGTAGAATCTCTCTTTACGAAAGTTTGGAACGCTGTTATAAGAGTGTTCTTACTAGACATACCAGAGGGTTTGTTGATATTGACCATGAGTTCGACTGGGATAATGTTGAAATTTCACATAGTGAAAGTAATGAGACAAAGAAAGAATTCATGGAAATGCTTATTCTAGTATGATTAATTACTTTTAGTAATAGATTTTCATGAGTCTTGACTTTCTCTTATTTCTTGTGTTGACTTCTTTATTCTTCTTTGTTCATAACGGATTTGCCTTTAGACTTTAGACCCATACTTGGTTCTCAGGTATACAAGATTTGCCTTTAGACCCTAACTTGGTTCTCAGGTATCCAGGAGGTAGCATCGTATTTTCGTTGCTGTTCCCGCTTGTTCTAATTTTTCTTACCTTCATAAGGTTGCTGTGTGAGCACCGAAACGTTGGTGAGTATTATCCATGCTTTTTTATTGTGATTTTAAAGTAATAAATATAAAAAAAGACGAGGGAAATAAAAAAGAGAAGGAAAGGGATTTGGTTGGTTGCCTTCTCATTTTTCTTTCCTCTTTTTTATTTTTGTCCAAAGAAACTCTATCATCAAAACACTTCGCTAAACATGTAAAAGTGCATGACAAATTTGTAAAAGATATGAATCAAATGCTTCAATTTCCCGTGAAAATTTAATTCCAGGTGGAAATATTATTTCCCAAAAAGTTATTTCCAGAAATCAATACAGTTTTTGAGATTATTGCTGAAAAAGCATTACCAAGCCACCTTTAGACTCTCTTTTGGAATGCCAGAATTCTTTCTTAGCCACAGCCAAGAAAAAATACGGGATGAATCTATTTCCATCCATGCGGAAATTTTTGGCTTGGCGCTAGCTTGGCATGAAATTCGGGATTAGATGGGGATCCGGTCAAATAGACAAAACACTCTTTATATACAGAAGGTGTGAAGTTGCAATTCTTCATACCCCAATCCAAACCCAGTTCGGGTTTTGCGCTTCATATCAAGCTGGAGCCTATTTTTTTACAATATTGCTTCTTTTTCCAGAATGCGAACTGCCAAGAATCATTACTTCAAAAACAGGCAGGTCATTAACTGAATTTGGAGTCGCTTATTACAGAGATAAAGCGGGTGATCTTATACCTATGCACAGCAATCCGGACGTGTTTTGCGCAATCACTAACCGTCATGTGCTTGGAATTTACATGAGTGAATACTCAAAAGAGCTTCATGCAATATATGATAAGGTTGGGGATCAAATTTTCCTAGACCGACACACTTTTCCCTATAAGCATGTAACGGAAATACCAGCAGATTATAATAAGATATTTGTGCGCCTAACCGAAAATTTTACAAATTCGCAGAAAAATGGTATTTTCGGCTCGACAATTCAACAAATTTGTAAAAAATTTAACCATTTGGTTGTAAATTAATCTGTTTTAGTTGATGATTTAAGTATTTTGTTGAAAATTCATTTTTATTAGTTAAATCCAATTGCTTTATATTTTTAATTAAAATCTTAAAGTATCTGAAAATTAAGCAATTTTATTGAAAGTTCAACTGATTGGCTGAAAATTCATATTTTCAGTCTGAAAATTCAACTGTTTTGTCAAAAATTCGACTTTCTGGGTTGAAAGTTCAAAAATGCAATTGAAATTTTTATCTTTCTTGACTATCACATCTTTTTTTGGTTGAAAATTAAAAAATTTAATGGGGATTTTGTTCTTTCTAGACTAACAAGTTTTTTTTGGTTGATAATTCAATTATATTGTTAAAAGTTCACCTTTTTTGGTTAAAAATGCAACTTTCTGGTTAAAAAATAACCTTTTTCTGTTAAAAATAGAAATTTTGTTGAAAATTCAACTTTTTTGTACAAAAATCCGTTCTTTAAATTGAAAATTAATTTTTTTAAATTAAATTTGAAGTATTCCATCTTTTTGGTTCGAAAACTCTCATTTTTTGGTTAAAAATGAAACTGTCTGGTTAAAAATGAACCTGTTTCGATTCAAAATGAACTTTTTTGTTGAAAATTTTACAAATTCGCAGAAAAATGGTATTTTCGGCTCGACAATTCAACAAATTTGTAAAAAATTTAACCATTTGAGTCTCGTCTCGAATCTCGTGTCGAGTATCCTCTCGAATCTTGATTCTCGTCTCCAATCTCGTCTTGAATATCGCCTATAATCTCTTCTCGAATATCATCTTGAATCTTGAATTTCGTCTCGAATCTCATCTCGAATCTCAAATATCGTCTAAAATATCGAATATCGCCATCCATCTCTCGGATATCGAATCTTGTCTCGAATATCGTCTCGAATATCGTATCGAATCTCGACTCGAATCTCGTGTCGAGTCTCGTCTCGAATCTTGAATCTCGTCTCCACTCTCGTCTTGAATATCGCCTATAATCTCTTCTCGAATCTCATCTTGAACCTCGTCTCGAATCTCATCTAGAACCTCAAATATCGTCTGAAATATCGAATATCGCCTCCCATCTCTCGAATATCGAATCTTGTCTCGAATATCGTCCCGAATATCGTATCGAATCTCGTCTCGAATCTCGTGTCGAGTCTCGTCTCGAATCTTGAATCTCGTCTCCAATCTCGTCTTGAATATCGCCTATAATCTCTTTTCGAATCTCATCTTGAATCTCGTCTCGAATCTCATCTAGAACCTCAAATATCGTCTAAAATATCGAATATCGCCTCCCATCTCTCGAATATCGAATCTTGTCTCAAATATCGTCTCGAATATCGTATCTAATCTCGTCTCGAATCTCGTGTCGAGTCTCGTCTCGAATCTCGTGTCGAGTATCCTCTCGAATCTTGATTCTCGTCTCCAATCTCGTCTTGAATATCGCCGAATTTTATTATTCAGGAATTTTACACTGTCGGGAATTTTATTTTTCGGGGTTTTTCAGTCGTCCCAAAATAAAATTCTCGACATTATAAAATTCCGGAATAATAAAATTTTCGAATAATAAAATTCCCGAATTAGAAAATTCCTGAATAATAAAATTCCCGAAGAATAAAATTCCCGAATAATGAAATTCCCGAGATGGGAAATTCCCGAATAATAACATTCTCTTAGAGTTTACAATATTAACGAATTTGAAAATTCCCGAATAATAAAATTGCTGACAGAAAATTGTCGAATTATAAATTATCCAAATTAGAAAATTCCCAAATTCGAACAATTAATTTTTTTAAATAAATATCCTATATTTATTAAAAATACAATAATCAAATATTTTTATTAAAAAAAAATATTTTTAATGTTTAAAGCTTCTATAATTGTTGTCTGCGTTTAAAATAAAAAAAATTGAAAAAAATATATATTTCTGGATAACAATTTTTCAAATTATTGTTATTTCAAACTGTAACAATAATTTTTAATTTCAAACATATTAAAAATATTTTTTTATTAACATATTTGATTATTGTATTTTTTCATGAATAAATAATATTTATAAGAAAAATTTTATTGTTTAAATTCGAGAATTTCCTAGTTCGGATATTCTATAATTAGCCAAATTTCTGTCGGGAATTTTATTATTCAGGAATTTTACACTGTCGGGAATTTTATTTTTCGGGGTTTTTCAGTCGTCCCAAAATAAAATTAAAAATTCATGTTTTTGTGAACAATAAATTTGTTTGGTTGAAAACTCAAAATTCGCAATTTCGCTTGAAAATTCAACATTATAGAAGAAATTTTTTTTCTTTTTTGGCTGAAAAATCTGGCTTAGTTGAAAATTTAACTCTTTTTGAAAATTCACATTTTTTGTTCAGTGCAACTATTTTTGATTTAAAATTAAATTCTTTTCTTGGTTAAAATATTAATTATCAAATTGTTTGTTTTTTGAGAATTTACCTCTTTTGGTTGTAAATTCAAAACAAAACATTCAAAATTGTACCAAATTGCATCAAATAATTAAATTTAAAAATGTGGTTCTTCAATATTGAAATAAATTGAATTCAAAATAATAATTCGAAAAAAATAAATAGTTTTAAAACCAACAAGTCTTGCTTCCGATTACCAGCTGCAAATGATTTTGACCTTGTCGAGAGAAAATTGCAAAAAAGTCGATAATTGTTTAAGCGTGTATGAAAATTTGTTGAAGACCATCATTATCTCTTTTTTAACCAATTAAAATCATTAACATCATAAGATTTAGATTTTTCTGCAATTCAATTATTTAAGGATTTTTGAGTCACTGATTACGAGTCTGATATCAAAATTCTTCCATCCGCCATTTTGGATCCAACATTTTTAATTAAAAAAAATAAAAATAAAATGGAACTTTTATAGTACTTTTGTCCCAAAATTTATTTAGGACTTTTACAAATTAAAAAAAAATGTAGTGGGAATTTTAACAAAAAATTTGTTTGAAAATTCATGGATTTTATTGAAAATTCGTCTTTTTGGCTTCAAAATTCAACAATTTTTTTGAAAATTCGTCTTTTTGGCTTCAAAATTCAACTACTTGCTGAAAATGTATCCTTTATGGATTTAAAATGTAACTGTTTGGTAGAAAATTCATGTACTTTGTTAAAAAGTCGTCTTTTTCAATATAAAATTAATCTTCTTCGTTGAAATTTAATATTTTTGGTTGAAAATTCAACTATGTTGATAAAAATTAATCTACTTCTTAGGAAATTTAACAATTTTGGTTGTCATTCTTTTGGTTGAAAATTCAACTGTTTGGTGAAAAGTTGGTCTAATTTGTAGGAAATTCAACTATTTGGTTAAAAATTAAACTATTTATTCGACAGTTTAATTATTTGGCAGAAAATTTAATTTTTCGTTGAAAAATCATATTTTTGGGTCGAGAATTATAATTGTAACAGATAATTCGTCTTTTCGCTTCAAAAGTCAACAAATTTTTTTAAAATTCATGGATTTTATTGAAAATTCGTCTTTTTCGCTTCAAAAGTCAACAAATTTTTTGAAAATTCATGGATTTTATTGAAAATTCGTCTTTTTGGCTTCAAAATTCAACAAGTTTTTTGAAAATTCATGGATTTTATTGAAAATTCGTCTTTTTGGCTTCAAAATTCAATAATTTGTTTGAAAATTCATGGATTTTATTGAAAATTCGTCTTTTTGGCTTCAAAATTCAACAATTTTTTTGAAAATTCGCCTGGACTTATTAATCAACTTTCACATAATAAATAGTTATTGAAAATTGTTATTTTGTAGTAAAAATTATGGTTCCTCTGAAATCGATTGATCGATTGATGATGCTACTGTATTATGAGGAAGAATTGGCCAAAAGGATAATTAATTGATCAAAATAGAAGGGTAACTCGGACTAATTAATAAAGTTTTAACAAATAAATAGTTATTAAAAATTGTTTTTTTGTAGTAAAAATTATGTTTCCCCTGATATCGAAATCAATCGATCGATTGATGATGCTAGTGTATTATAATAATGAATTAACAAAAAAGGTTATTAATTAATCAAAATAGAAGGGTAACTTGGACTTATTAATAAAGTTTTACTGAATAAGTAGTTATTTTAAATTGTTATTTTGTATTAGAAGTTACGTTTCCCTCGAAATCGGAATCGATTGATCGATCGATGATGCTAGTGTATTATAAAAATGAATTGGCAAAAAGGATAATTAATTAATCAAAATGGAAGCGTAATTTGTATTTGTTAAAAAGCTTTTACCAAATAAATAGTTATTTAAAATTGTTATTTTGTATTAAAAATGATGCTTCCCCCAAAATCAAAATCGATTGATCGATTGATGATGCTAGTGTATTTTAAGAAAAAATTGGGATAAGCGATAATTAATTACTCGAAATGGAAGTGTAGCCTGGACTTATTAATCAACTTTCACATAATAAATAGTTATTGAAAATTGTTATTTTGTAGTAAAAATTATGGTTCCTAAAAAATGTTGGGTTATCTCAGCGTTTTACATCAAAAATTAGTATTTCAAAACAAAAATCATTATTATAATTCGAACAAGATTTAGAATATTTTGACAATTTCGGATTATGTTAATATTTTTCGTTGAAAATTGACATTTTTATTCAAGAATCATTACATCTTAAAAAATATTTACATATTTGAACAATTTTAGGTTATTTTAGCGTTTTACACCAAAATTTGGTATTTTGAAACAAAACTCATTCATTTGCAAACGGTTTTGAATATTTTAACAATTTTTGATTATGTTAGTATCTTTTGTCGGAAAAAATTAGGTTTCTGGGGAAGATCGCATATTTCAAAAATTTTAGGTCATGTTAGCGTTTTACATGAAAAAATTAGTATTTTAAAACAAAAATCATTGTTATAATTTGAACAAGATTTAGAATATTTTGACAATTTTTTATTTTGTCAGTATTTTTCGTTGAAAATGGACATTTTTATTCAAGAATCATTATATTGTAAGGAAGATTTACATATTGGAACAATTTGAGGTTATTTCAGCGTTTTACACCAAAATGTAGTCGTTTAAAACAAAACTCATTAATTTAAAAACGATTTTGAATATTTTAACAATTTTTGATTATGTTGGTATTTTTTAGTCGGAAAAAAAATTGGGATTCTGGGAAAGCTTACATATTTAAAAAATGTTGGGTTATCTCAGCGTTTTACATCAAAAATTAGTATTTCAAAACAAAAATCATTATTATAATTCGAACATACGCGAGTTACCAAATTCTGACCTACCTTACCCTAACTCTTCCTACAACACTGACCTCTAGCTTACTTTCCATATCCGCGATCAAAATCGCAAAAAGCGTTTGATTAGGCGGACATCCTTGTCTTAACCCCCTATTATATATTTTCCTTACCCTCTAGATCAGACCTCTCTCCACTTTCCTCTCAAACATCGCCTGACACAATTTCCCCCTATTCAACGAAGGAAACGCCCCTTTGAGATCCACAAAAAAAAAAGCGTAGAGTCTTGACCCCTCCTTCTTGAGTCCTCTATCCACCACGTGCTGCAGAACGTAGATATTGTCGATACTGCTCTTGTCTCTTCGCCATTAGCATCGCGTATACTTTATACGTTTTATTCATTAGCGTTATCCTTCATAATTTTCCTGGCTATCCCTATCTCCTTTTTTTCTACACTGGCACTATTAGCTTCTTTTTTCACCCACCTGAAAATCCCTCTTTCTCCATACTTTCTTCACTACCTTCTTCAGTCTATCTCTGCCTTATTGTGTACTGAGCAGCCACGCTTCATTCTCTATCATCTAGCTCTGCTGTATTTAAAGCTTCTCAATTTTCTGATCTGCTTCTCTACCTTATCATCATTCACCTACTCAATCTTTGCCTCTCTCGTTCTTCTACCCCCATTATCTCTCTTCCTTCAACCTGAGCTCTGAATTGATTCTTTACAAAACTCCTTCCACTTCTCACTCCCTACCTTCTCGATTACCCCCCCCCCCCCAAATTCAAATCGCTTTTGGTTGAAATATTAACTATTACATTTTTCGTTCAAAATTCAACTATTTGGTTGAAAATTTATGTGTGCCATTGCAAATTTGACCTTTTTGGTAGAAATCTTTTTTTTTTTTGGTTGAAATATGAAATATTACGTTTTTTGTTGAGAATTCATTTTCTTGGTTGAAAATTCATCTATTTGACTGAAAATTAAACTTTTTTGTTGAAAATTACACTCTTTGGCTGAAAATTAAACTATTTTGTTAAAAAATCCTTCTTCCTTCTTGTTGATAATTTAAACGTATTTTAAAAAATTAACTTTTTTGTCAAAAATGCAACTCTTTTTGGTTGAAAATTCAACTATTTGGTTAAGCATTCAACTATATGTATAAAATTTTAAATATTTTGTTCCTAATCAATCGTTTTGGTGGAAAATTCATATTCTCAACAGGAAATTCATCTTTTTGGTTCAAAATTCAATTATTTGGATGAAAATTCGTTTGTTTCTTTGGTTAAAAATTAATTTTTCTAACTAAAGATTAAACTATTTCATTCATAGTTAGAAATGTATCTTTTTTAGTTCAAAATTCGTCTTTTTGGGTTGAAAATTAAACTATTTACATAGAAAATTTAACTATTTGTTTGTAAATGAAGCTTTCTGTTGAGAATTCGACTTATTTTAAATTTAAAAATTCAAATCGCTTTTGGTTGAAATATTAACTATTACATTTTTCGTTCAAAATTCAACTATTTGGTTGAAAATTTACCAATCCCCCTACCCCACACACATATAATAGGACTCCCTCTCCCCTATCGTGGTACATATTAATATTTAGAATTTTGTTGAATTTTTGTCAGTTCTCGGAAATCGGATTGAATTATTCAACAGTAATTCTTTGAAATTCACAAATCAGTTTTAGGAATTGCCTCGAAATCTTTGGGATTCTTTAGAATTCACAACAAACGAGATTTTAAAAAGGGGGTGGTATGTGACCTATGTTATTTCTGTGACCAGTCGTTGGGGTGCGTTTTCGCCCTCCACGAGACGTTAGAAAGGGGAAGGTATGTGGCTTATATTATTGCTGCGGCTAATCATAGGGGTGCCTTCCCGCATTATCCCGTTTTTCTCGGAAAATAATAGATTTAGGCGATAAGTAGGAATAACATAAAAGACGTATTTTTTAGGGCTACAACTTTTATCTCAGACTTTTCTCTCTCAAACCAATATTTATCGGAATATAGTGAAAAAAAGAACGTTTTTTGGTGTTTTGGCCAAAGGGTTGACAACTCGTGAAGTCAAGTGTACACTTCTAATGAAATCTCCTGAAGTCTCCTGAAATATCTGAAGTCACTTGAAGTCACTTGAATTCACTTGAAGTTACTTGAAATCTCTGAAGTCATTTGAATTCACCTGAAGTCACGTGAATTCATGCGAAGTCTCCTGAAATCACGTAAATTCATTTGCTGTCACCCATATACCACGTGGACAGTTAGGTGGGGCGAGGGTATGGCAAAAGTCCACGACAAAATCCTTTTTTAAAAATAAAAATCCTTTTTTTTATGGACAATTCAACAATTCTACAACTGTAACTTTTTGATGAAGCCCGTAAATTTTTGTAAAGAAATATACAAAATTGCTTTCTTTTTTTGCTCAACATTCGTTTTATTTTTTATTGAAAATTCGTTTCTTTTACTGAAAATTTAATATTCTATTTTTGGTTAAAAATTTATGTTTTCATTGTTCATTTTTTCACAACTGAGCAATGAAAATCAATATTAAAAGAATATTGAGTTTAGACCGGTATACAAAAAAGAATTAACATCAAATTATTTACGACATTTAACTGCTCAAAAAACATGATATAAAAAAATTAATTTATTGTTAAATAAACTTTTTTGTTGCCAAATTTGAAAATGCACAAATTTGGGTAAAAATGCACGTATTTTTTTGTAAATTCCTCTTTTTAGGCAGAAAATTAACTTTACAGTGAAAAAATTTACTTTTTCTATTGGAAATTTAATTATTTGGTTAACAATTCATATATTTTTATTAAATGTTGAACCACTCTGTTGAATTTTTTTTTGTTAAAAATTCATATGTTTTGGTTAAAAATAATTTGATTTTTATTAAAACTTCAACCATCTTCTAGAAAATTCATTTTTTTTTCAAATGTAACTATTTGGAGAAAAATTCAAAATTTTTGTTAAAAATCCTTTTTTAAAAATAAAAATCCTTTTTTTTATGGACAATTCAACAATTCTACAACTGTAACTTTTTGATGAAGTTGAAAACTCTTCAATTTTTTAAGATGTATAAATGAAAATTCTTAAATTTTGATGATTTTAAATATCAAAAGTCAAGTTTTTAATTCTAAATTTTCCGAATTGAAGAAATTACAAATTTAAATCGTAAAATGTACAGAATTTTCAATTGTAGAACTTAAAACTTATAATTTTAAAGATTTACAATTCAAAGTTCTGTAATTTTTAAGACAATTGAAAATTCTTGAATTTTGAAAATATAGAATTGCAAATTATTCAATTTTAAAGATTTACATTTTGAAGATACGTAATTGTAAAATTTTTTTGGAATAGTTTAATTTTGAAGATTTACAATTGAAAACACTTCAATTTTGAATATGTATAATTACAAATTTTTAATTTTTATGCACCTGAAAATCAAAAGACAAGTTTTTAATTCTAAATCTTCCAAATTGAAGAAATTTCGAATGTAAAGCATCAAAATTACAGAATTTTCAATAGTAAACCTTAAAACTTCAATGTTTATTTAAAATATTATTCTTTAGTTTACAAATTATCCACAATTTTATTTATTTGTCGCAGGCTGTACAGTCGCATATTTTTTGGTTGAAAATTCCAATGTTTTTTGACAATTCAACTACTTGGTTGAAAATTACCTTTTTTGTTGAAAATTCAACAATTTGGTTGAAATGTTTTTCTTTCTTGGCTGAAAAATGTTTCATGGTTGAAAATTCAACTCTTTTCTTAAAAATTCATCTCTTTGGGTAAATTTTTTAAATCTTTATTGAAATATACTTAAAATATCTTCAGATACTTGAAATCCTTTAAACTCTTTTGAAACTCCTTCACATTTGTTAAAACTCTTAAAAATTCCTTGGAATTCCAAAAATACCCTAAAATATTTCAAATTCTTTGAAATCCGCTTAAATTATTAAAATTCACGAAAAATCACTTGCAATATTTTTGAATTTCCCAAAATATTTCAAATCCTTTGAAATCTTTTGAAATTCCTTGTTAGTTTTAAAAATTTTAGAAACTCCTTGGAATAAAAAAAAATCCTAAAATGTTTAGAATCCCTTGAAATCACTTTAAATAATTGAAATCTATTTGAAATACCATTAAGATATTTTTAATACCTAAAAATCCTGTTAAATCCCTTAAAATTGGTTAAAACTCTTAAAAATTCCTTAGAATCGTTGAAAATAACCTAAATTTATTAGAAAATTCCGTAAAATTGCCTGCATTTTTTTTAATTAATGGGAAATTCCTTGGAATTTTTGAAAATACCCTGCAACCTTTAGAATCATTTGTAATCACTTCAAATTATTGAAATATACTTAAAATATCGTAGGATACTTGAAATCCTTTAAAATCTTTTGAAAATCCTTCAGATTTGTTAAAACTCTTAAAAATTCCTTAGAATTCCAAAAATACCCTAAAATATTTCAAATTCTTTGAAATCCGCTTAAATAATTAAAATTCACGAAAAATCACTTGCAATATTTTTGAATTTCCTAAAATATTTCAAATCCTTTGAAATAAAGAATACAAGAATTTCAAAGCTTTCAAAAATGATATGTTTCACCAGATTTCGAAGATTTCAAAACATTTCCAAGATTCAAAATAAATTACAGTTTTTTAGATGATTTCAAAAGTTTTTGCAAATATTTCAACTATTTCAATGATTTCAAACGAATAGAAAAGATTTTACAAAGATTTCAAAAAGGACAGCACGCCAACTTTCAAAACATTTCAAAGATTTTAAACGAGTTCACATTTTTTTTTAGAAAATTTCAAAAGATTTCAAATATTTCAGTAATTTCAAATGAATACAAAAGATTTCAGAAAAATTTCAAAGATTTCAGTAAAATTTAATAAAGATGTCAAAAGAATACAAGAATTTCAAAGCTTTCAAAAATGACATGGTACACCAGATTTTGAAGATTTCAAAACATTTTCAAGATTTTAAATAAATTAAAATTTTTTTTAATGATTTCAAAAGTTTTTGCAAAGATTTCAATTATTTCAATGATTTCAAACGAATACAAAAGATTTTACAAAGATTTCAAAGATTTCAAAAAGGACAGCACGCCAAGTTTCAAAACATTTCAAAGATTTTAAACGTGTTCACATTTTTTTTTAGAAAATTTCAAAAGATTTCAAATATTTCAGTAATTTCAAATGAATACAAAAGATTTCATTAAAATTTCATAAATATGTCCAAAGAATACAAGAATTTCAAAGCTTTCAAAAATGATATGTTTCACCAGATTTCGAAGATTTCAAAACATTTCCAAGAAAAATTGATCATTGAATTTTCATCTGTTCAAAATTCAATTATCAATTTTCCATTTTCTCCCATTTTCAACAATTGAATTTTCAGTTTTTCTCCATTTAAAACAATTGAATTTTCAACTGCTGAAAAAAGACAATTTATCCTTGAATTTTCATCTGTAAAAACTCAATTATCAATTTTCTTCCATTTTTTATTTTCCTCTATTTTCAACAATTGAATTTTCAATTTTCTTCTATTTGAAACAATGGAATTTTCAACTGTTGAAAAAGAAGAAAATTGATCATTAAATTTTCGTCCATTAAAAATTCAATTTTCGTCCATTAAAAATTCAATTTTCGTCCATTAAAAATTCAATTTTCTTCAATTTTTCATTTACTTCCATTTTCAACAATTGAATTTTTAGTTTTCTTTCATTGAATTTTCATCTGTTAAAAATTCAATTATCAATTTTCTTCAATTTTTCATTTGCTTCCATTTTCAACCATTGAATTTTCAGTTTTCTTCCATTTGAAACAATTGAATTTTCAACTGTTGAAAAAGAAGAAAATTTATCATTGAATATTCATCTGTTGAAAATTCAATTATCAATTTTCTTCAACTTTTCATTTTCTTCTACTTTCAACAATTGAATTTTCAGTTTTCTTCAATCTGAAATAATTGAATTTTCAACTGTTGAGAAAGAAAAAAAATTGATCATTGAATTTTCATCTGTTCAAAATTCAATTATCAATTTTCCATTTTCTCCCATTTTCAACAATTGAAACCGGGAGGGGGAGGGGGCAATTTTGACACAAATCTAATACCTTCTGTGGATGAGAATGTAAAAATACAAATTTTCAAGTACCATGTGCATTAATGATGATTATTTTATTGTTTTGATCGTTAGAAATAGTATTGAGAACATAAAAACAATTAAATATATTGAGAAGCCACACACGAGATAAAAAATAAATGAAATAAGCAAAGTTTTGATGAGAATGGGCCCACTAATCAGGCAGAGTTTTTCACTGTTAATGTTATTTTCTACGAATAAAACAAAAAGTACACATCCCAATAAAAAGTGAACAATAACAAATTCGTAGATCTTTTTTAAATGTACAATTTTTATTGAATCATCATTTGTCGTATCTTGCATAGTTTGACCGTGAAATTAAATTTTGGATTTTTTGTTATTTTTTTGTGTTATAAAACTGTAATTTTTCGATTTTTCAAACAAATTTGGAAATTCAATATGATAATCTTGTAGTACATGCAAAAAAAACATTCTTCTTATGCTGACTTTTTTTTACCGATCGTTGTTTGGCTGAAAATTTAAATTTTCGTTTCTTCGTGATTATTTTCTCGAAAAATGTAATGAAAATAAATTGTTTGAATTTTCGAGTACGATGAACAGCTGCACATACAATTTTCGAGTTATGATAAAAATTAGCTAAAAAAATTTCAAAATGCGCTCACTTCTTGAATTTTCATCCAAAATGGCTGGTTAACGAACTTGACCTTTAGTTTAGGAGTCTAAAAGAGAGACAAATTTTCAACAAACTATATCAATTTTCAACGAATTAGTTGAATTTTCAGCCAAAAAAGAAAATATAAATTTTACACCGAATATTGATTAGTTAAATTTTTAGTTTAAACATTAAATCTCAATACAAAAAATTCCCTTTTTAACAAAATATTTAATTTTCCGATTAAAGGAAGGAATTTTCAACTGAAATTATGAATCTTCAACTGAAATAGTTCAATTTTCAACAGAAAAATTTTCAACCGAAAAACAAAGATTTTTCAAAACAGTTGTTAAACAAAATAGATAAACTCTTGACCAAATAGTTGAATTTTTAATGAATAAGATTAATTTTATAACGGAAAATACGAATTTTCAACAAAATATATCAATTTTCAACGAATTAGTTGAATTCTCAAAAAAAAAAAAAAAAAAAAAAATTATACACCAAAAATGGATTAGTTGAATTTTTAGTTTGAAAATTAAATCTCAATACAAAGAATGTGTTTCTTAACGAAATATTTAATTTTCCAACCAAAGAGAGGAATTTTCGACTGAAATTATGAATCTTCATCTGAAATAGTTCAATTTTCAGTAGAAAAATTGTCAACCAAAAAATAAAAAGATTTTTCAACAAATTTGTTAAACAAAATAGATAAACTCTTATGCAAATAGTTGAATTTTTAACAATGAGGATTGATCTTATAACAAAACAGACAAATTTTCTACAAAATATGTCAATTTTCAACGAATTAGTTGAATTTTGAACAACAACAAAATCTTGAAATTTTTTCAAAACTTCTCA
Organism: Andricus grossulariae; assembly: GCA_011634705.1. Taxonomy (NCBI): domain Eukaryota; kingdom Metazoa; phylum Arthropoda; class Insecta; order Hymenoptera; family Cynipidae; genus Andricus; species Andricus grossulariae. Next base: position 251,853,172 of record JAABKJ010075445.1, read on the forward strand.
ATATCTTTTAAAATGAGTTGCATTTTTTATACAAAAAATTTTTCAGTTCTGCAAAATGAAAAAATTGCTTTAAAATCTTCCACATACTTTTCTGAAAATTGTGGAAATCTTTCGAAATGTTTTGAAATATTGTTCAATTTTATCTAGAAAAGGTTTGCATTCTCTTGAAACCTTTCATTCTTAAAAAGATTCTAAATTTTTTCTTGGAAATCTGTGAAAATTGATTTTTTTTTAATTTGATAAAATCAACATTTTGTTTTTAATTTTATGAAATCTTTGCGAAACTTTTTAATATTTCTTAAACTAAGACGAATTTTTTTGTAAAATGTTGTAAACGTGTAGAATTGCAAAATTTTGCTTTAAAATCTTCTATATTCCTTTTAAAAATCATTTTTTGAAATTTTTTCAAAACTTTTTAATATCTTCTAAAGTGATTAGAATTTTTCAGAAGTTTTTTTTAAATGAAAAATTTAAAAAATTGTTTAAAAATCTTCCAGATTCTTTTTCGATAATTTTGAAAATCTTTTGAAATCTTTAAAAGAAATTTTGATTCCCTTTTAAGCCTTTAAAAATGACTAGAAAACATTTTTTTCGAAATCTTCAAAAATCTACATTTTGTTTTAAATTTCTTGAAATCGTTTCAAGGCTTAAATTATTCTTGAAATTTTTTCAAAACTTCTCAATATCTTTTAAAATGAGTTGCATTTTTTATACAAAAAATTTTTCAGTTCTGATCTTAACTGTTCCATTTTTGGTTTAACATATATCCTTTATGAGTGAAAATTCTTTCATTTTGTAGAAAATTAAACTATTTAATTAAAAATTAAAGTATTTATTTGAAAATATAACTATTTTTTTTGTAAAAAATTAATTCTTCATCTAAAAATTTTAATCTTTTATTTTTGGTTGATAGTGTATTCTTTATGAGTTGATAATTCAACATTCATACAGACATTTTTTACCCATTGGCTTGAAAATAAACGATTTGGTAGAAAATTAAACTATGAGTTTGAAAATTAACTTTTTTGTTGAAAATTCGCCTATTTTTGCAGAAAATTGAACTGTTCAGTTAAAAATTAATTTCAAAATTTAACTATATAATTGGAAATTCACTTTTTCTTCTGTGAAAAATTAGTTTTTTGATCTGAAAATTAAACTATACCATTTATGGTTAAAAATTTATTCTTTATGAGTTGATAATTCAACCTTTTTCTAGAAAATTCGTCTTTTTGCCTTAAAAATGAACATTTTGGTAGGAAATTAAACTGTTTGTATGAAAATGAACTTTTTTGTTGAAAATTTAACTATTTGATTAAAAACTGAACTATTTGGTTGAAAATCAATTTGAAAATTCAACTATATTGTTGGAAATTCGTTTCTTCTTTTGTGAAAAATTACTTCTTTTATCTGAAAATTTAACTGTTCCTTTTTTGGTTAAAAATGTATCCTTTATAGTTGAAAATTCATCTCTTTGTACATAATTTGACTATTTTCTTTTATGGTCAAAATTTATCTTCTTGGCTGAAAGTGAACTTTTTTGTTGACAATTTAACTGTCTTTTTCAAAAATTCGTATTTTTGGCTCTGAAAATTCAACTATTTGGTTGAAGTCTAATCTTTTTTGTTTGAAAATTCGTCCATTTGATTGAAAATTCATTTATTTGGTTAAAAATGCATTTTTCTGTCTTAATGGAATCCAGTAAGAAAATCCAACTTTATGGTTGAAAGTTCATTCTGTTTGGTTAAAACTAACTTTTTTTTGGTGAAAATCAAACTATCTTCAAAGAAATTCGTGTTTTTGACTAGGAAATTCAACTATTTATTTTTAAATGCAAATATTTGGTTGAAAATCCAACTATTTGGTTAAAAATTAATATTTCTCAATTAATAGAATCCAATAAGAAAATCCAACTATTTTTGGTTGAAAGTTGATTCATTTTAGTTATAAATTCGATTTTTTGGATGAAAATTCAATTATTTCATTGAAAATTCAACTATATTCTAATATTTTCATCTCTTTTACTTGAAAATTCACCTATTTCGTTAAAAATTAATTTTCTTCGTTGTAAATAACATTTTTTGTTGAAAATTCAACTTTTCAGGTTGATACCTTAACTGTCTTTTGACAAATTCGTCTTTTTGGCTTGTAAATCCAACTATTTTTGGTTGAAAGTTGATTCATATTAGTTATAAATTCGATTTTTTGGATGAAAATTCAATTATTTCATTGAAAATTCAACTATATTCTAATAATTTATTGATTTTAGTAGAAATTGCGTCTTTCTTGGAGAAAATTGCAACTGCTTTGTTTAAAATTCATCTTTTTTGGTTTAAAATTCAATTTTTTGGTTAAAAATTCGCCTTTTGGGTTGAAAATTGAACTTTTTTCGTAGAAAAATTACTTTTTGTTCAAAAATTCATATCTTAGTGTTGAAAATGCAACTGAAATCTTTTTTGGATGAAAATTTAACTATTTTTTTAAAATATTTTTCTTCCCAATTTAAAAATTCATTTTTGTAAAAAATGTACTTTTGTTCAAAATTCATATCTTTTTTGAATGAAAATTCGATTCTTTTTTTTCAATTGGACTTTTTAATTGAAAATTCATCCATTTTCATAGAAACTGCATCTTTCTTGGAGAAAAATACAACTCTTTTTTTAAATTCGTCTTTTTGGTTGAAAATTAAATTATTTTCGTATACAATTTTCCTTTTTGTTTGAAATTCATACCTCAGTGTTGAAAATTGAACAGAAATATTTTTTGGATGAAATTTTTTTTTTTTTAATCTAAACTTCATATATTTTAGTAGAAATTGCATCTTTCCTGGAGAAAATTGCAACTGTTTTGTTAAAACTTCATCTTTTTTGGTTTAAAATTCAATTTTTTTGTTAAAAATTCGCCTTTTAAGTCAAAAATTCAACCGTTATCGTAGAAAAATTACTTTTTGTTTAAAAATTCATATCTTTGTGTTAAAAATTCAACATAAATATTTTTTGGATGAAAATTTAACCAGTTTATATTATTACCGAACTGGAAAATTTCCAAATAATAAAATTGCCGAAATACCATAAATCCGAATTTGAAAATTCCCGAATAATAAAATTCCCTATTCGAAAAATTCCCGAACATTTTATAATATTACCGAATTGGAAAATTCCCGAAAATAAATTTCCCGAATTATAAAATTCCCCAATAATGAAATTCCCGAACATTTCATAATATTACGGAATAGTAAAATTCTCGAATTTTGAAATACCCGAATTGGGAAATTCCTGAATAATAAAATTCCCGAATTGGAAAATTCCCGACAGTTTATAATATTACCGAATTGAAAAATTTCCGAATTTTGAGTTTTCTGAATTATAAAATTCGCGAATAATCAAATTTCCGAAGATTTTATAATATTACCGAATTGTACAATTTCCGAATAATAAAATTCCCGCCAGTTTATAATATTACCGAATTGAAAAATTCCCGAATAATAAAATTCCCGAATTTTGAGTTTCCTGAATTATAAAATTCGCGAATAATAAAATTCCCGAAGATTTTATAATACTACCGAATTGGAAAATTCCCGAATAATAAAATTGCCGAAAAATGAAAATCCCGAATTAGAATATTCCAGAATAATAAAATTCCTAAATTTTGAAATTCCCGAATAACAAAATTCCCGAATTATAAAATTCCCGAATTGAAAATTTCCCGAACAGTTTATATTATTACCGAACTGGAAAATTTCCAAATAATAAAATTGCCGAAATACCATAAACAAATAAGTGACCCTGCGAGGTTCTTATGGAGGTATTTGTTCACTGAAACTAGATTTGATTGACGTATTGTTAGAAACTGTCCACTAATATGTAAATCTGATCTAGGATAAATAGGTTTTCAAGCAATTCCAATTAATATGCAGTAAGACGAATGCCCTGTAAATCATATATGAAATTTCCACAATACGTCCGAATCTTTAACATTCGAATATTGCTTAAAACAGCCACATTTTTTAAACTTGCACACTTAAAGCACGTAAAATTCGTCAAAAAAACTTTCAGTAATATACTTTTCCACTATATTTTCTAGAGAAGATTGTATTCAGTATTCAGTATTCAGTCAAATGTTAAAGATTTTGATCTCTTACGAATATGTGACCATACTGACCATGTGGCAGGCTGGCAGGAAGCTTCTGTCATGGCGTCAGACAATGTGCGTCGCCTGTAGTGCGCAGCATTCATACGCCAATTCAAAATATTTTTCACAAAAAAATTTTTAAGCATAAAGTTCAAAAAATCGTTCATTTATAAAAAGAGTTTTAATTGTTTTATTAAATTCGAATATGCATGAAACATCAGAAGGTTAATTTTCAGAAACATATAAATTCAGTGAAAAATACTGCAGAGTAAAGAATTTAATGTTTATTATTTTCTAAGGCCTTGTTAGAACATACGAAATTTTGCAAGCAAAAGGGAACGGAATTTCCGATATTAACTTTTTTTTTAACAATTAAAAAAACTTATATTAGGTTGTCTTGGAAAAGAAGAATTTTCAACAAAATACATACATTTTCAATCAAATAGTTGAATTTTCAACCAAGAAGATTAATTTTCTACCAGAAAAGAATTTTCAACAAAATACATGAATTTTCAATCAAATACATTAATTTTCAACCAAGAAGACTAAGTTTCTACTAGAGAAGAAAATTTTTAAATGAAATACATAAATTTTTAACCGAAGAGTTGAATTTTCAACCAAGAAGATTAATTTTCTACCAGAAAAGAATTTTCAATAAAATAAATGATTTTTCAACCAAATAATTGAATTTTCAACCATGAAGATTAAGTTTCTATCAGAAAAGAAATTTTTAAAATAAAATACATACATTTTTTACCAAACAGTTGAATTTTCAGCCAAGAAGATAATTTTCTACCAGAAAAGAATTTTCAACAAAATAATTGAATTTTCAATCAAATAGTTGAATTTTCAACCAAGAAGATTAATTTTCTACCAGAAAAGAATTTTCAACAAAATAGATGAATTTCCAACCAAATAATTTAATTTTAAAATAAGATCAATTTTTTACCAGAAAAGAAGAATTTTCAACACAATACATAAATTTTTGAACTAAATAGTTGAATTTTCAACCAAGAAAATTAATTTTCCACCAGAAAAGAAGAATTTTCAACAAAATACATAAATTTTTGAACTAAATAGTTGAATTTTCAACCAAAAAAATTAATTTTCTACTAGAAGAGAATTTTCAACAAAATATATGAATTTTCAGCCTAATAGTGTTGAACCGGTGGCGGACGATGACCCGCACATGTCGGCTTACCTGGCATGGCTCAAGCAACACCGCGGCGCCACGGACGAGACGATCCGGCGCTACCGGACCGATATCAGACGGCTCATCCCTATGTTGGGCGAGCCTTCGCTATGGGATGCCGCCGGACTCAGGAGCGCATTCCAACGACGAAGCCAGGAGACGCCGGGCTCGGCATCGCTGCTCGTCACGATAATGAGGAGCTACATCCGGTTTCTGGTCGTGCGTGGCGAGTGCCGGCCGGCATTGTCGCATGCAGTTCCATCTGTGCAGCGCTACCGCCTTTCAACGCTGCCGCGCCACGTCGACTCGGCAACGATCGAGAGGATCATTGCGGCCTGTCCAACAGATCGTCCGGTGGAGGTCCGGGACAAGGCCATCATACTCTTGCTCGCCAGACTTGGGCTGCGCGCCGGTGATATTCGGGATATGCGCCTTGAGGATATCGACTGGCGATCTGGTCACCTGACGGTCAAGGGCAAGACGCGCCGGCCGGACCGCCTGCCGTTGCCGCAGGATGTTGGCGACGCGATCCTGGCATATCTTGCGGGAGCCCGCCCGAAGGCCGCCGAAGAGCATCTGTTCCTGCGCGCACAAGCGCCGTTCCGGCCATTCCGCTCGTCCGCCGAGATCGCTGGCATCGTCGCCCGTACGCGCGACCGCGGTGGGATCGATGGGGTGCCGACCGGGTCGCACATATTCCGGCATTCGCTTGCCACCAGCCTGCTGAATTCTGATCCAAAAATATAATAGTGAACTTTTCAACTAGAAAGAATTAACTTTCAATCAAAAGAACGAATTTTCTACCAAAAAAGATGAAAGTTTCAAAAAACAGTCAAATTTTCGAGAAAAAAAGATAACTTTATAACAAGATAATACAATTTTCAACCAAAAAATTAAAATTTTAACTCAATAGTACAATTTTCAATCCAAAAGGACGAATTTTCATTCCAAAAAGACGAATTTTCAACAAAAACGTAGAATTTTCCAGAAAAAAAATACTTTTCAACGAAATGGTGAAATTTTTATCCAAAATAGATGAATTCTGAAAAAATATAGTGAACTTTTCAATTAGAAACAATTAACTTTCAATCAAAAAATATGATTTTTCTGATAAAAGGTGAATTTTTAATTAAAAGGACGAATTTTCTACCCAAAAAGATGAATGTTTCACAAAACAGTCAAATTTTCGACTGAAAAAGATAACTTTTTAACAAAATAATCCAATTTTAAACCAAATAATTAAACTCTCAAACAAATAGTACAATTTTTAGCAAATAAAAAAAGATTTCTGAACCATAAAGGTATTAGTAGACTTTTAAATTAAATAGAATTAACTTTCAATTTTTAATCCAAAAAGACGAATTTTCAATCCAAAATGACGAATTTTCAACAAAACAGTAGAATTTCCAAGAAAAAAAAATACTTTTCAACAAAATCGTAAATTTTTATCCAAAAGAGATGAATTCTGAATCAAAAATATTATAGAAGTAGTTACATTTTCAACTCAAGGAATTAATTTTCAACCAAAATAATGAATCTTTCACCCAAAAAATGAATTTTTACCAAATAGTTGAATTTCCAAACAAAAAGATGAACTTTCTACCAAAAAAGATAACTTTTCAACAAAATACATAAGTTTTTAACTAAAATTATGAATCTTTAACAACAACAAAAATAAATTTTCAACCATATAGTTCAATTTTCAACCAAAAGAATGAATTTTCTACCAAAAAAAGACCAATTTTTAACAAAATACATGAATTTTTAACTAAAATGAATCTTCAACAATATAAATAAATTTTCAACCAAATAGTTGAATTT
>JAABKJ010075445.1:251870116-251900676 GCA_011634705.1 Andricus grossulariae
GTGCGCCGGCTCATGGGGCGCTCTTCGAAGTTGCGCTCCTGGGGCAGCTCCATCATCTGGTCCACCGAGGTCATGGTGACCTTGGCTTGCTGATAGCGCGTCAGCAGGCCCGACAGCGAGGCCAGCGGGCTCAAGGCGCGACCACTGAGCATGTAGCAGGCAATCAGGCCGCCCATGCTGAGGTTGCCGTCGATGATCTGGTACACGCCGAACACGATCATGATCACGCCGGCCAGTTGCTGGATCAGCAGGGTCATGTTCATCGACAGGCCCGACAGCAACTTCACCCGCAGCTCAAGCCGGCTCAGGGTGCCGATGGTCTGTTCCCAGCCGTACTGACGCTCGCTCTCGGCATTGTTGACCTTGACCGCATCGAGCCCGGCGAGGGTTTCGATCAGGCTCGACTGGCGCTCGGCGGCCAGCGCCATCGTGCGTTCCATGGTTGCGACCAGGGGCTTTTGCAAGGCGTAGCCGATGCCCAGGGCCTTTCCAATCGGGCAGGCTGTGCGAGCTCAAGTCACAGAATAATTTCAGCACGAAATATGTTGCTTCTCAAAGGATTTGAGACGACATGTATTTCACCGATTAGATGAAAATTTTTCTTGACAAAGTTAGGAGTATTTGTATTAAAAAAATTGAAAACGTGGATTACCAAAAAATTGTAAACATTTTCGTTAAAAGTGTGATATTTTTTAAGTATCATAGGTATTCATTTTTCTTTCTGATTCTTAAAATATCTTTTATCCTCTTTTGAAATCCGTTGGAAAAAATTAAAAAAGTTCCAAAATTGACGAAATGGTGGCGGTTTTTCTTAAAATTTCCAAACCTAATTTTCTCAAAAACACCAGCGTTTTTTTTCTCTTGATTTTTTTTTCAGTTGGTACTAATATGGTGAATATATTTCAGTAGAGTTTATCTTGTGCCTGCGTCTTGGAGAGGAGAAAGAATTTTTTTTTTGTTCTGAAAAATGAAAATTCACGATTTCTGCAAAAAGAAGACGAGATATGAAAAAAGTTGGAAAATCAAAGTTATTTCTTCAAAAAAGTTTTACAAAAAAGTCCTCTGGCACTTTTTTCTGTCTCGACTTATTATTGAACTATTCTCAAAATATGAATAATAACAATTTCCCGTTGTCATAAATAATCAAATAGGATGTAAATCAACAGTAAGAACAAATTTTTCTACGCAATTTTTTCCTAAAAGTTTAAATATTCTAAAATAATATTCAATATTTTACTCTTACATCTGTATTATCATCGGAGAAGGTAACGGATCGAGAAGAGAAATCCACGCATAAAATGGAAATCTACAATATCGACCAAAGCTATATTCTGCCATACAGAAAATATTTTAACGTATTTTAAGACAAGATGGAATATAAACATTTTTAATTAGATTTTATTCAGAAAAAAGTTCTTCTCCTTTCACTCCGCTGGGATTCGAACCCAAGGTCAACTGATTTCCGGTCAGGTGCTCCAACCACTATGCTCCTGGAGATAAGAGGAAGAATTCTTTTTTTTCAGAAGCACGCTTTATTTAGCAAGATATTAAATATCAATATTCAGTAGAAATCTGTATTATCATCGGAGAAGGTAACGGAGCGAAAAGAGAAATCCGCGCATTAAATGGCAGTCTACAATATCGACCAATGTTACATTCTCTTATAGAGAAAATATTTTAACGTCATTTCAGACAAGATGGACAATGAACATTTTTATTTAAAATTTATTCAGAAAAAAAATCTTCTACTTTCATTCTGCTGGGATTCGAACGCCATGTCAACTGAATTCCGGTCAGGTGCTCTAACTACTGAGCCACTAGAGATCAGAGGAAGAATTTTTTTCTTTCTGAATCCCGCTTCATTTAGCAAGATGATATATATCAATTTTTATTAGAAATCTGTATTATCATCGGTGAAGGTAACGGATCGAGAAGAGAAATCCACGCATAAAATGGAAATCTACAATTTCGACCAAAGTTATATTCTCCTATACAGAAAATATTAACTTTAATTAATTATTCAACTCACTCCAAGTAAAAAGTGAACAAAAAGTTGAACATTAAGGAGAAAACTGCAATTATCTAGCATTACTCTTAGTGAATATTATTAACAACAATAATAAATTGTTATAAAGTAGTATTTTATGTATTAGAAACCATTTGCATGTAAAAAACGTAAAAAAAATCATAAATAGCGCCAAAAATTCACAAAACTCATCTTTTCCCTTATGTTTTTTTTTTGTACTTTATAAAATAGACTTATGGGGATGATATTTGCAAAGTAATATTGAATTCGCATTCTATGGCTGGTTCTGAGGAGAAATGTTGAGATTCAGCGCGATTCAGCTAATATTGAGGATTCTGAATACAATTTACAAATACATCTTTTTTTCTTATGGAAAATGTGTTGAACTTCATTGGGTTTGCGCGTTGTTTGGCTGAAAATGTTAATTTTCGTTTCTTAGTTTGGATTTTGAAAATGCTGTAACTCTGAAATTTACCATTTTATCAAAAACTGTCATCGAAATAAATTGTTTGAATTTTCTAGTACTATGAACAGCTGCACATATAATTTCCAAATTGTGAGAAAAATGGTCTGAAAAAATTTTCAAAATGTGCTCACTTTTTGAATTTTCATCCAAAATAGCTGGCTAAGCAACTTGACCTTGAGCTAAGTAGACCAATTCAAAGGCCAAAGGCCAATCCAACCGGACAATTCTTTCGAAAGTTATCGTGCACACAGGCAGATATACAGACAGACCTTGCTTTGGAGGTTTTCTATGTCGTTTAATTTTCTAGAATTATCGATATTTGATGTAATATACATCGGCTTTTCAGGAAAGACCAATCAATATTATCGACTTCCACCTAGAATGGTAAAAACTAAAAATTAAATGTGTCGAGCCTTCCAAAAATTTTGACGTGATATCTGACGATTTTCCGTACATGAAATTTTGTAGAAGGTCTGACGTATGACGTGTGGTCCCGATAAGCCTTCTGGTTCTAGAAATATCCGCACGATTAATCATAACAACCGCTCTCTCTCATTACCCCTAATATAATTACATCCTAAAAAGATCGATCGAAGATTTTGTAAGATTCGGTGCTTGCGGGAATTCTTACTTGCATCAAATTTCTAGAACCGTCGATATGTGATCTCTACCCAAATTCTAGACAGATCTATTGATTCAAGTTTGTAAAAGGATACAGGTTCTATTCATCAAATTTTCTAGAAGCATGGATGTTGGATGTAATCTTTATCTGCATTTGCGAAAGAGCAATCAAAGTTTGTAGATATTTCGATACAGGGAATTTCAAAAGCAATAGTCCTTTCTAGAAAGTTCAATCGCTGTTTCTCGAATGTAGGTAAATATTATATCCAACAGGGCTTTGCAGTATATAAGGCTGTGGAGATGAGTTGTACAACATTCAGGGTTGTGCAGTAGGCTTTTTTGCAACATATAAATGCGCACAACATTTCGGTGGAATACAAGGTTGAGTAGTAGTATGTTACAGTACTCGCTACCGATTTCCGATTTCAGATGTCACATGTAAATCCGGTACGACTTCGACTCTTGGGCATAACCGACGAATATTCCTGGCGCGATCTTGACTCGAGTTTCCCTCGGCCTTGCGTCTTATCTAACATGAACGCCTTAGTGCCAAAAACTTGAAAATATGCAACTATAGGTGTTTTTCCCTTCCACACCTTAAATGGTATTTCGCCATTCAATAATCTCGTCGGACATCGATTCAGAGTGTAATTAGAGTTGTTCAGTGCTTCAGCCCAAAGTTGAAGTGGCGCGCCGACTTGACGCATCATACATCGCGTCATCTCCACCAACGTTTGATTTTTTTCTTTTATCGGTGCCATTTTTCTGTGGCGTATGAGGTGCTGTAAGTCTTCGTTGTATCTTTTGTTGTCAGAGAAACGCGTCAAACTCCTTGTTGCAGTACTCTTTACCGTTGTCTGACTGCAGTGCCTTCATCCTTTTCCCGTCTGTTTTTCAGCCTCCTGTTCAAAATTTGTTAACACCATGAAAACCTCGACTTATTTTTGATGAAGTATACCTCACACAACCCAGATTTTTTGTCGATGAACGTACCGAAATATGTGTTCCCTGAAGCCGCTGTATGTCTCATTAGACTGCATACATCCGTATGCACTATATCCAATACATCCCTCGTTCTATCTTCGTCACTCCCGGGAAATGACAATCGCCTTTGCTTCTCCTGGATACAGACCTCGCACTCCAATAGTTTTTCACTATTTTTATATTAAGAAAAGGTTTCAATAAAGATAGACAAAATCAATAAAAATCGACTAAAATAGCATTTATTTTGAAGAACTTTAACATATTATTTTTAAAAAAGTCTGTTTTTAGTTCTTTGACTATGTCAAGAACATGTACCATGGGATTATTAAGGTTCCTGAACTTCAAAGTAAAGAAAAATTGGTTTTTATCTCTAAAATTGAAGAAATATAATTTTCAAGGATTCAAAATCTCACTTTTCTCAAAAACAAAGCAAAACATAAATAGCAATTCATGTGTCAAAATAGTTCCTCTTCTTGAAATCTATGAAAATGTACCCTTACCAGATGCTGATTTTGTTTATATTAAGAAAATGTTTCAATAAAGATAGACAAAATCAATAAAAATCGACTAAAATAGCATTTATTTTGAAGAACTTTGACATATTATTTTTAAAAAAGTCTGTTTTTAGTTCTTTGACTATGTCAAGAACATGTACCATGAGATTATTAAGGTTCCTGAACTTCAAAGTAAAGAAAAATTGGTTTTTATCTCTAAAATTGAAGAAATATAAATTTCAACGATTCAAAATCCCATTCTTCTCAAAAACTAAGCAAAATATAAATAGCAATTCATTTGGTCAAAATTGTTCCCCTTCTTGAAATCTATGAAAATGTACCCTTACCAGATGCTGATTTTGTTTATATTAAGAAAAGGTTTCAATAAAGATAGACAAAATCAATAAAAATCGACTAAAATAGCATTTATTTTGAAGAACTTTAAAATAGCTTTACGCCCTTGATACACACCATACTCTTTGTCCCCCTCCTTGAAAACAAGCATGTGAAGCAGATAGAGTAGCCTAGGAGCTAGTGGGTGTCGTGGCCGATAGGGGTAACGGGCTCCACTCAAATGCTTTTTATGTATTTTGACCCGCTGAACACGAATTTTGAGGATGGCTTGTAAAATCAGGATATCTCGACTTCCATCAAATATTTTTCAAATCTGAAAGAACCTACGTGTTCTGCAAGAGATAATGAATGTATGACCGTTTATAGAATATTGGTAAGTCTAATAATAAACTATTTATAGCGGTTTAAACATTTAAATTGTCATAACTAATAAACCGTTGATTTTTAGACAAGCTACCCTCGAAATTCGTGTTTAGCGGGTCAAAATACATAAAAAGCACTTTGGTGGAGCCCGTTACCCCTATTGGCCACGACACCCCTCCCCCTTACTCCTAGACTAGAGGATGTTTGGTGTACTTGACAATTTTAGATTATAGATGAAAGGTAGAAATAGCGTACTTTGCAGAAGGGAGACTGCCGGGTCTAGCAATACAATTTTTTCAGAGATAAAGATCAATTCCTCCATATTCTCACTTGCGGGGTGCACTGTATGTGTAGCGGGCGTAAAGTTCCATGTTGGCCCGGCGGCGGAGTGCGCATGTGCGAACGTCACTGGGCTGGAAGCGGTCACATTACGCCTGCTTCACGTGCATGCAATGGCGCGTTTTCAAGGGGGGTCAGACAAAAATTTGCCTGTTAAGACGGCGTTATAGACACCTTAGTTTACCGCGAGCGCATAATGAATGTACCTGTAGGCGATACCAACTTCCGAGCTTGCAAGCAAGAGCCAGGAACACTTGGACATGTTCTCAGTGGATGCTCAGAGTATTCACTAGGGCGTATCGAAAACATTAGATATTTTGCCAAAGGCTAAAAAATGGTTGTTTTTAATCTGTATAATCGTGAAAAAATGCATATGGTATCCACATATATACATACTTAGTATAGACCCAATCAAAAAATGTCCTGTTTTTGCGCGTTCATGTTTTTAGTGACAGATAATCGTAAAATTTACGAAATATCAATATTTTTAAGCATTATAATTATTCACAGATATACCCTCTTATTACAGGACCACTAGAAAAATTTCCCGTGTTCGCAGACTCATGTTAAGGTGACAGATGATCGAAAAATTCATGAAAAATGAGATATTTTTTACTATTACAAGTTAAAAATTATTATTTTCAATACAGAGAAAGAATATAAGTTTTGTTCGAAATTTTGGTCTTGAGTATTTATCTTTTACTTAATAATATAATTAATTTTTTAGCTAAATTTTCTTAAGAAAAATTACTTCTTAGACCTTGAATTGGTGTTTACTTTCAAAAACTGGTAATATTGATCTGGTCTTAAATCGCGCTCTAAGGTGTCCGTCTCTTTGGTCGGATGAGTAAGCCTGACTAGATGAAGCGGTCACGTCTTTTACGCACCTCTCAACAGCTTGAGGACTTCAAGGTGAGTTCAAAAGAATTAAGGTGCATTAAAAAAATTCTTTAAAAAACCTTAATGAATTGAGTAGAATTAAGTGCATCTAGAAGAATCTAATACATTTGAAAGGATTCAAAAACATTTTGAAATAGTAAGGATAACGATAACTAGTTCCTTTTCAAATAAGTCACTCATCCATCACTGTGATTTACATGCTCTACCATAAAGCTGGATAACAATGAACGTTCGGAGCCTACGGAAATTTCCAGAACTTCTTCTCTGGTCAATGGGGTAATCGTGCCGCTTTCCATGTTCATTTTTACTCGTCTTGTACGGCCAGAGCGAGGATCAAATCTATTTATTCCAGCAAGAACATTACCGCTCTCCAAAATAGCAAAGACGTTACCATCGTTTGATGATAATACAATTTGTTCTTCTATTGGCATGGGTCTAAAACTCCGTCCCGCCAATAATTTAATTCGTTTCTCCGCCGGAAAAGAGTACCTTCGAAGCACGTATTGCCGGTTCGGAGGCATAAAAGAAGTAAGCCGAATGCATTGAAGTTGGCCGAGATCATATTCACTTCCATCAGGAAATTTAAGCCTGCTAGGTGGAGCTGTGTGCCTGGCAGAAGGGGACCTAGACCTGATACGAAGAGGAGGCTCAGCAGGAGAATTTTGTCTATCGGAAGAAGATGCTTCGCCACGAGGAACGCCAGGTATCGGTTCGCCATTGGGGAAACAGTCAAACTGTAAAGATAACTCTGTAAGAAGAAATTTAAAATTCTTTGAAATACTGCAAAATTCCTTTAAGCTCTTTAAAATCTTTTAAAATTCCTTGAAATACTTCAAAATTCCCTTAAAAATTTTAAGCTCTTTGAAATCTTTTAAAATTCCTTGAAATACTTCAAAATTCCCTTACATATTTTAAGCTCTTTAAAATCTTTTAAAATTCCTTGAAAGACTTCAAAATTCTTCAAAATTCCCTTAAATATTTTAAGCTCTTTAAAATCTTTCAAAAATGCCTTGAAATACTTCAAAATTCCCTCAAATATTTTAAGATCTTTGAAATCTTTTTAAATTCCTTGAAATACTTCAAAATTCCCAGAAATATTTTAAGCTCTTTAAAATCTTTTGAAATTCCTTGAAATCCTTCAAAATTCTTCAAAATTCCCTTAAATATTTTAAGCTCTTTAAAATCTTTTTAAATTCCTTAAAATACTTCAAAATTCTTCAAAAATCCCTTGCATATTTTAAGCTCTTTAAAATCTTTTTAAATTCCTGATATACTTCAAAATTCTTCAAAGTTCCCTTACGTATTTTAAGCTCTTTAAAATCTTTTAAAATTCCTTAAAATACTTCAAAATTCTTCAAAATTCCCTTACAAATTTTAAGCTCTTTAAAATCTGTTAAAATTCCTTGAAATACTGCAAAATTCCTTTAACCTCTTTAAAATATTTTAAAATTCTTTGAAATACTGCAAAATTCCTTTAAGCTCTTTAAAATCTTTTAAAATTCCTTGAAATACTTCAAAACAGTTGGAAAATTTCCGAATAACAAAATTCCCGAATAATAAAATTTTCGAATAATAAAATTCCCAAATTGGAAAATTTCCGAACAGTTTATAATATTACCGAGTTGGAAAATTTCCGAATATTAAAATTCGCAAATTGGAAAATTCCCAAAAAGTTTATAATATTGCCGAATTGGAAATTTTTCAAATAATAACCTTCCTCCCGAATAATAAAATTTCCGAGTAATAAAATTCCCAATTTGGAAAATTCCCGAAAAAAAATTCCTGAATTCGAAAATTCCTGAATAATAAAGTTCCAAAATAAAAAAATTACGAATAATAAAATTCCAGAATAATAAAATTTTCGAACAATAAAATTTTCGAATAATACAATTTTCGAATAATAAAATACGAATTGGAAAATTCCCCCTTACCGAATTGGAAAATTTCCCAATAATAAAATTCCCGAATTGGAAAATTCCCAAACAGTTTATAATATTGCCGAATTGGAAAATTCCCGAATAATAAAATTCACGAACAGTTTATAATATTACAGAATTGGAAAATTTCCGAATAATAAAATTCACGAATAATACAAATTTCGAAAAATAAAATTCACAAATTGGAAAATTCCCGAACAGTATATAATATTACCGAATTGGAAAATTTCCGAATAATAAAATTTCCTAATAATAAAATTCCTCAGTTGGAAAATTTCCGAATAACAAAATTCCCGAATAATAAAATTTTCGAATAATAAAATTCCCAAATTGGAAAATTAAAAAAAATATTCTCTTGAAACTTTTCAAAATTCTTAAAATGCTTTTTCGAAATCTTCAGAAATCTATTTTTTTTTAATTTGTTGAAATCTTCAGAAGTTTTAAATTATTTTGGAATCTTTTCGAAACTTCTAAACCTTCTAAATATCTTTTAAAAAGATTCAAGTCTTCCTGATTTCTGTTTTAAATTTTGAAAATCTTTTGAAATATTTTGTAATCTGTTTAAATGTTCTTTTAAAATTAATTTTTTAAATGGAAAATTATTACAAGTGTTCCCAGAAATCTTAAGAAAACTTGTTTATTCTCTTAGAACTTTTCAATAGTTTTAAAATACTTTTCAACTTTTCGTTCAAAATCTTTAAAAATCTACATTTTGTTAAAAAAATTTGTTAATCTTCAAGTTTTAAATTATTTTTTCTTTTTTTAAACTTATAAAAATCTCTAAAAAGCTCGTTGAATTTTTTCTAAAATTTTTCTGATTAAGAAAAGGAAATGTTTACTATAATTGAGTGAATGTAAATCTGTTTAATTAAATGGAATGTCTGATGTACAATGAAAGTTCAATTAAATTTATCATCTCAGCAGAAATGAAATATTCGCATATTATATTTGCACAATAAGATGCACGCGTGAAGCGTAGCATTTTTTTTGTCGATAATACGAATGATTGGGAATAGTCGATAAAGCGATAATAATTTTTCAAGTTTATTGCCTCTATGACTCGAGGCATTTTGTTTATTATTATTATTATTATTATTACGAAGTTAAATGAAAGGCTCTCAGGAACGCTTTTATGGATATAAATATTTACAATTACAAAAATTTAGTTTTTACTGTTGTGCATGATAAAATAAAAAATTCAAAGAAAAAAAATCTTTTTTTTTTATTTCTCAAAATATATGGCTATAAAAACACGACCCTCCCTACTAAAAAAAAAGCAAGGAGTCATAAAAAAAAAAGTCAGGATTTATGTTTCTCGGCAGAAATCTTCAGGAAGAGTCAGAATTCGTGAGAAAATGAGGGGCTGGATTCCATAATCTATACATTTTTCTCGCTGAACGGCTTTGGCGTTATGAAGAAGAGGGTCTCGGGCTTACTTCGAAATGGCAAAAGCTACAACTTTTTTATTGAAAGATGTACAGTTAAATTTTCTATAAAAAGATGTATTTCTAAAATTAAAATTCGAAACTTGTTCCAAAGTCTCCAGGGGCCAAAGCCGTTCAGCGAGAAATATGTATAGATTATGGAATCCGGCCCCTCAGTTTCTCATGAATTCTGACTTTTCCTGAAGATTTCTGCCGAGAAACATAAATCCTGACTTTTTTTCTGATGACTTCTTGCTTTTTTTTAGTAGGAAGGGTCGTGTTTTTATGGCCATATATTTTGAGAAATAAAAACAAAGCTTTTTTTTCTTTGATTAATTTATTTTATTATGCACAACAGTAAAAACTAAATTTTTGTAACTGTAAATATTTATATCCATAAAAGCGTTTCTGTGAGCCTTTTATTTAACTTCCCTGAATTCCTTTAATTTCCTTAATTAATTGAATTCCTTTGAATTATTTTGAATTCTCTGAATTCATTGTATTCTTTTTAATTCTTTTCAATTTCTTGAAATGCTTTTAAACACTTTCAAATTCTTTTAACTTCCTTAAAATCTTTTCAATTCCTTCGAATTCTCTGAAGTCTTCTAAATTCTCCGAATTCCTTGAATTCTTCTAAATTCGTTGAATTCGCCTAATTTAAGGAATTCGCCTAATTTAGGGTATTCATGTAATTTTGAGAATTCAGGGAATCAAGAGAATTCAGAATATTTAGAAATATTTTGAATTCACTTGAATTACTTTGAATTAAGATTGAATTTCTCGGACTGCTTTTGAGCTCCTTCAAATTCTATATATTCTTTATAATTCTTTTAAATTGCTTGGAATGCTTTTGAACATATTCAAGTTCTTTTCGCTTCCTTAAAATCTTTGTAATTCCTTCGAATTCTCTGAATTCCACTAGATTCTGAGAATTCCTTGAATTCTTCTAAATTCCTTCAATTCACCTAATTTAGAGAATTCCGGGAATTTAGAGAATTTAGGAAATTCGGATAATTTATTCAATCCCTACAATACTGTGAGTTCTCTGAATTTTCTGAATTCCCTGAATTCATTTCATTCCCTGAATAAATTTTATTTCCTGAATTCATTTCCCTGAATTCCTTTAATTTCCTTAATTAATTGAATTCCTTTGAATTATTTTGAATTCTCTGAATTCATTGTATTCTTTTCCAGTGAGCTTTGGGTGCGATGGGAGGGGCATGTATTCTTTAGTAACACTTACGACCGCTATTTTCGACAATTTCCGCTGTTTACGGACAAAAGTTCCTTTTTTTTCTTTTTTTTTGTGCCACCTACTCGTAAGTTGATTATATTGTAGTTGCAAGTTACAAGTGTTTTTCAAGTGGCCTTTTTTGAAGTGTCAATTATACTCGGGTATATTCTTGTTTTTTTTTTAGTTGAATTGAACGAATTTATATTTTTGTCGAAAAAAAGTTGAAAAAAAAATTATTTTTAAAGCTAGAATCTATATTATTTTGATGACTAACTATATGTTGTTTAAATAAAGAATTTTGATAAAGAAGGTGTTTGCCGAGTTGTATCAAAGTTTCTTTGCTTTTATCGCAGTAAATAATTCACAAAAAGTTAAGAATACTGCATGATAATCATGAAAAAACGTGGGCGGTCAACCGACAATCCGCGCGATCGCCCGTGTGAATCAAGTTGGCGCCAACTTTTAATTATTTTAGCTATTTAAAAAATTACGATTTGAAATAAAATGAAAAATGTAAACACGAAGATATTTTAAGATTGAAATGTGTGATTTCGCTTGCATACTTCCCTATTCATTTAAACCAAGAGACACTTTGATTAAGAAAGTTGTTTGCAAAATATATTTCATTGCGTGTGGATAGTGAGGCCACGAAAACCCTTTACAATGTTTTTTAGCGAATTTTCTGATTTTTAACCATTTACCCCTTAAATCGACAAAATTTTACTATTTTATTGAAAATGTATATATTTTGTTAAAAATTTGACTTTTCGATTTAAAAATGAAGTATTTTGTTGAAAAATTTGTCTTTTTATTGTTGAAAATTTAATTATTCTGTTGAAAATTCGTCTTTTTTATAAAAAATTAATTTTTTTGCTGAAAGTATAAATATTGCATTTTTTATCGAAAATTTGTAGTTTTTAGTTGAAAATTCAACTATTTGGTTTGAAATTCAGAATTTCAGGTGAAAATTCATTTCTATAGTTAAAAATTGTACCATTTTCTTAAAAATTCTTGGTTAAAAATGTGAAAATGTAACTATTCCATTTATTGTTGACAATTTATTCTTTTTGGTTGAAAAATAAACTTTCTGGTTTAAGATTTGGCATTTTATTTGAAAAATCATTTCTATCGTTGAAAATTCGTCTTTTTTTATAGAAAATTAATTTTTTTAATGCAAACGTAACTATTGCATTTGTTACCGAAAATTTATCGTTTTTAGTTAAAAATTTAATTATTTAGTTTGAGATTCACCATTTCCGTTAAAAATTTATTTCTCTAGATGAAAATTTTACTATTCAAAGGAAATTTTAGTTGAAAATTGATATTTTTTATTTGAAAAATGAACTATTTGGATTAAGATTCGAAATTTTATTTCAAAATTCTTTTCTGTGTTTGAAAATTTTACTATTTTATTGAAAATGTATATATTTTGTTAAAAATTTGACTTTTCGATTTAAAAATGAAGTATTTTGTGAAAATTCAATTATTTGGTTCAAAATTTAACTATTTAGGTAGAAAGTCCAACTATTTGGTTGAAAAGTAACTTTTTTGTTAAAAAGTTTTCTTTTGGCTTAGAAATTCAAGTCACTTGTTGGAAGTTCATATTTTTGGATGAAAATTCAATTATTTGGTAGAAAATTCATGTATTTTGGTAAAAGTTCAACTATTTAGGTAGAAAATCCAACTATTTGGTTTAAAAGTAACTTTTTTGTTGAAAAGGTTTCATTTTGGCTTGAAATTAAACTCTTTCGTTGAAAATTCAATTATTTGGTTGAAAATTTATGTATTTTGTTAAGAATTTAACTATTTAGGTAGAAAGTCCAATTATTTGGTTGAAAAGTAACTTTTTCATTTAAAATGTATCCTTTTGGCTTGAAATTCAACTCTTTTTTTGAAAATTATTCTTTTTTGTTGAAAATTTAATTATTTGTTGTAAATTATTATTTTCAGCATGAAAATTAAATTATTCGGTTGACAGTTCATGTATTTTGTAGAAAATTTAACTATTTAGGTAGAAAGTCCCACTATTTTGTTGAGAAGTAACTTTTTTATTGTAAAATTATCCATTTGACTTGGAAATTCAACTCTTTTGTTGAAAATTCATCTTTTTGGTTCAAAATTCAATTAATTGTTGAAAATTATTACTTTCAGCGTGAAAATTCAATTATTTGGTTCAAAATTTAACTATTTAGGTAGAAAGTCCAACTATTTGGTTGAAAAGTAACTTTTTATTAAATTGTGGACAAAACCAGTGAGATAATTGTCGGTACTGGTAATGAAATTATTACTGGTGTCGACAATAAGATTTCTGTAAAAATTTAAAATTATTTATGCTTTTCATTCTAAAAGATTGATTTTTAATTCTGCAGATTGGAAAATATGTCAAAAAAGAATGCAGGAGATTGTAAGATAATTTTGTTAATTTGGGAGGATTTCCAATTTTCTTTGGGAAAACTCAATCATTATTTAAGAAGATATTCAGAAATTATAGAAGTTTTGAAAGAATTCGAATATAATTTCAATTTCGAGAAGATTTAAAATGTTTCTAAACGAAATTTCGATGTCTGAAGAATTAAAATGAAAGAAGCTTCTAAATAATTTCGAAAGGCTTCAACAGCATCAACGAAAATTTCTTAACATTGCTGGGACAATTAAAGATCACTTTTTATTTTTTTAAATAAACTTGAAAAATCTGTCAAAGAATTCTGAGCAATTTTCTGAAATTTCGAAACAGAATTTAGAAGATTGTTAAGCAGAAATGTACAATTTTACAAGATTATAAAATTGTAGAAAAAGTTCGAGTGCGTCCAACAGATATCTAGAAATTTTGAAGAGATTAAAAAAGAATTTTAAACTGTAAATGACTTTTTATTTAAAGAAATTAATTTAAAGACAGTATTTCAAGAGATTTAAAAATATTGTCTAAATATATTTATATGTCCACTTTTGTTGAGAATTTGTCTGGGGTTCTACGACACTGTATTCAACATACATAAGAATTCCAGGTGGGTGTGAATGACTTCAGGATGAATTAAAAAAAAACTATTTAAAAAATCTTCTGAATTGAGGAAATTTAGAGGAATTCAAGTAAATTCCAAAAAATTAAGGGCAAATTAACAAGATTCAAATGAATTCCAAGGAATAAAAAATAATTCAGGATAAATTAATAAGAATTTAGCAAGAAGTCCGATCAAATTAAAAGAAAAAGAAAAAAAATCAAAATATTCCATTTATTTCAGCAAAGTTGGAATGAATTTAGAAGAATTCAAATTTATCCTTAGGTTGCAAAATCAAGATAATACCAAAGTATTAAATTTTTTAAAAGAATTCAGGATAAATTAACAAGAACTCGAAATGAATTTAAATGAGTAGAAAAATTAAAAATGAGGTAAGTGTAAAGGACTTCAGCGTGAATAAAAAAACTATTTAAAAAATTCAAGAAAATTCAAAAGAATTAAAAATAATTCAGGATAAATTAATAAGAATTTAGGAAGAAGTCCGAACAAATTAAAACAAATTGAAAAAAAATTCAAAATATTCCATTGATTTCAGCAAAGTTGGAATGAATTTAGAAGAATTCAAGGGAATTCAAATTTATCCTTAGGTTGCAAAATCAAGATAATACCAAAGAATTAAATTTTGTTAAAAGAATTCAGGATAAATTAACAAGAACTCGAAATGAATTTAAATGAGTAGAAAAATGAGGTAAGTGTAAAAGACTTCAGCGTGAATAAAAAAACTATTTAATCCGAAATTTTTGCGAAATCTTTGGAAAATCATTGAAATCTTTGTGAAATCATTGAAATATTTGTGAAATCTTTGGGAAATCATTGAAATCTTTGTAAAATCTTTCTGAAATCTTTGGAAATTTTCATGAAATATTAAAAATATTTTTGGAATATTTGGTAATATACTTAAAATTATTGACATCTTTGGGAAATCATTGAAATCTAGGTGAAATCTTTCTGAAATCTTTGGAAATCTTTGCGAAATATTTGAAATATTTTTTGAACGTTTGGTAACATTTGTGAAATTATTCAAATCTTTTTGCAATCTTTGGAAAATCATTTATGCCTTTGTGAAATCCTTTAAATCTAGCCAAAATCTTTTCCAAAAATCTTTGAAGTCTTTGTGAAATCTTTGTGAAATAATCGAAGTCTTTGTGAAATCCTTCAAATCTTCCCGAAATTTTTGCGAAATATTTGGAAAATCTTTGAAGTCTCAGTGAAATCTTGGTGAAATAATTGAATTCCTTGTGAAATCTTTTAAATCTATCCGAAATCTTTGTGAAATACTTGAAACCTTTGCGAAATCTTTGGGAAATGATTGAAATCTTTGGGAAGTAATTGAAATTGTAGTTCAATCTTTCAAATTCTAACTGAAATCTTTGTAAATTAAGCGAAGTCTTTGTGAAATCCTCTAAATCGATCCGAAATTTTTGCGAAATCTTTGGAAAATCATTGAAATCTTTGTGAAATCATTGAAATATTTGTGAAATCTTTGGGTTAGAATCTTTGAAGTATTTTGGAATCTTTGAAATATTTAGGAATCTTTGAAGTATTTTTGAATTTTTGAAGTATTTTGAATCTTTGAAGTATTTTGGAATCTTTGAAATATTTTGAAATCTTTGAAGTATTTTGGAATCTTTGAAGTATTTTGGAATATTTGAAATATTTTGGAATCTTTGAAGTATTTTGGAATCTTTGAAATATTTAGGAATCTTTGAAATATTTTCGGATCTTTGAAGTATTTTGGAATCTTTGAAATATTTTGGAATCTTTAAAGTATTTTGGAATCTTTGAAGTATTTTGGAATATTTGAAATATTTTGGAATCTTTTAAGTATTTTGGAATATTTGAAGTATTTTGGAATCTTTAAAGTATTTTGGAGTCTTTGTAGTATTTTGGAATCTTTGAAATATTTTGAAATATTTTGGAATCTTGATTTTATTAAGTAAAAATCAAATCTTCGAAAATATTTTGGAATTTTTGAAATATTTTGAAACCTTTTGGAATATTTTGGAATCTTTCAAGTATTTTGGAATCTTTGAAGTATTTTGGAATCCTTGAAGTATTTTGAAATCTTTTGGAATTTTTGAAACCTTCTAAAACATTTTGGAGTCTTTGAAATATTTTGGAATCTTTGAAGTATTTTGGAATCTTTGAAGTATTTTAGAAGCTTTGAAATATTTTGGAATCTTTGAAGTACTCTGGAATCTTTGAAATATTATGAAATGCTTAGGAATCTTGATTTGAGTTAGTTACTGTTGGCGCTTTTAGCTGAAACGTCTGCAAAAAAGAAGAACATTCAAATAAACGGTAATAATTTCAAGAAATATCGATGATGATGAAAACAAATCCTTTTAATACAATGTGTATTTGATTTTTAAAGAATTTTGCATGCAATAAACACATTTTCGTAAGACCGTTGAATATCTAATTCTGCAATGCTATACTTTTCACTTCTTATTCACGTAATGCAAAGTTTAAATTGGAATAGAATTTCAGTATTTTTGTAAGGAATTTCCCTTAAAATACTGTAAGGAGCTTTTAGAAGCTCTTCCACGTTTATTACATGTCATAATTTAGATTAATTGGAGCTGAGTTAGAGAAAACTTTCTTTCATTCTTTTTCAACCCGCCTTAGTACGCCAGCTCAAAAAATGCCAACACAGCCGCTCTAATTTGATTCCAATTATAGTGGCATTAATGAGTTGGTGACTAACTACTCTGAACATCAACTGGTGGTGTACTTAGTGATCTCAAACAATTTCTCTTTGGATTTTCAACCCTTTTTAATACGGGAGGTCATCCAATCATATTGAGGAAAATTAAGCACGTGGTAACCACGTCTAAATGATCAATATTCTCTACTGTAAAATCCATAGAAATCTTAGGAATTAGCGAAATTCCCAATATGGATTTATGAATTTTTCAAAGTGGTAAGTCTATTTGGTCGGAGTAGACTTGACAGTCGTCGCCTTCATCCAAAAATAAGGCATTAGCTGGATACTATATATCCATTTCCAAATATTCCCGCTAATTTTCGGAAATTTCTTAAGATTTCAAAACATTTCAAGGAATTTTAGAGGATTTCAACGATTTTAAAACATTTCCTGAGATTCCAAAAGGTTTCAAGAAATTTCAAAAGACTCCAAAAGATTTTAAAACTTTCCAAATTATTTTACGGAATTTACAAGTATTTTAAGCTATTTTAACGGATTTGGAAGAATTTTAAGCTCGAATTTAAGGGATTTTTGAAAAACTTTTGGAACATAAATGAAATGAAATTTTAGGGGATTTCTCACGATTCCAAAGATTTCAAAGAATTTTAAGGTATTTAAAGGAATTTCACAATATTTAAAGGATTGTATTACATCTCCAATATTTTAATGAATAAATTAAACTCAATATTGATTCACGGGATTTCAAATTATTTCCAAGATTTCCAATTATTTCAAAGAATTCTTTAAGAATTCTCAGGGTTTCAACGTATTTGAATGGTTTCCAAGATATTTGAAAATATTTCCCCGGATTTTAAGGAACTTTGTAAGATTTATAAATATTTCAAGGGATTTTTAACGATTTCAATGATTTTCAAATATTTTCTGGGATTTTCCGGGACTTCAAGAGATTTCGAAGGACTTTCAAGAATTTTAAGACTTTTAAAAGGATTTTATGGGATTTCAAAAGATTTCTACAAATTTCCAAATATTCCCGCTAATTTTCGGAAATTTCTTAAGATTTCAAAACATTTCAAGGAATTTTAGAGGATTTCAAATTAATTTTTCAAAATAAAAATTCATTTCAATTTTCTCTGGAATGTTTAGAGAAAACCTTTTTTATTTTCTTGAAACCTTTCGAAACTCTCGAAAAGTTCCTTTTTTTCGAAACGTCAAAGATCTAAATTTTGTTTAGACTTTCTTGAAATTGTTTCAAGAGTAAATGTTTTTTTAAATGCTGCTAAAAATGAAAAAATTGCTTTGAAATCTTTCAAATTCTTTTTCGACAATTTTCGAAACCTTTTGAAGTATTTAAAATTTTTTTAAATTTTATCTTAAAATTTTTTTTGCAACATTAAATATCATTTCAATTTTCCCAGGAATCTTAACATAACTTTTTTATTCTCTTGAAATGTTTCAAAATTCTTAAAAACCTTATTTTTCCAAATCTTGCAAAATCTACATTTTCTTTTAAATTTCTTGAAATCGTTCCAGTTTTTACATTATTTTAGAAATTTGTTCAAAACTTCTCAATATCTTTTTAAATAAGTAGAATCTTTAAGAAAATCTTACAGCAACTTGACACTTTTCAAAACTCTTAAAAAGGTTTTTTTTTTTCGAAATCTTCAAAAAATCTACATTTTCTTTCTACATTTATTGAAATCGTCTCTAGTTTTTAATTATTCTAGCAATTTTTTCAAAAATTTTAAAATATCTTTTATACTGATTCGAATTTTTCATAACATTTAAAAAAATTGCTTTCAGATCTTCCAGATTCTTTTTCGGCAATTTTGAAGATCTTTTGAAATGTTATCATTAACCAAAGAGATTATTATGAATCTTCAGCAAATAACAAAATTGTGGAATTTTTAACAAAAAATATAGTACTCTAATAGTTAGTATTTCGAACAGAAAAATATTTTTATTTGAAATAAAAAATAGTTGAAGTCAACCAAAGAAGAGGAATTTTCCACTAAACAGTTCAATCCTCAATCAAAAAGACGAATTTTCAACAAAGCAGTTGACTTTTCAACCAAAGAGGATCATTTTTAACATAATTGTTTAATTTTTATTAACTTAAATTAATTTTCAACCAAATGATTGAATTTTTAAGCCAGAAAGACGAATTTTCTACAAAACCGTTGAATTTTCAACAAAATAATTTAATTTTCAATAAAATAGTTGAATATTTAACTAAATTGGATAATTTTCAAACAAATGGTCAAATATAAAAAAAGGAGTAAACTTTAACAAAAAAATGAATCTTCAATCCAAAAGGACGAATTTTCTGTCCAAATAGATGAATGTTCAACCAAACAGATTATCGATAAAAAATATTTCTTTTGATAACAAACTTTTATTTTCAGCAAAATAATTTAATTTTCAACAAAATAGCTGAATATTTAACCAAATTAGTCGATTTTCAACTTACAAAAATAAATTTTCAACCAAATGTTTTAATTAAAAAATATATATAAACTTTAACCACAAAAATTGAATTTTCAAACAAATAATTGAGGTTTTCAGAAGATAGTTGAATTTTCAACAAAAAAGATGAATTTACAATACAAAGGGTTGAAAATTCATCTTTTGAGTGTAAAACTCAAGTATTTCAGTTCAAGATTTATCATTTTGGATGAAAATGCATAATTTTATTTGAAAATTCATTAGTTTGGTTGGAAATTAACTTTTTAACTGAAAAATATAACTATTTCATTTTTTGTTGAAAATTTGCCTTTTTTTAGTGGAAAATTCATTTATTCTATTTAAATGTTCATCATTTTGGTTGAAAATAAAACTATTTGGTTGAAAGTTAAACTCTTTTATTAAAAATTCACTTTTTTGGTATAAAATTCATCATTTTAATTGAAAATTCATCACTGGTTCAAATTTTTTTTTAGGGGGGCATAATTTTTTGAACTGAAAATTTGACTATTCCTTTTCAGGTTGAAAACTGATCTTTTTTAGTTCAAGATTGAACTATTTGGTTGAAAATTGATCCTATTTAGTAGAAAATTCAATTATTTGGTTGAGAATTCATGTATTTTTGTTGAATAATCGTCTTCTTTGAGAAGAATTTTCAACAAAACAGTTGCATCTTCAATCTGAAAATACTAATTTTCAACAAAAAATAAAATAATTGATATTTAAACCACAAAATTATTTAATTTGATATAAAAAACAGTTGAATATAAACAAGAAAGACAAATTTTGTACAAAATACTTGAATCCAAAAAAAAAACAGATTAATTTTTAACTATACATTGCATTTTTAATAAAAAATTGTATTTTCTACCAGAAAATACGAATTGTAAACCAAATACATATATTTCTAAAAAGATGAACCTTTAACCAAAAAGTTGAATTTTCAATAAAAAAGAACAATTTACTATAAAAAAATTTTTGCAACAAAATACATGAATTTTCAATTAAAACAAGTAAACTTTCAACTAAAAAAGATAAAATTTCAAACCAACATGGAATAGTATAATTTTCATAAAAAAAAAAATATTTAGCATTAAAAAAAAGAATTTTTAACTAAATAGTTGAATTTTCAACCGAAGAAATGAATTTTCGATCAAGAAGATTACAGTTCTACAAAAAAATATTTTTCAACCAAATACTGAATTTTTAATTAAAAAAGATCAATTTTCAATAAAATAGTTCAATTTTTAACAAAAGAAATTAATTTTTCAACTGAAATGATAAACCTGTAACCAAAAAGTTGAATTTTCAACCATAAAGAATAATTTAATATAAAAAATACAATTTTGCAACAAAATACATGAATTTTCAACTAAAAAAGATCAATTTTCAAATCAGAAGATTAGTTTTCTATCAAAAGAGAATTTTTAACAAAACACATGAATTTTTAGCAAAATAGTTAAGTTTTTAACAAAATAGTTGAATATTCTACCGAAAAAACGAATTTTCAATCAAGATTACAGTTCTACAAAAAAAAATATTTTTCAACCGAATACTGAAATTTTAATTTTAAAAGATCAATTTTTAATAAAATAGTTCAATTTTTAACCAAATAAATTAATTATCAACTAAAAAGATGAACCTTTAACCAAAAAGTTGAATTTTTAATTAGTTTATTGAAAATTCAACTATTTTGTTAAATTCATATTCTTTTAGCTGTAATTTAACTGTTTTTCTCTTTAATTTATCTTTCTTGGTTGAAAATTTAACTATTTGGTCAAAAATTAAATATTTTTGTTGAAGATTCAACTATATTGTTAGTCTTTTTTTATTCAAAATTCAAATGTTTTGTTAAAAATTCGTCCATTTTTATTTGAAATTCACCTTTCATGGTAGAAAAATTAATATTTCTTGGTTAAAAATTAAATTTCTTGTTGAAAATATTCAACTATATTGTTACTCGCCTTTTTTTATCTAAAATTCAAATGTTTTGTTGAAAATTCGTCCATTATTATTTAAAACTCATCTTTCATGGTAGAAAATTAATTTTTTTTGGTCGAGAATTCATCTTCCTTGATTGATAATTCAATTATTTTCTTGGAAATTCAACTATTTTGTTAAATTCATCTTTTTTGAGCTGTAATTTAACTGTTTTTTTGTTGTTTTTTCTGAAAATTTATCTTTCTTGGTTGAAAATTTAACTATTTGGTCAAAAATTAAATATTTTGTTGAAGATTCAACTATACTGTTAGACTTTTTTTTAATCTAAAACTTAAATGTTTTGTTGAAAATTCGTCCATTTTTATTTTAAATTCACCTTTAATGGTAGAAAAATTAATATTTCTTGGTTAAAAAATAAATTTTTTGTTGAAAATTTAACTATTTGGTTAAAAATGTAACTTTTTTGTTGAGAATTTAATTAGGTTAAAACTTCCATTTTTTCGATTAAAAATTAATTTTATGGTTTGATTATTTACGTTTGTGATTGAAAATTCATCTCTTTCGCTTATTTATTTGAAAAAATTGATCTTTTTTTGAAAATTCAATATTTGTTGAAAATTCGTTTTTTTTTCGTTGAAAATAATTCTTTCGACCGAACACTCAACTATTCAATGTTTGGTGAAAAATTCATCTATTTTGGTTAAAAGTTAATTTCTTTCCGGAAATTACACAATTAGATAAAAAAGTCATTTTTTGATTAGATTCATCAGTATAGTTAAAAATTCATCTCCAGGTTTGAAAATTTCATTATTTTGTTGAAAATTAGTTCATTATTCGTTGAAGATTAATATTTCAACAAACATTTAAATATTTATTATTTGGTGGAAAATTTTTTTTTTTAGTTGAAAATTCAACTATTTAGTTGAAAATTGATTTTTTTAAATCAAAAACTTAAGTAATTCATTTAAAATTCATGTATTTTGTTGAAAATTTGTTTGTTTTTTTTGCTTAAAAATTAATCTTCTCGGATGATTATTTATGTTTTTGGGTGAAAATTCAACAATTATATTTTTCGTTGAAAATTGATCTCTTTTTGTTATTTAAAAAAAAAATGTATCTCTTTTTGAAAATTCGATATTTTGTTGAAAATTCGTTCTTTTTCGGTTGAAAATTATGCAATTTGATAAAAAAAATTCATTTTTTTATTAAGGATTCATCAGTATACTTAACAATTCATTTCTATATTTTTTGTTCAAAATTTTCAAAAATCTATATTTTGTTTCAAATTTTGAAATCTTTTCAAGTTTTTAAGTAAGTGTTCAATCTTTTCAAAATTTGTAAATATCTCCTTAACTCACTTAAATTTTTTATAAATCAATAATGATTGAACTAAAATAGAAATAATTATTTCAATTTAGAGTCGTAACAAATTAATCATTTTTCAATTGTTGTTTATACATTAAAATTTGTTTTGACATTTTTTTACATATTCTCTTTAAAATTAAAAAAAAAAAAATTAAAATTTTCCCAGGAATCTTTAGAAAATTTTTGTTTTATATTGAAATCTTTTAAAATCTTTAAATAGCTTTCAAATTTTATTTTAAAATATTCAAAAATCTACATTTTATTTTACACTTATTGGAATCTTGATAGATTTTAATTTTTGAAATTGTTGCAAAACTTCTAAATATCTTTTAAAATGATACGAAGTTTCCTAAAATTTTTAATAAATCCTGCAAAGTTAGAAAACTTGCTTTAAAAATGTTCAAGATTTTTTTACAATTTCTAGAATCCTTTGAAATCTTTTAAAATATTTTCCTTAAAACAAATTTTTCAAAATAAAAAATCATTTTAATTTTCCTAGAAATTTTAATAAATTTTTTACATTCTTTTGAATTTTTTTAACTGTTTAAAAAGCTTATATATTTTTTGTTCAAAATTTTCAAAAATCTATATTTTGTTTCAAATTTTGAAATCTTTTCAAGTTTTTAAGTAAGTATTCTAAATATTATTTCTTTTTTTGAAAATTAGTTTTTTTCATTCAAAAATAATTTGGTTAACCCAAAATTTAACTCAATTTTTTTTTCTTGTATAGTTATTTAATCTTTTTTGGCAAAAAAATTAATTTTTTTGTTTAAAAATTTAACTATTTTGTTAAAAAAAAATTGTATTTGCTTGAAAACTTATTTTTCTAACTGAAAATTAAACTATTCTATTCTTTGTTGAAAATTTATGTTTTAGTTGAAAATTCATTCATTTCGTTGAAAATTTGTCTTTTTGTGGTAGAATATTATAATTTTTGGTTGAAAATTCAACTATAAGGTTGAAAATCTAATCCAAATTTTTAATATTCGGTTAAAAATCATGTATTTTGTTGAAAAATTTTCTTTTTTGGTAGAAAATCAATCTTTTTGGTAAATAAATTTATAATTTTCTTAAGAATCTTGGGAAAATTCAAAATTTTTTTTGAAGCTCTCAGATACGTCGAAAAAGTATAATTTTTTATTTTTCAGTTGTTTGAAACATTTAAGGAAAATTCGAGTCAGTTTGAAAGATATTTAGGACTTTTAAAAGTTTAGAAAATAAATATTTCTTACACTGACTCGAAATTTTACTAAAATTTTGAAAAATCTTTCAAAAATAATAAAATTTTAAAATTTGCTTTAAAAATTAAGTTCTCAAAATAAAAAGTAAATAATAATTTTCCAAGGAATCTCAAGAAAAATTTGTTATTTTCGTGAAACTTCTTAAGAGGCCAATATATTTTTTTTTGAAAATTAATTTTTTTACGGAAAATTTAACTATTCCCCTTTTGGGTGAAAAAGTATCTTCTTCAGTTGAAAATTCAACTACTTGCTTGAAAATTTATGTATTTTGTTAAAAATTCGTCTTTTGAGGTGAAATATCAATCTTGATAGAGTCTAATTCATCTTTTTTTGTTCAAAATTTAAGTATTTTGTCGACAATATTTTTATTTCGTTAAAAATTATTTTTTTACTGAAAATGTAACTATTCTTCTTTTGGGTAAAAATGTATCTTCTTCAGTTGAAAATTCAACTATTTGGTTGAAAATTTATGTATTCATTTCATTGTTTGAAAATTAAACTATTAGATTGAAAATTCCTTTAAAAATTCAAATATTTGGTTGAAAATTTATGTATCTTGTTCAAAATTAATCTTCTTGGTAGAAGACTGATCCTTCTGGTTAAAAATTTTATATCTTTGGTTGAAAATTAGTTTTTCAATTAAAATTAATTTTCTTTAATTTAATCTTTTCGGTAGAAAATTCATCTGTTTGACTGAAAGTTCAACTTTCTTTGAAAATTTATTTTAATTAGTTGAAAATTAATTATTGCAATGGAAATTAAACTATTCTATTTTAAGTGAAAAATGTATCTGTTTTATGTGAAAATTCAACTATTTTGTTGAAAATTCGCCGTTTTGGTAGAAATGTAATCTCATTAGTTTGGAACTTTATCTTTGGTTACAAATGTACTATTTTCTTAAAAATTAGAGTTCATATTTTCGGGCTGAAAATTCAACTTTTTTGTAGAAAATTCGTATTTTTGGTCAGAAAATTCAACAATTTATTAAAAAATTCAACTGCTTTGTTGAAAATTAATTTTTTCTATTGAAAATTAATTTTTTATATGAAAATTTAACTATTTAATTTTTAGTTAAAATTTGATATTTTTACGTTTAAAAATTCATTTCTTTGGTTTAAAATTTAACTATTCTGTTAAAAATGAACTTTTTTGTTGAAAATTCATATTTTTGGATTGAAAATTCTGCTGTTTTGTAGAAAATTCTTTTTTTTTTTGCCTGAAAATTCAAGTATTTTGTAGAAAAGTCGTCTTTTTGGCCTGAAAATTCAACAATTTGGTATAAAATTGAACTATTTAGTTGAACTTTTTTTGTACAAAATTAGTTTTTTCTATTTTTGAATTAATTTTGTTTCAAATGAAAATGTAACTATTTCATTTTTAGCTAAAAATTGATCTTTTTACGTTTATGAATGAATTTTTTTGGTTACAAATTTAACTATCTTGTTGAAAATTTATAATTTTGGATTGAAGATTCTACTGTTTTGTAGAAAATTCGTGTTTTAGGCCTGAAAATTCAACTTTGAATTGAACCAAAAAAGACGAATTTCCAACAAATTTCATAATTTTTCAACTAAATAGTTGAATTTTTAAACTTAAAAAGATCAGTATTTAGTCAGAAATGAAGTTAAATTTTCAGAAAAATATATTTTTAACCAAATAGTTGAATATTTTTAACTGACTCGAATTTTTCTTAAAATTTGGAAAAATCATTAAAAATGTAAAAAAATTGTCTTAAAATCTTACAAATTTTCCCAGAAATTTTAATAAAATTGGTTTATTCTCTTCAAATCTTATAAATATTTCTTGAATTTACTTGATTTTTTTTATTGTTTAATCTTACGAAATTGAAACATTTTGCTTTAAAATATTCTACACTATTTTTTTTTAATTTTAGGCTATCGTTTGAAATGTTTGAAATTTTTTTCCATTTTTTTATAGTTTATTCTTCAAAGTAAAAAATTATTTAAAATTCCCCCAAGAATCTTAAGAAAATTCTTTTTTTTTTTTAATCTTTTCAGAATTTCTAAACCTTGTAATCTTTCAAAATTATTCAAATTTTTTCTGATTTCTGTTAAATTCTGCAAAATTAAAAAAATTGCCTTAAAATATTTCAGATTCTTTTTTGACAATTTTGACACACGATTGAAACCCGAAAAACCTCCTTTAAATTTATTATAATGAATCATCGTGAAAGCATTAAATCAATTTTAGAAAACCTTTGGAAATGTTTTAAAATCTTCTTAAATATTCTCTTTAAATTAATTTTACAAAATAAAAAATCATTTTAATTTTTCTTAGAAACGTGATGATTTTTTTCATTTACATGAAACTTTACAAAAATTTAAAAATATCTTTTCAAGTTTTAATTATTTTTGAGTCTTTTCAAAACTTCTAAATATCTCTTAAACTTACTCAGTTTTTTTCACTATCAGCAAAAATAATATAAAATAATTTTTTTTTAACTTTCAACTAAAATGATAAATCTCCAACTGAAATAGTTGGATTTTAAATCAAAAAGATGAATTTTCAAACAAAATAGTTAAGTTTCTAATCAAAGTGATGAATTTTCAACTAAAATGATGAATTTTTCAAGAAAATACATGAATTTTCAACGAAATAGTAGAATTTTTCGTAGAAAAATTAATATTCGACAAAATAAATCAATTTCTAACTAAAATTATGGAATATGAAATTGTATTAGTTACACTTTCAGTTTAAAAAAATAGTTACTTTTTCAACAAAATTGATAAATTTCCAGCTAAAATGATAAATCTTAAATTGGAATAGTTGAATTTTCAACCAAATAGTTGAATTTTAAACTGAAAAAGATAATTTTCAAAAAAAAATGGAGTGATTTTCCAGTTAAAAAAAAATAATTTTGAACCAAACTGATAAATTTTCAACCAATAAGATTAATTTCTACCAAAAAACAAACAAACGAATTTTCAACTAAAAAAGACAAATTGTCAACCAAAAATTGAACAGTTAAATTTTTGATTAAACAAATTAATTTTCAGTTGAAAAATTAATTTTCAACGAAAGAGATGAATTTTCAACAAAAAATGGTGGAATATTTAATTCGAGTAATTCACGTTTAAAAAAATAACTATCAGCAAAAATAATATAAAATAATTTTTTTTTAACTTTCAACTAAAATGATAAATCTCCAACTGAAATAGTTGAGACAAAAAAAAATTTTAATTGAATATTAATCCAGAAAAGATTCCAGTTGACTTTTCAAGACCAAAATATTAATTTTTTAACAAAAAATAAGTTTCTAGGATCAAAATTGAATTTTTCATCCAGAAAAACGAAATTCTTCAACCAAAAGGAATAAATTTTTAACGAAATAGTTGAATTTTTTACCAAATAGTTGAATTTTTATTCAATAAAGGTTAAATTTGTTCTAAAACAGATGAATTTCTAATGAAAAAAGGCCAATTTTTTTTAGTTGATCTTTTATCTAGAAAAGCTTTCAGTTTATTTTTTAACACCAAAATTTAAATTTTAAACGAAAAGTAAATTATCTAGGAAATAGTTACATTTTCAACAAAACATAATTTTCTACCAAAAGTATGACTTTCTATCAAAATAGTTTTATTTTCAACCAAACATTTGCATTGTTATCCAAGAAAGATGCATTTTTTTAAAACAGACAAATTTTTAATAATAAAAAAAATTAAAAAAATTTAAAAAAAGTTGAATTTTCATCCAAAAAAGGTTTCAGTTCTCTTTGCAACACCAACATATTAGATTTAACAAAAATTTAAATTTTCTACAAAATTGCTGAATTTTAAACCAAACGGTTGCATTCTTATCCAAAAAAGATTAAATTTTTCTTGAAACAGAGGAATTATTATTTAAAAAGAAATTCTTTTTTTAATTGAATATTTATCCAGAAAAGATTCCAGTTGACTTCTCAAGACCAAAATATGAATTTATTAATTTCTTTGGTTCACAATTTAACTACTTTGTTGAAAATTCGTCTTTTGTGACAGAATATTAAGTTTCTTGGTGAAAAATTCATCTTTTTGGTTGCAAATTCATTTCCTCGGTTAAAAATTTAACTATTTTATTGAAAATTTGTTGTTTACGGTTAAATATTAATTTTTTTAACTGGCGTTCTAATTTGAGTTGAAATTTTATTTTTTGTTGTTGAAAATTCATGTATTTTGTTGAAAAATCGTCTTTCGTGATGGAAAACTAATCTATTTTGTAGAAAATTATTATTTTTTTGGTTAAAAGTTCTTCATTTTGGTTAAAAATTCATGTATTTTGATTGAACGTTAATTTCATTAGTTGAAAATTGAACTTGAAATAAAAATTTATAACGGTCAGGGAAAATGAAAAATTGGTCCAGAAAAAGTCAGGGAAAATTAGAAAATTTCAAAATTGGTATTTTATAGCAACCCGGGTTTTTAAACAAAGCGCCTTAAGTTGAATTGTATTAGGGGTGAGGGAAATTACTGGTTGAAATGCTTGGTGACCATCTGGTCACCTTAGAAAAAGGGGAATTTTTCAAACAAGGAAAAACGCAGAGGAATGACTGCTTTCCCTGGAAATAAAATCGACATTTTTTTACTTTTACGTTTACGTTCAAAAAAGTGTGACATACTTTTTGAACGGCCCCTAGAATAGATATAAAAGTAAGAATACTCACTTGGTGATCGTATTTGAAACGGATGTTCAACTAGATTTTTATTAGGTTACACGAAATTTTAAAGCTGTTACAGGATGTAAGGTATTTCAACAGACTTAATGGAAAACGAAAAAAAATCCTTCTAATTCACAATTGAAAGTATATTTCTCAATGATATGATTTATCAAATGTGGCTTGACATTGAAAACTTGATGGCTCAAATGCTCAAAAGGTGAAAGAAAATGAATCTCAACCAAAAAAAAAAATTTTGTCAAGACAGAAAAAGACTTTTTGACCAAATAGAAATAGATCTATTTTTCTATGAAAAATATCAATTTTGAACCAAAAGTGATACAGCTAAATTATCAGTCAACAAAATGAATAAATATTCAAACAAATAGTTAAATTCTCAACTAGAAACAAATTTCAATTAAAAATATCAATTTTCAACTAAAAGTAGTATAGCTGAATTTTCAGTAGATGAACTTTCATTCGAGTAGGTTAATTTGCAACTAAAAAAGTCAAATTTCTAACAAAAAATATAATAGTTGATGATTCATTCAACCGGAAGAGATACATTTTCAACCAAACAGTGCCATGTTCAACCAAAAAGGATTTAGTTTCTACTGAAATAGATACATTCTTAAAGCTAATTGATGATTTTCCGACAAAAGAGTTGAATTTTCAACCAACGAAACATTTTCAAATCAAGAAAGAAAAAAATTTCAACAAAATTATTATTATGCATTATTTTTTACAGTTACATGCTGAATGATGCTTTTGAAAACCGTTTATATTTCTAACAATAGGACATAAATTTTTGGGTAGAAAATTATTCTTATTTCTTGAGAGTTCAGCTTATTGGTTGAGAATTCAACTATATTATTAAAAATTTATCTTTCTTGATTAAAAATGATCTTTTTTGTTAAAAATGAATCTTTTCCGATTTAAAGGTCCACTTTTTTCTAAAACATTTGACTTTTTAGCTTGAAAACTTAACGGTTTTGTTGAAAATTTATCTTTTTGGCTTGAAAATTCAATAATTTGATAGAAAATTGAACTGTTGGGTTGAAAATGAAACTTTTTTTGTTGAAAAATCATATTTTTTAGTTGAAAATTTAAAGTTTTGTAGAAAATTCAAAGTATTGTAGAAAATTCGTCTATTTGACTTTAAAATTAAATAATTTGGTTGAAAATTCATATTTTAGGAAGAAAATTCAACATCTTTGTTCAAATTAATTTTTTTTTTGTTAAAAATTATTTTTGTTTTCGTCTGAAAAACTAACTATTCCATGTTTGGTTAAAACTTTATCCTGTATATTAGATAAGTTGGAAATTCGTCTTTTTTAATAGTACATTAATCTTCTTGGTCGAAAATTCATCTTTTTGGTTGAAAATTTAACAATTTTGTTGAAAATTCGTTTTTTGCTTGTTGAAAAGTTGTCTTTCTGGGTAGAAAATTAATCTTTTTTGTTGAAAATTCAACTATTTGGTGGAAAATGCATATATTTTGTTAAAAAGTCATATTTTTTGGGTAGAAAATTATTCTTATTTCTTGAGAGTTCAGCTTATTGGAATTTTCAAGCATAGAAATGAACTTTCTATCGAAAAAAAAATGTTCTACTAGAAAAATCGAAATTTTAACAAAATGCAAGAATTTTTAACGAAATAGTTGAATATATTACTAAAAAAAAAATAGCTACCAGAAATGGAATAGTTACATTTAGAGTTAAAAACAATAATTTTCATTTTAAAAAAACACGAATTTTCAACAAAATATTTACATTTTTTAACAAAAAAATGCATTTTCAACTAAAATGATAAACTTTAATGCAAAAAATTTAATTTTCAACCAAATAGTTGAATTTTCAACGTAAAAATACATTCTTTAAGCAAAATTAAATAGTTAAATTTTCAGTTAAAAATTTAATTTAAACAAAAAAACGAATTTTTAACACAATAGTTAAATTTTGGACCAAAGAAATTAAGTTTCAATCAAGAAGATCAATTTTCTACCAAAAACGTCGAATTTTCAACAAACTAATTAAATTTTCAAAAAAAAAAGTTCCAGGCAATAAGATAAATTT
>JAABKJ010075445.1:251906568-251929406 GCA_011634705.1 Andricus grossulariae
TTAACAAAATAGTTGAATACTCAACCAACACAGATTACTTTACAAAAAAGAGATCATTTTTCTACCAAAAAAGCAGAACTTTGAACCAAATGGCTGAATTTTTAAATAAAAAATATCAAACTTCAACCAAAAACAGTTACACTTTCAACCAAATAGTTACATTTTCAAGACAGAAGGTTGAATTTACTATCCAAAAAGAGGAACTTTCAATGAAATAGTTAAAATTTCAACAAAATAATTGATTTTTCAACAAAATAATTAAATTTTTAACAAAATAGTTAACTTTTCAATCTACAATAAATCATTTTTAACCAAATGCTTGAATTTTAATAAAAAAAAGCTTAATCCTCAACGAACAATATAATAATTAATATTTCAACGAAGAAAAATTTTTGTTTTGAATAAAAAACAGTAGAATCACCTATTTGGTTGATAATTTATATTGTTTGGCAGAAAATTAATGTTCTTATTAGAAAGTTAATCTTCTTTTTTGAAAATTCATCTTTCTGGTTAAAAATTCAAGTATCTCAGTTTGAGATTCATCATTTTATTGAAAAATGCATCAGTTTTGTTGAAAATTAATTTTTTGAACTGAAAATGCAACTATTCCATTTTTGGTTGAAAATTGATCTTTTTTTAGTTGAAAATTCAACTATTTTATTCAAAATTCATGTATTTTATTGAAAAATCGTCTTCTTTGTAGAAAATTAATATTCTGTTTGAAAATTCATCTTTTTGGTTGAAGATTCAAGTATTCTAGTTAAATATTCATCATTTTAATCAAAAAATCATGAGTTTGGTTGAAAACTAATTTTTTTAACTGAAAATTCAAGTATTCCATTTCTGGTTGAAAATTGATATTTTTGAGTTGAAAATTCACCTATTTTATTGACAATTCATGTATTTTGTTAAAAAATCGTCTTGTTCCAGTTAAAATCATCATTTTAGTTGAAAATTCACCTTTTTCGTTAAAAATTTAGCTATTTCAGTTAAAGATTCATAATTTTAGTTAAAAACTCATCAGTTCGGTTGAAAATTAATTTTTTTTAACTGAAAATTTAACTATTCATTTTTTGGTTGAAAATAAGATTTTAGGTTGAAAATTCAAAACATTGTTGGGAAATTAATTATTTTAACTGCAAACATAACTACGTCATTTGTGGT
Source organism: Andricus grossulariae (assembly GCA_011634705.1). NCBI lineage: Eukaryota > Metazoa > Arthropoda > Insecta > Hymenoptera > Cynipidae > Andricus > Andricus grossulariae. The sequence goes on from JAABKJ010075445.1 coordinate 251,907,733, forward strand.
TGAAAATTAATCACCCTGCCCCGCCGTACTCCCGATTGTACCAAGCCGTTTTGACGGCCTTCCGTTCCAGGTAGGCAGGTGTGCTCATGCCGAACACTTCCAGGGGGTAGTCCTTACCCGTGTCCAAAAGCCAGAAGTCAGGGAAAACCTCACTTTCATCAGCGTCGTAGCGAAGAGGTTTATCGAAGCTGCGGCCAGCGGCGTGGAGCATGGCCTCAATCACCCCTTCGTAATCTGAGTCGACAGGAATCCAACGCTCACTGACCTGCATCAGGGCCAGCTCAACGACATCTGCTTGCGAAAACGACTCGCCCTTCCGCGGCGTAACCTGAGCGATGGCGATAACTCGACTTCCGCGCTTCCAGGCGGAAAGTTCTCTCTCGAATCTGCGGGCGGCGGTTGCCCAGACTGCCGGGGGCAAATTCAGCATGGGCATCCCGAAGGGCCCGGCCAGAGGCAATCTGCTGATGTCTCCAGAATGGCGTTCAGGGTTATAGCGGGCCAGCGGCGATATCGCGACGAGCCGGAGATCTCGAGTCATCGCCGCCTTGGCGATCGCCTGGTTGCGAGCCGCCCCCTTGCTGTCCTTTTGTGCAGCCAACAGCAGCACTTCGCTCAACTTCATTCGGCTTGCGGCTACACGTTCAGCAGCTTGCAGAAGCGCGTAGTTCACAATGCCACTGTTGCGCTTGCCCTCCATTGCTGGATACCAGGTAGAGAGTCGAGACTCAGACCAAAGCAGGTGCAGAAGCCCAAGCAACGTCATAGCCGCTGCGACTTCGGTCGGCTGGATTCGATGCTTGCGAGCCAGGGTATAAATAGTGTCCAGGCGCTCTTCTATTTCCTGCAGGCGAGCTGGGTCGGCGTCGAAATGGTCCAGGAAGCGATTGAGTTCGCCCACGGCTTCCTCGACCTGGATCTGTGCGCTGGTCAGCAGGGTGGTCGCTTCGCTCAGTGAGCCGGAAGCATTGTTCACACTGGACAGGCGGTTGAGGCTGGCGGTCAGTGCGTTGAGCACATTGCCGGAGTCGCTCTCGCTGCATTGCTCGACCACTTGGCGGCAGATGCCCAGCAAGGTTTCGGCGTTGGTCAGGTTCTTGTGTTCCTGCTCAAGTTGCTCCAGCTCTGTCTCACCCAGGCCAAGGCTTTCGAGCTCTTCCAATTGGTAGCTGAGCAACTGGTGGCGGGCGCGTTGTTCGTCGCCGGAGTTGGAGAGGCGTTCCAGTTCCTGGCGTGTCTGGCGCCAGCGTTGGGCGGCCAGTTGAACTTGCCGGGAAAGATCGGTGGCGCCGGCGTACTCATCGAGCAGGCGACGGTGGGTATCGGTTTTCAGCAGGGATTGGTGTTCGTGCTGGCTGTGGATATCGATCAGCAATTCGCCCAGGGCTTTCAGGTCGCCCAGTGGGCAAGGCGTGCCGTTGATATAGCCGCGGGAGCGCCCCTCGGCGGTGATCACCCGGCGCAGAATGCAGGGGCCTTCATTATTAAGGTCGCGCTCGGCCAGCCATGCTTCGGCTTCGGGGATGTCCAAATTTGATTACCGAAGAAATATGGAACAAAAATTATTTTATAAATGCAAATACTAAATATTTTAAGTTTTCAATTGTCATATTACATATCATCTGAAACAGTAATAATTATTTAACTTGTTTAAATGCGAAATTATTGGTGTTCACATAAGTACAAATGTGATCACTGAAGAAATATGGAACACAAATTATTTTACAAATGCAAATACTAAATATTTTGAGTACTAAATATTTTCAAATAATAAATATTTTCAATTTTTATATTACAGATGATCTGCAACAGTAATAATTATCTATCTTGTTTGAATGCGAAATTATTTGTGTTTACGTATGTGCAAATTTGATTACTGAAGAAATATGGAACAAAAATTATTTTATAAATGCAAATACTAAATATTTTAAGTTTTCAATTGTCATATTATATATGATCTGAAACATTAATAATTATCTAACTTGTTTGAATGCGAAATTATTGGTGTTCACATATGTACAAATTTGATGACTGATGAAATATGGAACACAAAATATTTTACAAATGCAAATACTGAATATTTTAAAATACTAAATATTTTCAAATAATAAATATTTTCAGTTTTCAATTTTTATATTACAGATGATCTGAAACAGTAATAATTATCTATCTTGTTTGAATGCGAAATTATTTGTGTTTACGTATGTGCAAATTTGATTACCGAAGAAATATGGAACAAAAATTATTTTATAAATGCAAATACTAAATATTTTAAGTTTTCAATTTTATAGGCAAACTGAGTTAGTAGAATCCCATAAGAAAATCCAAATGCTTCTGTTTAGAAACTCATTCTTTTTAATTCAAAAGTCGGCTATTATATTTCTGAAATTCTGCTATTTTCTTGAAAATTTAACAGTTTTGTCAGAAAGGCATATTTTTTTATCAAAAATATAACTGTTTTCTTGAACATTTCTGGTTTTGGATAAGAAATGTGACCTTTTGGTTGGAAGTTAATCATTTTTAATTCAAAACTCTCTGATTACATTTTTGCCTGATAATTTATCTCTCTTAATTAGAGAAATAATTATTTTGTGGGAAATTCAACTAATTTGTCGAAATTTAAAATACCTTGTAAAAATTAATTTATTTTGTTGATTCATGTCTGGTTGAAGAGTAAACTGTTTTTTTGAAAACTACTTATTTTGCTTAAAATTGTTTTGAATCTAGGATGTTTATAGTAAATGACATCTTGTCAGCAGTCCACTTACTTTTAATTTAAAAAATTTCCATTTTATATTGTCAATTTTTAATAAACCTTCTCACTTCAAATAATTTAAAAATGCACTTTTCAAAATACCAACAATTAAAAGTTAAGAGCGTTTCAAATTGAAAGTTTTTGATAGAAACGCTGAAAAAATATCAAGCAATCACGGATGTTATAATTGCGTTGAAGTTCGAGTATCAAAAATTAAACAATTTTTGATGTTACAAGGTGATTTCTAATTTGTTCAGAAATTAACCAATTAACAGATAAACGTTAATAATCATTGAATTTTAAAGAAGATTTACAATTTGGAACAATTTTTTGTTATGTTACTGTTTTTCGTCGACAATTTGTATTTCTATTAAAAAAATATTATATTTCAAACAATATTTACAATTTTTCAATAACCTCAGGTTATGTGAGTGTTGCACCTCAAATTGATATTTTTAAACAAAAATTAACAAGCTTGAACAATTTCGGATTCTTTTAGTATTTTTTGTCGTAAATTGAAATTTTTATTGTAAATTCATGAGATTTTAAAGCAGATATGTAATTTTTTAACCATTTTAGGTTACGTTGTTTTACATCGAAAATTGGTATTTTCAAATAAAATTCGTTATAATTTGAATAATATTTAGAATATTTTAATAATTTTGGTTTATGTAAGTGTTTTTCGTCGAAATTTTGTTTTTTAATATAAAAACTATATTCCAAACATTTCAAAAAATATTCCCAACTTTTTAACAATTTTAGGTTAGGTTGGCGTTTTAAACCGGAAGTCGGTATTTTTAGTAAAAAATAATTGGATTTCAAAGAAGATTGAAAATGTTTGTACAATTGTAGTTGAGTTAGCGTTTTTCACCGAAAAATCGTTATTGATTTCAAAGAAGATTTTTAATTTGGAAACAATTTAAGGTTATGTTAACGTTTTCAACCGGAAATCGGTTTTTTAATAAAAAATCATTGAATTTTAAAGAAGATTTACAATTTGGAACAATTTTTTGTTATGTTACTGTTTTTCGTCGACAATTTGTATTTTTGATTGGAAAATTCATCTCTTTTGGTAGAAAATTAATGTTCTTGGTAGAAAATTTAACTATTTGGTTGAAAATGGCCTTTTTTGTTGAAAAATAAACTATTTTGGTAGAAAATAAAACTATTTAATTGAAAATGAAAACATTTTGTTGGAAATTTGTTTTTTATTTGGCAATTTTACTATTCCTTTTTTGGTTCAAAATTTATCCTTTATAAGTTGAAAATTCAACTTTTTGGTAGAAAATACATGTATTTTTTATTGAAAATACGTCTATTTGGGTAGAAGATTAATCTTGATTGTGGAAAATTCATCATTTTGGTTGAGGATTCAACTGTTTTGTGAAAAATTCTCCATTTTAGTTTAATTCAATTTGTAGAAAATTCGCTTTTGCTGTTTAAAAGTGAACTATTTTCTAAAAAGTTCGACTGTTTAGCTAATTTGATGAACAATAATTCTTCTATGTTGAAAATTTATCTATTTAGTAGAGGATTCAACAATTTTGTTCAAAATTTGTCTTTTTTAGTTGAATTCAAGTGCCTAATAATTCGTTTTATTGAAAAGTAATTGAAAACTTATCTTTTGTAGTTGAAAATTTAACTATTTCTTTGAAAATTTATATATTTTGTTGAAAATTCTTTTCTTCGGTTTGAAAATTCAACTGTTTTTCAGAAAAGTCATCTTTTTGATTGGAAAATTCATCTCTTTTGGTAGAAAATTAATGTTCTTGGTAGAAAATTTAACTATTTGGTTGAAAATGTACAAGTAGATCGACTACCATCATTCTGCCTACATCTGATGGAACATCAGTGCAACCGTACTATTGAAGGATATCAACTTCAAAACAAAATTTCAATTGTCCAAAAAACTTGAAAAGAAATCAAGATGTTAGTTACAGAACTTACTCGTCGATAAAAGATTTCAGTAGGAACCAAGCTACAGAAAGGGATGAGAAAGAGGCGAAATACATCTAAGCTTGGATTCTTAGAAGGAATGGCGGGGCATGTAGCCAATCTTCTCACATATGGCGATGGGCAACAAATCGAAGAACAAATTGAGAACCCTGAAGACGCCTTCGCTTAAATCTCTTATCCTGTGGCCAAGCAAACCCGTATCGTCCGTTCTTATCTAGATGAGATTCAACGCAAAATACAGGTTAACATGAAGAAACAAGATGATACAAATAAAGAACTGTCCCGAATTGCCTACAAGATTATTCGCGATACAGAGTTGATAGCTGAGATCAATTAAAAAATATGTAATATATGTAATGTGTCAAATTCACTCTTCATTTTTAACTTTGGAGCAATTAGAGATAATATTTCGAGGTATCCAAGATCAGGCGTCGAGATTCGCCTTTTCAGTTTTCGGGACAGAAAACAGCGTTGGAGACCTTATCACAACAATAACCAGTACCTTTTTCGGCCGAAAAAGCGTATTCAAAATACTTCAAGACCTTCCACTAATAGAAAGATTGGATTATAGTATATACCATTTACATGCAGTACCAATAGACGTTTTAAATATTTCAATGATTCCAAACGAATAAAAAAGATTTCACAAATAATCCAAAGATTTTATGAGGATTTCAAAAGATTTCAAGAATTTCAAAAGATTTCAACAAGGGACACCAGACGTCAAAGATTTCAAAACATTTCAAAGATTTTAAACGATTTCCAAATTTTTTAGAAGATTTTAAAAAAGTTCACCAAGGTTTTAAATATTTCAATGAATCCAAACGAATAAAAAAGATTTCACAAATATTTCAAAGATGTCATGAAGATTTCAAAAGATTTCAAGAATTTCAAAGATTTCAACAAAGGACACCAGATGTCAGAGATTTTAAACGATTTCCAAATTTGTTTGAAGATTTCAAAAGATTTCAGAAAGACTTCACAAATACTCTAAAGAATGGATGAGGATTTCAAAAGATTTAAAGAATTTCAACAAGGGACACCAGATGTCAAATATTTCAAAACATTTCAGATTTTAAACGATTTCCAACATTTTTAGAAGATTTCAAAAGATTTCAGAAAGATTTCACAAACATTCCAAAGAATTCATGAGGATTTCAAAAGATTTCAAGAATTTCAAAAGATTTCAACAAGGGACACCAGATGTCAAAGATTTCAAAACATTTCAAAGATTTTAAACGATTTCGAAATTTTTTAGAAGATTTTAAAAAAGTTCACAAAAGTTTTAAATATTTCAATGATTCCAAACGAATAAAAAAGATTTCACAAATAATCCAAAGATTTTATGAGGATTTCAAAAATATTGTCCTTTTTTTTATTTTACATTATCAAAAATAATTTGATCTCGAATGCTTTAAATCCGAAATTATTATTAATTATTTCTACAAATTTCTAAACTGATCATTAAAAAATGTGTTCGATTAACAACTAGCATTCACTGCTAGTTAAATAATAATTTGAATAAATCTCACCCATTCTTGTGTGATCAGGATTCCAAAGAAGGTTCCAAATTCTAACTCGTTTTTCGACTGGTATGACATCAACCACTCGATCCAAGCTGGAAAGAATGGCAATTTTCGCAAGACGACGATCCCGTTCCCAATACGTCCACTGAACAATCAATTCACCACTTACTTTGTTGAAGGTCAAGTTTTCCACAGCTCCAGTAAAATCGATTCTTCGATACTGCAAAGGGGTTTGTGTATTGACATTCCAAATAGTCAAAGAACCGTCACAAAATCCACCACCAACGCAAAGAATTTTGCTATCCCATGGATGCCAAGCAAGAGCCTTTCGTAAAAAGAAAGAAAAACATAATTACTTCATGAAGAATAATTTTACAATCAAAATTAAAATTGATAATAGACGATTGAGAATTAAAAATGTATCTGACCTTCACGCGTTTGTAGTAGCGAATATTCATATAAGGCTCAAAACTAGGCCAGGAATAAAGTTTGACAGTTGTATCCTGGAGAGACAAAGCTAAAAATCTGTCGTTGGGTGACAAAGTGAAATAAACGATTTCAGTTTCACAGGATATACTTATTCGCTTTTTAGCGTACAGTGCTTAACTGATCGTAATCGACAAAGGTATACGCTACCGCAGACAGTACAATCTTGGGAGGAAACTCACAGACAACGCGCCAAATTATTATCGAGAAAAGAAAAAAATACAAACTCCGTAACATTAGACAAGTATTTTCGAAGCTTTGCGTGCTTTTGCTCACCTTATGCCATCTTACTGATGACACTATGAAAAAGAGAAAATATTATTTCACTGCAAATTTTAAAAATAGGCTCATACAAATTTGCTTTCAATTTTAAATCTCTTATGCTCAATACTTTCCTCAGTATAATCAAATTTTGTTTTAATTTACTACTAAAAATTAATAGTTATGGAACTTGTGTAATGATTGTAATTATGTTACCCATTCACAGGTTGAAATCGACTTTCAACAAATTATTGAGGACTACGCAAGGACAAATTTAATACCGAAAGATGAAGTTACCAAGCACAGTTCTTTATTTTCAGTCAAATGGCCTAATGTAGCCAACAAAGTTTTGATACTTTCGAAAAAATCTCGAATTCCAGAAGTTAAATAGTTTTTAGCTGCAAAAAAATATTTAATTACAGCGGGTATATAATTCAGATCATTAATATTATACACTTCAAAAAATGTTTTACATTTAATATTAAGTTAAATTTTCTTTCAGGCACTCACAATAGTTTATTGGGATTGATTCTATTGCCTTTATGTATCAAAGCAAATCAAGCTGGTAAAAACAAAGACAGCTTCACAAAAGATGAAATATAACGAGGCAGCAACCATTTCTTTTCCCCAAGATGTTTCGTAAAACATTTCAAGTTTGTGCCTTGGATCTAGAATTATAACCGCACAGTAGATCCAGTTACTCTTCAGATAATGTTTCAGTAACTTGTCTTTTGCAGCTGCCAATGCTTCCAGCACGAATTCATGAACCGCGCTAGGATCAGTTATATTCGTTAGATCAGTTATGGATTCTTCTTTCTTGTTTAAAAGCATATTGAATCCGACTACTATCAAAAGGAGGGTGGCGTAATTTTCGCCGCAAAGAGCATTAGTCAAAAGTTTAAAGTGGCGAGGGTATTCAAAAACTCTTGACAGCAGCAACCACTCGTACTCAGAAATGAGATACTTCTTCAGTTCCGGATTTAATTTGCACAAAAGAGTTAATGGACGTTGCATTCTCGTCCTAGTCCAAATCATGAAATACGTCGAATTCCACCTTATAGACATGTCAATATTAGGTTGCAACATCTCCATCCCGATCATTTCACAACAACATTTCAGCTTAATCTGCCATTTTTCGGACCTCTTCAGTAGTTTGAAAAGATTTCGTCGTTTCACGGAAGGAAACATCATCTCTTTATCATCTTCGATGTTTTCAGCCTCATCTTGTCCTTCAACAGTTCCATCAAAATTGTCTTCATTTTCTCCGTCATGAATTTCATCAATTTTTAATACGCCTAGCATATCTTGGACACTCAGATTTAAGATGTGTGCGTAACATCTGAAGTGTCCATCTTCGTTGGTTAAAAATTCAATTGATTAGTTGAAAATTGAACTAATTTGTTGAACTTTTTTTTTTTTAAGATTCATCCCTTTGTTTGAAAATTTAACTATTTTGTTGAAAATTAGTTTCTTTTTTGATTGGGACCTCATTTTTTGAATTGAAAATTTAACAATATTTCCATTTTTAGTTGAAAAATAATTTTCTAAATTGAAAATTTAACCATCCGCTTTTCAGTTGAAAATTCATCATTTTTGGTTGAAAATTCAACTATGTGGTTGAAAGTTCGCTTAAAAGTTAATTATATCGTTAAAAAGTCAACTATCATATTTTTTGTGTGGAAATTCATCTCTTTTGGTTAAAAATTCAATTAATTGGTTGAAAATTGAACTAATTTGTTAAACTTTTTTTGTTTTTTGTTTTGAAGATTCATCCATTTGGTTGAAAATTTTACTATTTTGATGAAAATTCGTTTATTTTTTGATTCAAAACTAATTTTTTGAATTGAAAATTTAACAATAATTCCATTTTTAGTTGAAAATTAATTTGCTAAATTGAAAATTTAACCATCCCATCTTTAGATGAAAATTTATCATTTTTGGTTGAAAATTCAACTATGTGGTTGAAAGTTCGCTTAAAAGTTAATTTTCCCATTGAAAAGTCAACTATAATATTTTTTGTGTAGAAATTAATCTCTCTTGGTTAAAAATTCAATTGATTAGTTGAAAATTGAACTAATTTGTTGAACTTTTTTTTTTTTAAGATTCATCCCTTTAAAAAGTTAATTTTCTACTGAACTGATCAAATTTTCAACCAAAAATAAAATAGTTAGATTTACAGTTTAAAAAATTAATTTTTAACAACAAAAAAAAAGAAAAAAAAAGAATTTTCAACTAATCTTACTAAGAAAAAGTTGAATTTTCAACCTGAGAATATGATTTTTTGACAAAAAAGTTAATTTTCTACTAAACTGGTTAAATTTTCAACCCCAAAAGATAAATTTTCAAATGAAAATAAAATAGTTAGATTTACAGTTTAAGAAATTAATTGTTAAGAAAAAGAAAAAAAAGAATTTTCAACTAAGAAAGTTTTTTAGGTAAAAAGGAAAAACAATTCAACCAAAATGAATACTTTTTAAACCAAAATACTTATTTTAATATGAAAAAGTTGAATTTTCAACCTGAAAATATGAATTTTCGACAGAAAGTTAATTTTTTACTAAACTGGTTGAATTTTCAACCTCAAAAGATAAGTTTTCAACCAAAAATAAAATAGTTAGATTTTCAGTTGAAAAAATTAATTTTTAACAAACAAAAAAAGAGAATTTTCAATTAAGAAAGTTTTTTTTGGGTAAAAAGGAAAAATAATTCAACCAAATTGAATACTTTTTAGACCAAAATACTTATTTTAATATGAAACAGTTGAATTTTCAACCTGAAAATATGAATTTTCGTCAAAAAGTTAATTTTCTACTGAACTGATCAAATTTTCAACCAAAAATAAAATAGTTAGATTTACAGTTTAAAAAATTAAAGATTTATCATTGTAGTTGAGAATTCATTTCTTTGGTCAAGAATTTAACTATTTTGTTGGATTTTTTTTTAAATTAATTTTCTTACCTCAAAATATAACTATTCCATTTTTGGTTGAAAATATACCTTTTCTTAGTTAAAATTCATGTATTTTGTTGAACATTAATTTCTTTGGTTAAAAATCTAACTATTTTGTTGGAAATTTGTTTTTCTTCTTTGGTTAAAAATTAATTTTCTTAGCTAGAAATATAACTATTCCTTTTTTGGTTAAAAATTTATCTTTTTAAGTGGAAAATTAATGTATTTTGTTGAAAATTTGTCTGTTGGTAGAAAGTAACCTTTTTTTACGATTGAAAATCATCTTTTTATTAGAAAATTCAACTAGTTGGTTTAAAATTACTTTTTATTTTATTGAAAATTTATCATTATACTTGAGAATTCATTTCTCTCTTCAACAATTTAACTATTTTGTTCAGAATTTTGTTTGTTTGTTAAAAATTAATTTTATTAGCTGAAAATATAACTTCCATTTTTTGTTGAAAATATACCTTTCTTAGTTAAAATCCATGTATTTGGTTAAAAGTTCGTCTTTTTTCTAGAATATAATCTGTATGGTTGAAAATTCATCTCTTTGGTCGAAAAATCAACTATTTAGTTCAAAATTCTTTTTTATTTTATTGAAGATTTATCATTGTAGTTGAGAATTCATTTCTTTGGTCAAGAATTTAACTATTTTGTTGGATTTTTTTTTAAATTAGTTTTATAAATGGACGTTGATCAATATGAAGGGAGGTAAAAGTACAGAGTTAGTCAGCATGAGAAATAGCAAGGGCGAAATGCTATATGATACAGACGGGATTCTAGACGCTCTTAAAGACTCTTTGAAAGAATGATTAGGAGATGAAGCTATAGAGAATCAGAACTGCGATATAGAAGATAATGCATCAGAAAACTCAATTGATCGATATTTATTAACAAATAAAATTCTTTGATCTTATCGATTTGCAATTTGATTTTTTTCAATTTCAAAAGATTTGCAATTTAAAGTTCTGTAATTCTGAAGATTTGAAATTGAAATTGATTAAGCATTAAGATTTATATTTTAAAGGTATGTAATTTTGAACATTTTTTGTTGAATATGTAATATAGTTTTGAAGATTTACATTGGAAAATAATTTAATTTTTAAGATTTTTTATTGCAGTTTCTTCGATATTGAATGTATATTATCGACATTCTTTTGAAATAGTTAAATTTTTAATTGTTAAAATTGAAATTTGTTTAATTTACCAGATTTATATTTTACAGGTATGTAATTTTGAAAGTTTTTTTAAAATTATGTAGTTCAATTTTTAAAATTTACAATGAAAATTTTTGTAATTTTAAAGATTTAAAATGCAAAAGTTTTTAATTTTGAAAAATGTATAAATAACAATTCTGAAATTGTGATGATTTTGAACATTAAAAATCTAAAGTTTTCAATTTTAAATCTTCCAAATTCATGAAATTTCAAACGCTTTGGTTGAAAATTCACCTCTTTAGTTAGTTAATTTTTTAAATTAAAAATAGAATTATTCCATTTTTGGTTGAAAATTGATATTTTAAATTGAAAATTTATCTTTTCTAATTGGAAAATTAAATATTTTATTAAAAAAGTCATTCTTTTTCGTTAAAAATTCGTCTCTTGTGTTAAAAATTCATTTTTAGAAAATTAATCTTCTTCATTAAAAAATCATCTTTTATTGTGAACAAAAAAAAATCTACTATAAGAGATGACTTTTTAGTAAAATACTTGAATTTTCAACAAAATAATTAAAATTTCCACCTAAAAAGATGAATTCTCAACAAAACGTGTAATAGTTAATATTTCAACAACAAAAAATGAAATTTCATTAAAAAAATAAAATTTAAAACCAAAAAGACGACATTTCAACAAATAAAGATTTTTCAGTCATGAAAGAAAAAAAATGTAATCTAAATTGTTGAACTATTGTATTTCTACTATATATTTCTCGTTAAGTTAAAAATTCTACTATTTCCTTGAAACTTAAATTATTTCCTTGAAATGCAACTATTTTGTTAAAAAGTAATCTTTTTTGGTCAAAAATTCATCTCTTTGGTTAAAAAACTTAACCATTCCATTTTTAGAAACTTAATCTTCTTCTTAAAATAATATTTTGGGTTGAATGCTGAACTCTTTGGTTGAAAATTCACCTCTTTAGTTAGTTAATTTTTTAAATTAAAAATAGAATTATTCCATTTTTGGTTGAAAAATATAATATATAATATATAATATATAATATATAATATACACTACTGTCGGAAATTGTGCGCACGACTCTTGTTAGCGCTATTGAAATCACTGCTGACTTCGAACTACGATATGTCGGCGAAAAAAACAGATAGGGCATTTTTTTCAAAACAGTTGGAAGGCTCATTAAATTCCACGCCTAGAAGTAGCCAATGAATTGTTTTTGACCTTCTGAAAATAATACAGAACGCGAGAAATATAAAAACAAAATTCAAGATTATGTCCAATTTTCCACCTCAACTTCACCTTTTAGCACGACCTAGGGAAATTTTTTGAAAAACCTCAAATTATAAGAAATTGAGCCTAAAGTCTTGTCTTCAATTTAAGCCAAGAAAACTCGAAAAATTGTCATGGGTACCCATGATATGATTAAAAATGTTCAATCGTATCTGAGCCCAATTACTCAAAATTGACACAATTACTTAAAATTGAGCTCACATACGATTGAACCTTTTTAGTCATATCTCGGATAAACATGAAGATTTTTTTAGTTTTCTTGGCCTAAACTAAAGATAGCTTTCAGGCTCGATGCCATATGATTTTGAGGTTTTTGAAAAAAAATTTCTAGGTTGTGCTAAAAGTTGAAGTTGAGGTAGAAAATTTGAGAAAATATTTTTTTTTTTTTACCGAAATATGGCGTTCACAAGAGTCGTGCGCACAATTTCCGAGGATAGTGTATATTATATATTATATATTATATATTATATATGATATATTATAATTGAAGATTTATAATTTTAGTAGAAAGATCATCTCTTTGGGTGAAAATTGAACTATTTTGTTGAAAAATCTTTTTTTTTTAGTTGAAAATGAAGTATTTTAACTAAAAAGTTAAAGATTCTATTTTTGGTTGAAAATTCATGTATTTTGTTAAAAATTCTTCTTTTTGGTAAAAAATATTTCCTCTTTGTTGAAAATTCAACTATTTGGTTGTAAATTTATTTATTTTGTTAAAAATGCTTTTTTTAGTTTAAAATTAACTATTTTAAATAAAAAGTTAAATATTCTATTTTTCGTTGAAAATTTCTCTTTTTAAGTTGAAAATTCATGTATTTTGTTAAAAATTGGTCTTTTTTGGTAAAAAATTATTCCTCTTGGCTGAAAATTCAATTATTTGATTAAAAATTTATTTATTTTGTTGAAAATTCATCTTTTTTAATAGAAAATCAATTTTTTCTTTAAAAATTCAACTGTTTGGTAGAAAATTAATATTTTTTAGTTGAGCATTCAAGTACTTTGTTAAAAATTGTTTTTGGGTTTAATTAAATTGTTTTCAATTTAAAATAAAAATCTTTTTTGTTGAAATATCAACTATTATATTTTTTGTTGAAAATTCATCTTTTTAGACTAAAAATTCAACTTCGTGGTTGAACTACTTTCTTAAAAATTCATTTTTCTAAATTGAAGATTTATAATTTTAGTAGAAAGATCATCTCTTTGGGTGAAAATTGAACTATTTTGTTGAAAAATCTTTTTATTTTCTACTAAAAAGACAAATTTTCAATAAAATACATTATTTTCAACAAAAAACATGAATTTCAAACAAAATACATGAATTTTAAACAAAATACATCAATTTTTAAACAAATAGTTCAATTTTCAACTAAAAGAGGAACATTTTTAACCAGAAATTGAATAGTTTAATTTTCAACTAAAAAGGTTCGTTTTTAACCAAAAATAGAATAGTCAAATTTCCACTTTAAAAATTAATTTTTTAAAAAAGGAAAAGGAATTAAAAAAAAAATTTTAATTTTTTATATTTTCAAACAAAGGTAGTAATTTTTAACAAAAAGATGGATTTTTAACAACAACAAATAAATTTACAGAAAATATTTATATTTTCAAATAAAGAAAGTAATTTTAAAAAAAGATGAATTTTTAACCAAGAATATTAATTTTCGGCCGAAAATACGTTCAAAAAATTAATTTTTATCAAAAAGAAACGAATTTTCAACAACAACAAATAAATTTTCAAACAATCTTTATATTTTCAAACAAAGAAATTAATTTTTAAAAAAACATGCATTTTTGACCAAGAATATTAATTTTCTGCTAAAAAAATGTTCAAAATATTAATTTCTAACAAAAAGAAACGAATTTTCAACAAAATTGTTACATTTTCAACCAAAAGGATGAATTTTTAACCAAGAAGATTCATTTTCTACTAAAAAGACAAATTTTCAATAAAATACATTATTTTCAACAAAAAACATGAATTTCAAACAAAATACATTGAAAATTCAACTATGAACTCTGGTAAAAGTTGAACCACTTTGTTAAAAATTAATTTTTTATTTGAAAATTCATCTCCTGGGTTCAAGATGGAACTATTTTATTGAAAATTTGTTTTTTTGTTGTTGAAAATTAATGTTTTTAATTGAAAATTCAATTATTCCAGTTGAATTAATTCGTTGAAACTGATTTTTTTTTGTTAAAAAATTAATTTTTTATCAAAAAAAAACTTTCATTTTTGGCTGAAAATGATTTTTTTTTAATTGAAAATTCAACTATGCACTCTGAAAAAAGCTGAACCACTTTATTAAAAATTAACTTTTTTATTTGAAAATTCATCTCTTGGGTTCAAGATGGAACTATTTTATTGAAAATTCGTTTTTTTTTTGTTGAAAATTAATTTTTTTAATTGAAAATTTAACTATTCCAGTTGAACTACTTCGTTGAAACTGATTTTTTTTTGTTAAAAATTAACTTTTTTGTTTAAAAATTCATCTCTTGTGTTCAAAATGGAACTATTTTATTGAAAATCCTTTTTTTGGTTGAAAATTAATTTTTTTAGTTGAAAATTTAACTATTACAGTTGAACTACTTCGTTGAAACTGATTTTTTTTGTTAAAAAATTAAATTTTTATGGAAAAAAACTTTCATTTTTGGCTGAAAATGATTTTTTGTTCAAATTGAAAATTCAACTATGAACTCTGGTAAAAGTTGAACCACTTTGTTAAAAATTAATTTTTTATTTGAAAATTCATCTCATCTTGTTGAAAATTTAACTGAGTATTTTCAGTTCAAAGTTCAACTTCTTTGTTAGAAATTAATTTTTTGGTTGGAAATTTATTTATTTTGTTAAAAATTCCGCTACTTTGTTAAAAATGGGATCATTTTGTTGAAAATTTAACTCCCTCATTAAATATTCATCTTTTCGACTAGAAAATTCATCCTTTTGAAATGAAAATTCAACTGCTTTTTAAAAAGTTCGTCTTTTTGGTTTGAAAATTTAACTATTTTGTTGAAAATTTATTTATTTTGTTGAAAATTTCATTATCTTGTTGAAAATTTAACTAAGCATTTCCAGTTCAAAGTTCAACTTCTTTGTTCGAAATTAATTTTTTGGTTGGAAATTTATTTATTTTGTTAAAAATTCAGCTACTTTGTTGAAAATTCGATCGTTTTGTTGTAAATTTAACTCTTTCATTGAATATTCATCTTTTCGAATAGAAAATTCATCCTTTTGGAATAAAAATTCAACTGCCTTTTAAAAAATTCGTATTTTTGGCTTGAAAATTTAACTATTTTGTTAAAAATTTATTTATTTTGTTGAAAATTTCATTATCATGTTGGAAATTTGAATGAGTATTTCCAGTTCAAAGTTCAACTCCTTTGTTAGAAATTAATTTTTTGTTGGTAATTTATTTATTTTGTTGAAAATTTCATAATCTTGTTGAAAATTTAACTGAGTATTTTCAGTTCAAAGTTCAACTTCTTTGTTAGAAATTAATTTTTTGGTTGGAAGAGTTATACCTCTTTTTATGTCCAAAATTATTTTTTTTAAACCAGTTCAGTCGATGTATAGCCTGCAATATGTAACCCAATTGTACAAAAGTCTTAAGATAGATTGACTAGATGAAGCTCTAGTGTCACTTTTTAGGAAATTTTGATTCGTTGATTATTTCTTGAACTATTTTACTTTTTGTGTCCAAAATTTGATTTGTTAGAAGTTCAGTCGACCTGTAGCTTACAATATTCAAAAAATTATTTTGAACATTTTAGGATAAATTGACTAGATGTAACTCCAGAGCCCACTCTCAGGAAATTTGGATTTACTACTTATTTCTAGAGTTATTAAACTTTTCATGTCCAAATTAAATTTTTCAGAAGTTAAGTGAACCTGTAGCTAACAATAATCTAACGATTTGACTATAAAGTTGAGCATGAATTGACTAAATAATGCGTCAATTCCACTTGTTAGAAAATTTGGATTTACGAATTATTTCTAGAGTTATTTCACATTTAAAGGGTGAAATTTGATTTTTTAGCAGTTTAGTTGACCTTCAGCCTAAAATATTCAACCGATTTGGCTAAAAAATTCAGGATGAATTGACTAGATGAAGCTTTAGTGCTAGTCTTAACAAAATTTTGATTCATTAATTATTTCCAGGGTTATTTGACTTTCTATGCTTGAGATTCGATTTTTCAGCAGTTCAGTTAACCTGTAGCCTACAGTATTTAACCGATTTGTCCAAAAATTTTAAGCTGAATTGACTAGATGATCATTTATCATTCATCATTTATCATTCATCATTCATCATTCATCATTCATCATTTATCATTCATCATTTATCATTCATCATTTATCATTCAACATTTATCATTTATCAATTTCTCTCACTGAAATTATCCAAGAAGAACGTGATGGTCATTTCAAAATCGGATAAAAAGCATTACGTCACAAATTTTGTAATTGTTCGGATTGTGAACGAAAATTTCATGCCATTTGTCCGCAGACATTTTTCTTTGCGCAGCACAACAAAAATTTGTATTTAATTATTCTTCAAATATAGACTCACCAAATTTCGAAGAAACTTGAAAATCGAATAAACATAATGCTTACATTGCAGAATTTCAATGAGGAATTAGTTCAAAATGTATTGCAGCTTATGATACTTTCCTTTCATGTAATACAGAAAATTGAACATTATAATGTGCAACAACAATCATGTTCGTTATAAATTTTATACATTTAACAATCGTGGAATACAATTTATGTGAAATGTATTTTAACATTTCAATCATATCATTATAAGATATTTTTATTTCTTGAGTGTATTATATTATACATATATTATACATATAAGGTTTGAAAAAAAATCAATTATGTAAGTTATTGTTCAAATGCAATGCAAATTTTGAAAAAGTTTGCCTGAATAAGAAAGTTATCATTTAGTTTTTAATACGTGGATTCAGTCACTAGAATCAGTGTTTTGATTTCGACGAAAAGTCAGTAATTGCTTTCATGCGATCAATTTAAAGTATTTTTCCAACATAAAAGCGAATTTTCAATACAATAGTTAAATTTTCAATTACAAAAACTAATTTTTGATATCAAAAGTGAATTTTCAACACAATAGTTAAATTTTTAAAGGCAGAAATAAATTTTTAACTTTAATGATGAATCCTGAAATAGAATAGTAAATGAATAGTAAATGACTTAATTTTCAATTTAAAAAAAAAATAATTTTCGACAAAATAGTTCAACTTTCAATCCAAGAGATGAATTTTAAATTAAAATTATGAATCTTCAACTGGAATAGTTTAATTTTCAGATTTAAAAAAGTATTTTTCCAACATAAAAGCGAATTTCCAATACAATAGTTAAATTTTGAAAAAAAAAATTATTTTAAAATAAAATTATGAATCCTTAACTGGGATAGTTAAATTTTCAGATTAAAAAATTATTTTTCCAACATAAAAGTGAATTTTTAATGCAAGAGTTAAATTTTGAAACAAAAAATTATTGGAAAATAAAATGATGAATCCTCAACTGGAATAGTTAAATTTTCAGATTAAAAAAAGTATTTTTCCAACATAAAAGCGAATTTTCAATACAATAGTTAAATTTTGAAACAAAAAATTATTTCGAAATAAAATGATGAATCCTCAACTGGGATAGTTAATTTTTTAGTTGCAGAAATTAATTTGTCATCTAAAAAGTGCAGTTTTACTACAATAGTTAAATTTTCAAAAAAATAGATGAATTTTGAACTAAAATGATGCATCTTCAACAAATTCAACTGTTTTGTTGAAAATTCATCTCCTTAGTTGAAAATTGAAGTATTCTGTTGCAAAAGCGTTTTTTCTTGGTTGAAAATGCGGTTTTTCTTGGTCGAAAATTCGTATTTTTAGTTTGAAAATTTTATTGTTTTTATAAAAAACCTGTTTTTCTTTTTTTGAATTAAAAGTTCAACAGTTTGGTTGAAAATTCAACTGTTTTACTGAATATTCATTTTTTTAGTTAAAAATTGAAGCATTTTGTTGAAAAAGTGTTTTTTCTTGATTGAAAATGACCTTTTTTAAATAAAAAATTCGTATTTTTGGCTTGAAATTTGAACTGTTTGGTTGAAATCTCAACTGCTTTATTAAAAATTGAAGCATTTGGTTAAAAAGGCGTTTTTTCTTGGTTGAAAATAAACTTTTTTGTCGAAAATTCGTATTTTCAGTTTGAAAATTTAATTGTTTTATAGAAAATTCGTTTCCTCGGCTTGAAATTTCAACAGTTTGGTTGAAAATTCAACTGCTTCATTAAAAATCGAAGTATTTTGTTGAAAAGGCATTTTTTCTTGGTTGAAAAAGAACTTTTTTGTCGAAAATTACTATTTGTAGTAAAAAAAATTTAATTGTTTTATAGAAAATTTTGTTTCTATGGCTTGAAATTTCAACATTTTGGTGGAAAATTTAACTGTTTTACTGAAAATTCAATTTTTTTTTTAGTTAAAAATTGAAGCATTTTTTTGAAAAATTGTTTTTTTTTCTTGCTTGAAAGACAATTTATGTTTGTGGGTAGAAAATTCAACTATTTGGTTGAAATTTAATGTTTTTTTGTTAAAAATTCGTCTTTTTCGGTGAAAAATTAATCTTGTTGGTTGAAAATCCATATTTTTGTTTAAAAATTAATTTTTTGTTTGCTTAAAATTCATGATTTTGATTGAACGTTAAACAATTTTGTTTCAAATTCAATTATTTTGTTAAAAATTCATCTATTTTGTTGAAAATTTATCTATTTTGTTAAAAATTTAATTACTTTGTTGAAAATTTAACTGTTTTGTTAAACATTTAACGCTTTTGACAGAAAATTCGTCCTTTTGGATTGAAAATTATTCTTTTATGGTAAAAAAGTCATCTTTTTGTAGTTGAGCATTTAACCATTTGGTTGAAAAGCTATGTATTTTGTTGAAAATTCTACGTTTTTGGTAGAAAATTAATCTTTTCGATTGAAAATTCAACTATTTAATTGAAGATTTATGTTTCTAGGTTAAAAATTCAACTATTTGATTCAAAATTAATGTATTTTGTTAAAAATTCGTCTTTTTCGGTAACAAATTAATCTTGTTGTTTGAAAATCCATATTTTTTGTTTCAAAATTCATTTGCTTGAGCAAGATTCATCATTTCGATTGAAAATTCAACAATATTGTTTGCAATTTAATTATTTTGTTGAAAATTGATCTATTTTGTAAAAAATGTCATTTGGTTGAAGCTTCATCTTTTTAGTTCGAGAATGAAATTTTTCTGGTTGAAAATTCATCTTTTTTAATTTACAAATTCATCTTTTTTGGTAAAAAAGTAACTTTTTTGTTAAAAATTCATCTAAAGTCTTGATTGATTTTTAAAATTCAACTTTTTTTTTTAAATACGTCTTTTTGGTTTAAAAATTCATCTTTTTTGGTAGAAAAGTAACTTTTTGGTTGAAACATCACCTGAAATCTTTTTGAGTTTTAAAATTCAACTATTTTTTTTAAATCTCGTCTTTTTGGTTTAAAAATTCATATTTCTTAATAAAAAAAGTAACTTTTTTGTTGAAACATCACCTCAAATCTTTTTGTGTTTTAAAGTTCAACTATTTTTTTTAAATCTCGTCTTTTTGGTTTAAAAATTCATGTTTCTTAATAAAAAAGTAACTTTTTTGTTGAAACATCACCTCAAATCTTTTTGGGTTTCAAAATTCAATATTTTTTTTTTAATTTCGGCTTTTTGATTTAAAAATTCATATTTTTTGGTAGTAAAGTAACTTTTTTGTTGAAAATTCACCTGAAATCTTTTTGGGTTTCAAAATTCAACTATTTTTTTTAATTTCGATTTTTTATTTTAACAATTCATCTTTTTTGATAAAAAAGTATTTTTTTTTTTGGAAAATCACCAAAAATTTTTCTGGGTTTTTAAATTCAACTATTTTATTAAATACGTCGTTTTGGTTTAAAAATTCATCTTTTTTAATTTACAAATTCATCTTTTTTGGTAAAAAAGTAACTTTTTTGTTAAAAATTCATCTAAAGTCTTGATTCAAGTATGTGATTGTATAAATACAACAGTTTCGTATGAAATCAATTTTGTTGTTAAAAATTTAATTATTTGGTTAAAAATTTAACTATTTTGTTGAAAATTCGTCCTTTTGTTTCAAAGTTCAACTATTTGGTTGTAAATGTTGATAACGAATTTTTCTTAACTATTTCTTGAAAAAAGCATCTCTTTAGCTTGAAAAATTAACTATGTGGTTAAAAGTTCAACTATTTTGTTGATAATTTAATTATTTTGTTAAGCATTCAACTTTTTTGTTGAAAATTTATAATTTGGATAGAAAATTCTTCCTTTAGAATTGAATATTGATATTTTTGGTACAAAATTTCTGGGTTGAAAGTTCATCTTTCTTGGTTGAAAGTTCATCTTTCTTGGTTGAAAATTCAACTGTCTTTAAAAAAATTCTTATTTGTTTGAAGATTCAACTATTTGCGGTTAAAAATGCAACTGTTTGCGGTTGGAATTTAATCTTTTTTGTTTAAAAATTTGATCTTTTCCTTGAAAATTCAAGTATGTGATTGTATAAATGCAACAGTTTCGTCTAAAATCAATGTTGTTGTTGTTGTTGAACATTTAACTGTTTGGTTGAAAATTGAACAATTTTGTTGAAAATTGAACAATTTTGTTGAAAATTCGTCCTTTACTTTGAAAGTTCAACTATTTGGTTGTAGAAAATTAATCTTTTTTGGTTGAAAATTGAACAATTTTGTTGAAAATCCAATTTACTTCGACTTGAAACCACTTTAATCAGGTCTCTGTGGTCCACATCTTTCAAGGGAAGTTCATCAATAGGAAGCTGCTGTTCCACCTCCATTTTGATGACAGCTATTTCAACAGCCGAAAGCAATCTATTTACACATCTTGAGCGTTTCTGATCTGCTAGATTCTGCTCTTGTTGTTCTCTCCTTACAATTTGCCTACTTTTCTTTGCCAAAAAATAAAAGCGCATTACATTTCTGTTCATATGGTATGTCCAGTATAATCGCCTTCTGCATTGTTGAACCTCTGCTTCTGGCTCGCGTTGTACTAGGCCATGTACCTCTGGAGGATTTGGTGGTGTTGGTAATCACCAGGTTGAGGAAGAACATCAATTGCCGCTGATTGTTCATGTGACGCGGCTTCCTCTAACTGATGTCTATTGCCCTAGTTTTTCCACGCCAAATCAACCTGTTGTTTGATGTCCATTGCTCGATCTTCTGAGATG
>JAABKJ010075445.1:251945311-251977089 GCA_011634705.1 Andricus grossulariae
CTTGAGGTCGGCGGCCAGCTGTACTTGCGCCGTGTGCACGGCGTGCAGTTCCTGGTTGGCGTCGGTCTCGCTTTGGCGCGACTGCGTGACGGCTTGCTCCAGCTGCTGTTGCCAGTGTTCGGCGCTGGGGTAATCCCCTAGCAAGGCGCGGAGTTTTTCCTGGACGGCGTGTTGCTGGTCGGCCAGCTCGGCGACTTGCAGATTCACAGCGTCGAGTTGCTGCTGACGATGCTGTTGGTGGGTGTGTTGTTTCTCGATGGCCTGTTGGCGCTCCTGCTGCTCGGCTTCACTCGAGAAAACATATTTATTTCACTTTTTGCTACCATTTTAGTGTTATAAAAGAATGATGCTTTTGGAAAACCGTTAACTTTCTACTAATACACTGAACTACCGCTTACACAATGAATAATGAAACAAATGAACATCTAGACTGTTACTGATTTTCACTTGTTTCAATTTTGCTCTGAAATTACATATGTAGGTTAATCTCTTCATTTTATTCTTTCCTCAAAAAAAAAATCGCTCAACAATTAAAAGTGTTGAAAAATGGAATTTAACAAATTAATTATTAAGAAATATGCAAAGACCGCAGAGAAGTAACTAATGATCTTCATGGGCATGTGATTATTAAAATACTTTTATTTCGAAATATTGACCAAATAAAATATTTAATATGAACAAAATATGTTTAATAGTTTTTAAAATAATGATTTATTCCATACTGCATTGAGAAATTTTATTTACAAAATTCTGAATGAAATAAAATATAAATTTGAAGAAACATTTCGCGGGGTTATCTACATACACAAATTAACAACAAGGATGCCAAGCAAAGGTTTTAAATAATTAATTCTTAAAATTATATTTAAGCTGTTTTTACTATTGTGTAAATTAAAAAAAAATATCAATTAAAATCTTATAATATTATATTTCTCGGTGATACCTGTCATTTTTCTCAAAGTCAAAAAAAATATCATGATTTAAAAGAAATTTTAATTCCTGAAACACCATTTAAACTGTATTTTATTGTTTAAAAAAATTTTTAGACGTTTGCAATGTTGAGAACAATCACAAAGTCAGTGAGTCAGTTTTAAATGCATGAGAACCTGTCTCGAGGCTTTCGCAATGTTGAAAAGAATCCACTAGCATTGTGGTTGCCCTTCCTGGGAGCCTGTCTTGAAACGCTTGCAATGTTGAGAACAATCACACAGTCAGTGAGTAAGTTTTTTATGCCTGAGAGCCTGCCTCGAGGCGTTCGCAATGTTGCAAACAGTCCATCAGCATCGTGGTTGTCATGCCTGAGAGCCTGTCTCGAGACTTTTGCAATATTGAGAACAATCACACAGTCAGTGAGTAAGTTTGTCATGCCTGAGAGCCTGCCTGGAGGCGTTCGCGATGTTGCAAACTATCCATCAGCATTGTGGTTGTCATATCTGAGAGCCTGTCTCGAGACGCTGGCAATAATGAGAACAATCACACAGTCAGTGAGTGAGTAAGTTTGTCATGCCTGTGATCATGTCTCGAGACGTTTGCAATGTTGAAAACAATTCACCAGCATTGTGGTTGTCATGCCTAAGAGCCTGTCTCAAGACGCTTTCAATGTTGAGAACAATCACGGAGTCAGTGAGTAAGTTTATCATGCCTGAGAACCTGTCTCGCGGCGTTTGCAATGTTGCAAACAATCCACCAGCTTTGTGCTTGTCATGCCTGAGAGCCTGCCTTTAGACGTTTGCAATGTTGAGAACAATCACAAAGTCAGTGAGTCAGTTTTAAATGCATGAGAACCTGTCTCGAGGCAATTTGCAGCCTTTAAAGGTTGCAACTGGAATTTGACAATGCTAATGTATACAGATTTTGAGGATATTAAAATTATGATATAGTTCACTTGTAAAAGTTTCAAAGTTTTATTGTACCTTTCAACAGAAAAAAATGCTTAACCACGTGTTTACAACATGTGTACTCCACCAATTTTAAATCCCATCGGCTTTCCCTTTTTCATACTATTCTATTATTTTTATTAATGGGATTACTTTTTATCCTTTTTATTCAATTTTATTAAGTTTACAGTTGTAGTCCAGTCACTCATTGCCAATAAAATAAATTCTGCATGACTTTCATAACTATTTTTAAGTTCACTTTCATACTGTATTTGAATCTGCCGCCTTATTGAAACCAAAACTGCCTTAAAAAATTACGGGTCTGCCGCTTTCAAGTAGACAATGATTATTCCATTGAACTAATCGTCTTTATCATCGGCGCTCTTGGATGTGCCAAGGTTTCACTGGTTAATAGCCTGAGAAGCATCTCTGCATGTCAACAAAATGCTGAGAGATTTGCAGGGAAAATGCAGAAGGCGGTCGTCCTTGGGTCGCTCCGTGTCCTCAGGGTGCAGGTGCACGCGACTTTTGCCGGATCATCGTATTGAGTTCATGGGAGACTGTAACCACCTATCTCATGGTTGTGAGACGTGGTTACAGCTGAAATTTTACCGCGATTTCCTGCGTTATCCTTATGACAAACTTTTAACTGTATATATATATATATATATATATAGAAAAGGGGAAAAATGTTTATTTTAAAGACACTATTTTTCAAATTTGTATAATAAATTTTTTATATAATTTGCCATTTAAATTTTCACTTTACTTTCATAAAATTCAGAAAAGACACTTAAAAATAACTTTTTAGTGTCTTCAGGGGTGAGTTTTGGCAAAATTTCGGGTAAATTAAATCTTTAAAAAAAAATGCAGGCTTCATACTGCTTACATGGTAGTTTTACATCATCGTTGTAAAGTTTTTAAGATTCTTTTTAAAATTCAAGGACTTACTGAATTTTTAACGCTTTTGGGTACTTTAAAGGCCGTGCCCTACCTCTAAACATTTTTTTTTAATCTCAAAAAATTATAAAATTTTTTTCACAGGCACAAAATAAGGAGGTGAGACTTTAAAAAATCAGGAAAATAATTTTTTTGGACCACCCTAATATATTATTATAAATAAATTATACATAAATATATTTTTTAGAGAGGAAACCTCTAGACGAATTATTAAAAAATTATATAAGGCTAATTATTAAGGTTTAAATATTATTGTTACTATTATTAATTAAATAATATCAATGAATGATTAAAATTGGTAACAATTACAATTGTTCATAAAATGAATTAATTACATTAGCAAAATAAACAACAGAAAAATATGAATACAATTCAAACTGTTTTAAAAAAACTCGTCTTTATATTCAATTTTCCTAATATTAAATTACATGTTTTCATGAATGTTTTTTATTACTAATTACAGCTGCTCTTATACAAATATACAAACTTCAGCATTTTAAATTTTGTTTCTTTCCCAAATTGTGGGAGAGCCGACCTTCCTCTTCTCAAACACGCCCACGACTGATTTTGAGAATAAAGGGTAACCATTTGTCAAGGTTCAGTTTACAATAACGTCCTTTTTTCAAGTTAACTGTTGGAAATATTGAGTGCTGTAAGTGGACCTCTCTGAGATATTCTCAAAAATGTGAAACGAGAAGGAATTCCTGAAATACTGTGGAGATCTTGAATTGTTCTGAGTAAACTAATTAGAAAAATATTCGAACATTATTATAGAATTCAGCGAAAACCATTCAATTAATCCCTGTAACCTGTCAAAAAGTCCTAAAAATACCATGATTTGTATAAGAGGAAAAAACAAGCTTTGAAACTTCCGTCAAACCATTAAAATCAATCCAGAATTCCCTATAATTCAAGAAGAATAACAATTTCAAATTCAAATCACTATGAATTAATTTGAAAAATATTCGAACATTATTTAAAAATTCTGCGAAAACCATTAAATTAATCCCTTTCTTGATTAATTAGTTAATCAATTAATTCCATACAGAGTACTCAAATCGATTCACAAATATAAATTGGTGTAATCTACTCATCTGGCAAAGTAGACTCCAACATTTTCTATTTTCTTTCCGACTTTCAGGCTACAATGTTACAAATATACAAACTTCAGCATTTTAAATTTTGTTTCTTTCCCAAATTGTGGGAGAGCCGACCTTCCTCTTCTCAATCACGTTTATCTTTCTCAATACCCTCTTCTCTATCTCATCTTATCCTAGGTCTATCCACGTCAATATGTTTCTATCTTACAATTAATCTAAATTTCCATTTATCTTTCTCAGTCTCCTCTTCTCTGTCTAATCCTATCCCTTGTCTATCCACGTCAATATTATTATATCTCTTTGTTAATCTAAATTCACGTTTATCTTTCTCAATACCCTCTTCTCTATCTCATCTTATCCTAGGTCAATCCACGTCAATATGTTTCCATCTTACAATTAACCTAAATTTCCATCTGTCTTTTTCAGTCTCCTCTTCTCTATCTCATACTATCCTTTACCTATTCCTGTCAATCTTTTTATATCTCTGTTGATCTAAATACTTTCGTTTATCTTTCTCAATACACTCTTCTCTGTCTCATCCTACCTCTTGTCTATCCACGTTTATATTTTTCTATCTCTCAATTAACCTCAATTTCCATCTGTCTTTTTCAGTCTCCTCTTCTCTATCTCATACTATCCTTTATCTATTCTTGTCAATCTTTTCTATCTCTGTTAATCTAAATTTCCGTGTATCTTTCTCAATACACTCTTCTCTGTCTCATCCTATCCCTTGTTTATCCACGTCAATATATTTATATCTCTTTGTTAATCTAAATTCACGATTATCTTTCTCAATACCGTCTTCTCTATCTCATCTTATCCTAGGTCTATCCACGTCAATATGTTTCTATCTCTCAATTAATCTAAATTTCCATCTATCTTTTTAAAAAAATATGAATTAATAAAATAATAAAAGGACGAATGTTAAAAAGTTAAATTTTCGACGAAAAAAGATGACTTTCAAATAAAATAGTTGATTTTTCAATAAAATAATTAATTTTTCAGACAAGAAATTTGAATATTTAGCCAAATAGGAGAATCTCAAGACAAAAATGTTTATTTTCAAGTAAAAAAGACGAACTTTTTAGAAGACAAATGAATTTTCAACAAAAAAGTTATTTTAAACCAAAAATACTTTTTTTTTTTACCAAAATAAGATGCGTTTTATAACTAGGACAGATGACTTTTTTGTGAAAAAATATGATTTTTCAACCAGAAAATATGATTTTTCAAGAACATAGTTAAATTTTAAAGAAATTAATACGATTTTCAACCAAATAGTAGCATTTTTAACCAAAGGAGATGAATTCTCAACCAAAAATATATTAGTAGGCTTTTAAACCAAGAAAGAAGACAAAGAAGTTTGCAAAATATTGAAACCAAAAAGACGATTTTTTTAGAAGACAATTGAATTTTCAATCCGAAAAGTTGAATTTTCAAAAAAAATAAATAAAAAAATCAACCAAGAAAGATTACTCTTTAAACAAAAAAAGATGCATTTTTAACCCGTAAATATGAATTTTAAACAAATAAGTTATCAATCAAGAAAAATGACTTTTCTAATAAAAAAATATGAATTAATAAAATAATAAAAGGACGAATGTTAAAAAGTTAAATTTTCGACGAAAAAAGATGACTTTGGAATTGAAAATTTGACTGTTAATCTTGAAAGTCATTCAAATTGAAAAATTCTTATTTATGCATCTTTAAAATTGTATCATTTTTACTTGAAAAAATTCAGAAATAAAAATTATGTAAGTTTGATGCTTTATGTTCGAAATGTCTTCAATTTTGATGATTTATAATTGAAAACTTAACTTTTAATCTTAAAAATCATGAAAATTTTAGACTTTCAATTGACACATTTTTAAAATTGAAGAGGTTTTAATTTTGGAAATTAATGCAAGTTTCAAGTTTTAAAATTAAAAATGGTGTAATTTTGATGATTTACAGTCGAAATTTCTTTAATTTTGAAGGTTTAGAATGGAAAACTTTCATTTTGGTCTTTAAAATAATCCAAATTCAAGAATTTTTATTTATAAGTGTTAAAAATTGTAGTATTTTTACTTGCAAAGTTTACAAATAAAAATTTTGTAAATTTGATGCTTTATATTCGCAACTTCTTCAATTTTCAAGATTTAGAATTGAAAACTTGACTTTTGATGTTTTAAATTATCAAAACTTAAGCATTTTTATTTGTAGATTTTAAAAATTGATGAGTTTAATATTTTTTTAATTCATGACAATTTTAAGTTTCAAAGTTATAAATGCTATTATTTTGATGAATTACAATCGAAACTTCTTTATTTTGGAACATTAGGAATTGAAAATTTGACTGTTAATCTTGAAAGTCATTCAAATTGAAAAATTCTTATTTATGCATCTTTAAAATTGTAATGTACAGTAGCGAGACGTGGACGTACCAAGAAAAGGAATTGCAATATACAATTATGTACTTGCACCCACTGTGCTGTACAGTAGGGAGACCTAGAAGTACAAAGAAAAAAAATGGCAATATATAATTATGTACTTGCATACATTGTGCTTCACAGCAGGAAGACCTGGACGCACCAAGAAAGGGAATTGCAATATACAATTCTGTACTGGCACCCACTGTGCTATACGGTAGCGAGACCTGGACGTACCAAGAAAGTTACAGGGGAAGAGTGAACGCGCTTGGTATGCAATTCCTGCAGAATATATGCGGTAAAACGTTAATGGACAAGATCTGCTGTGATGTACAGTAGCGAGACGTGGACATACCAAGATAAGGAATTACAATATACAATTGTGTACTTGCATCGAATGTGCTGCACAGTAGGAAGACCTGGACGTACCAAGAAAAATAATGGCAATACATAATTATGTACTTGCATCCACTGTTCTTCACAGTAGGAAGACCTAGACGAACCAAGAAAGGGAATTGCAATACATAATTATGTACTAGCACCCACTGTGTTCTACGATACGAAGAATTGGACGTACCAGAAAGTGATAAGGGTAGAGTGAACGCTGTTGTTATGCAATTCCTGTAGAATATATGTGGTAAAACGCTAATGGGCGAAGTCTGCTGTGATGTACAGTAGCGAGACGTGGACGTACCAAGAAAAGGAATTGCAATATACAATTATGTACTTGCACCCACTGTGCTGATGAACAATTGTTTAGGCAATTAACAACAAAGTGAATCAATAATGATGATTTTCGATTGAATAAAATTAGTTTATGCTACTCAAAAAAGGTGTACCTTTTTATGTTTATTTATTATTAATTTTCTTTAATTCGAGTAAGTTTAAGAGATATTTAGAAGTTTGAAAAGATTTTAACTTAATTTAAGACTTGAAAATATTTCAAAAAAAAAATAAAACAAAATGTAAATTTTGGAAGATTACAAAATAAATGATTGGTGCTATTCAAGCATTTCCGAAAGGTTTTAAGATATTAAAAACAATTGTTTGAAATTCCTGTGAAAGTTTCAAATGATTGTTTTTTTTTTGTTTGAAGAAATTAATTTGCAGATAATATTTTAAATGATTGAAAAAAGCAATACATTTTGACGAATAAATAAAAATAAAGCGGTTTCGAAATTTAAAAAATTCGGGCAAGTTTAAGAGATATCTAAAAGTTTTGAAATTATTTAGAAATAATTTAAAATTTGAAAAAGCTTCAAAAGGATGAAAAATATTATTAAGATTTCTAAGAAAATTGAAAATGATTTTTTATTGTGTATAATTAATTTCACGGGAATATTATAAAAGATTTGAAAGGATCTCAAATATTGTCCACAACGAATGTGCAACATTTGAACGCAATTTTCTCACCTTCGATGGATACACAGAGACTTTTAGGAAAATTTTGAATAATTTCCATAAATATTTAGAAGTTTTGTAAAAATTGCAAAAATAATTTAAGTTAAAAATGTATCTGTTTTGGGTGAAAATTCAATTATTATGTTGAAAATTTGTGTTTTTTAATAGAAAAGTAATCCCACTAGTCGAAACTTCATCTTTTTAGTTAAAAATTAATTTCTTTGGCTGAAAATGTAATTGTTTTATTAAGAAATTATTTTCCAACCTGAAAATTTAACTATTTTAGTTTCGGTTGAAATTTTGTGTTTGTTTTTAGGTGCAAATTCATGCATTTTATGGAAAATTTGTCTTTTTTTATTGAAAATTATTATATCAACACAATTTTTATTTATTTTAAATTAATATTTTTACTGAAAATTTAACTATTCTATTTTAAGTTAAAAATTCATCTGTTTTAGGGGAAAATTCAATTATTTTGTTACAAATTTATCTTTTTGGATAGAAAAGTAATCCCATTAGTCGAAACTTCAACTTTTTGGTTGAAAATTCATTTCTTTGAGTGAAAATTTAACTGTTTTGTTAAAAACTTATTTTCCAACCTGAAAATTAAACTATTCTAGTTTTGCTTGAAAATTTTGTGTTGTTTTTAGGGTAAAATTCATGTATTTTATGAAAAATTTGTCTTTTTTGATTGACAAATATTATACCAAGACAACTTTTTATTTATTTTATGCATTTAAAAATTAATTTTCTTACTGAAAATTTAACTATTCTATTCTAAGTTAAAAATGTATCTGTTTTGGGTGAAAATTCAATTATTATGTTGAAAATTTGTGTTTTTTAATAGAAAAGTAAAATATTATTAAAATTAAAATTTCGGATAACCATATTTTGATGTCTTTAGATGTAATCTCACTATTTACTAATATACCTCTAGATTTGTTTCTCTCTGGTGTGCTTTCTTTCATGCTCCCTTTTAAAAATCCTTCTCTAGAAATCATGAATTTTTATTTGAATTCTAAATTCTTCATCACAATGAAATAATTACCAAAAATGGTTTTTTCAAAATGTTAATCTAATTTTTTTCTATATAATTGACTTATTTTTTCTATACAATTGACTATTTTATTTACGAAACCTTAATGTTTGAACTTCCACGATGTCAGATCGAATTCGCATTGTTTTTGGAGGAAATTCTCATTTTCTTTCTTTTTTCGAAAATTTTACTATTGTAACTGAACTTCACCCTTTTACCCAATGGTAAGTATTTCGATGCTAAAGAATTATGTTTTGAAACACTTTTACTTTTTATGTAATTCTTTTAATAGATTGATAGATTTGTTCTGGAAGTATTGCTAATTTTCCCCCTGGGTGCTTAACACACTTTTACATTAAGCTTACCACGGAAAAACTACTTTTTAACAATATATTGGAATCTTCAACCAAATAGTTAAATTTTTGATCTAAAAAGACAAATTTATTTATTTCAAGACAAAAGAAATCAATTTTTTGGAGGGCACTAAAATAATCAACCTGCAAAGGAAAATTTTGATTCAAAACTAAAATAGGGTCTAAAATGAGATTTGGTTTTTAAATTCAGTTCCTTTTTATCTATTATATTCTATTTGGTTCTATTTTATTCTATTCTATTTTATTCTATTGTATTCTACTCTATTCTATTCTATTTTGTTGTATTCAATTTTATTCTATTCTATTCTATTCTATTTCATTTTGTTATATTGTATTGTATTGTATTTTATTATAATCTATTGTATCCTAATTTATTCTATTTTATTCTATTCTATTTCATTCTATTGTATTCTGTTCCATTTTATTCTATTTTATTCTATTATATTGTATTGTATTATATTCTATTCTATTCTACTCTATTCTATTCTCTTCTATTGTATTGTATGGTATTGTATTGCAATGCATTACATTGTATTGTATTCTATTCTATTTTATTCTATTGTATTCTATTCTATTCTGTTTTATTCTATTTTATTCTATTGTATTTTATTCTATTGTATTCTATTATATTCTATTCTATTTTATTCTATTGTATTATATTCTATTGTATTGTATTCTATTCTATTGTATTCTATTCTATTCTATTGCATTCTGTTCTATTTATTGTATCGTATTCTATTCTATTATATTGTTTTGTATGGTATTGCATTGCATTGCATTACATTGTATTTTATTCTATTTTATTCTATTGTATTGTATTGTGTTATATTATATTCTACTCTATTTTATTGTGTTGTATTGTATTGTATTGTATTGTACTCTATTATATTCTATTTGGTTCTATTTTATTCTATTCTATTTTATTCTATTGTATTCTACTCTATTCTATTCTATTTTGTAAAAAATTAAACCATTTGGTTGAAAATTAAACTATTTTTTTTGTCAAAACTTCTGCTGCTTTGTTGAAAATTCGTCTTTTTGCATTCAAAATTCAATTTTTTTAGTATAAAGTAATCTTTTTGGGTTGAAAATGCATCTAATCTTGGCTGAAAATTACCTTTTTTTGAAAAATTCAATTTTTTGGGTTTAAAATTTGGCTGTTCTCTAAAAAATTCGTCTGTTCGGTTTGAAAATTTAACTATTTGGTAAAAAATTAGGTTTTTTTTCCTTCATATTTATCTGTTATATTTTGGTTAAAAACTGTTAATTTTTTGTACAAAATTGAACTTTTTGGTTGAAAATTCATCTACCTAGTTTAGGAATTCAGCAATTCGAAAAAAAATCAACTACTTTGTTAAAAATTCAATTATTTTGTTAAAAATTCAATTATTTTTTAAAAAATTCAATTATTTTTTTTAAAAATTCAATTATTTTGTTAAAAATTCAATTATTTTGTTAAAAATTTAACTACTTTGTTAAAGTCATCTTTTTGGTTGAAAAATGAACTGTGTCGTAGAAAAATAATTTTTTTTCAATCGAAAATTCCACTTTTTGTGTTAAAAATTCGACTGTGTGCTGAAAAATTAGTCTTTTTGGTTTAAAAATTCAACTACTTGGTTGAAAATTAGTTTTTTTGGTAAAAAATTAAACCATTTGGTTGAAAATTAAACTATTTTTTTTGTCAAAACTTCTGCTGCTTTGTTGAAAATTCGTCATTGGGTTGAAAATTCATGCATTTTGTCAAAAAATTAACTATTTTGAAAGGAAGTCCAAAATCTTTTGAAAATTAATTTTTTTGTTTAAAATTCGTCTTTTTGGTTTGATAATGGCAGAAAATTCAATTATGTGGTGGAAAATTAAAATATTTTGTTTTAAATTCGTTTTTTTTGAGGAGTGAAAAATTCAATTAATTTACTGGAAAATTCATTTATTTGATTGAAAATTAATTTTTTTGTTAGAAATTCAAATGTTCTGTTGAAAATGAATATTTTAGGTATGAAAATGCAACCATTTGATTGAAAATTCATGTATTTTGTTAAAAATTTAACTATTTTGGTAGAAAGTCCAAAATCTTTTAAAAATTAACTTTTTTGTTGGATATTTAGCTTTTTTGTTGAAAATTCGTCTTTTTGGTTTGAAAATGGTAGAGAATTCAATTATTTGGTTGAAAATCAAACTATTTTGTTTCAAATTCGTTTTTGTGGAGGGTGGAAAATTCAATTATTTTATTATAAAATTTATCTATTTGGCTGAAAATGAACTTTTTTGTTAGAAATTCAACTTTTTTGTTGAAAATTCGTCTTTTTGGTTTGAAAATGGTAAAAAATTAAACTATTACGTTGAAAATTATCTTTTTTGTTCAAAATTAATATTTTCGGTATGAAAGTTCAATCATTGGGTTGAAAATTCATGCATTTTGTCAAAAAATTAACTATTTTGAAAGGAAGTCCAAAATCTTTTGAAAATTAAAAGTTAATTTTTAACCAAATTTGGACTTTCTACAAAAATACCTAAATTTTTAACATAATAAATTAATTTTCATACCCAAAATATTAATTTTCATTTAAAAAATTATTTTTCAACCAGATAGTTGAATTTTCTAGCATTTTTAAACCAAAAACACGAATTTTCTACAAAAGAGTTAAATTTCCAACAAAAAAGTTAATTTTTGACAAAATTTAGACTTTCTACCAAAATACCTCAATTTTTAACAAAATACATGAATTTTCAACCAAATAATTGAATTTTCACATCAAAAATATTAATTTTCATGAAAAAATTTAATTTTTAAACAAATAGTTGAATTCTTTACAATTTTCAAACTAAAAAGAGTTAAATTTGTAACAAAAAAGTTAATTTTTGACCAAATTGGGGCTTTCTACCAAAATAATTAAATTTTGAACAAAATACATGAATTTTTAACAAAATAGTTAAATTTTCACACCAAAAATATTAATTTTCATCAAAAAATTTAATTTTTAAACAAATAGCTGAATTTTTTACAATTTTCAAAGTAAAAAGATTAACATTTAAACAAAACAATTTAAATTTCAAACAAAAAAGTAAATTTTCAATCAAATAGATGAATTTTCTAGTATTTTCATATGAAAGACGATTTTTCTTCAAACGACTTAAATTTCCGACGAAAAAGTTAATTTTTAACCAAATTTGGACTTTCTACAAAAATACCTAAATTTTTAACATAATAAATTAATTTTCATACCCCATTAATAATATTCAATTTAAATAATGCTAGAATGTTGCGGTTTTTTTCTCAAATCTACAACTATGTGTCTACTTTTCACGTAGGGTGAATTAATAATTAGTTCAATTCAGAAAAAATAATTATTCAAACAAATTATTATCTGTCTATTATCTTCTTTATTGATGCAATATAGTTAATCAATTATTTTCATTGAAACATTCAAATAATCTTTACTCTATATATTTTTTTTAAACTTGAAATTTTATTTATGAAAATTTGAATTTTAATAACCTTTTATACTAATTTTCGAAAAAAATCAAACATATTTACGTAAAATTTGAAAATTGAATTCAGATACGCATTTCACAACATCACAAACATTAAAATAAATAAATAATTGTAATAGATGTATTTTAAACGAAAAATGTAGCCATATTATACAAATGATAGCCAATATTCAATTACATAATTTTAAAGTAAATAATCAATTTATGCTACTTAATTGACAAAAATTAAATTTTAATCTTTATATAGTTTAATATTGTAAACTAAATTAAACGGTATAAAATTAGTTAATCAGTTTACAACATTAAAAGCAATGAACAATTATTTTCATAAAAACATTCATATAACTTTTACCTTATATTTGTCTAAAAATTTTAATTATTAATAACTTTTCGAACTAATTTTGTAAAAAACTAACATATATGTCCACATAATTTTGAAATCAGAACGTAGGTACTCATTTCACAACATGATCAACATTTGAAAACTATAATTAAAATCTGTTTTTGTTCAAATATCAACAACTATTAATAATTTCTTGAAAGTTCATTTTTTGGTTGAAGATACATAATTATTGTTGAAAATTAGTTTTTTTGTTTGTTAAAAAGTAATTTTTTTACCTGAAAATTTAATTATTCTGTTTGAAAATTCAACTGATTGGTTGAAAATTAACTTTTTTGTTGAAAATTAATATTCTCGGGTTGAAAATTCCACTCTTTTGTTGAAAATTCAACAATTTGGTTGAAAAATCCTACTTGGTTGTAAATTCAACTGTCTTGTTGCAAATTCGTCTTTTTGGCTTGAAAAATCAACAATTTGTTTGACAATTTTTCGCTTTGTTGTATAGCAAATTTTGTCGTTATTGAAAATTAATCTATTTTGTTGAAAATTAATTTTTTGGTTTCAAAATTCATCTCTTTCTGTAGAAATTTCACCTTTTTCGGTTAAAAATGAAAGTGTTTGGTTAAAAAATAATCTCTTTCGATCGAAAATTAACTTTATTGTTGAAAATTTATCTATTTTGTTGAGATTTTGTCTTTTTGGTAAAGAATAAATTTTTTGGTTAAAAATACAACTATCTGGTTGAAAATAAGTCTGTTTTAGTTGAGGACTCAGGTATTTTGCTAAAAATTCGCTTTTCTTGTTTACATCCAACTGTTTTTTATTTTTAATTAAAATCTGTTTTTGTTCAAATATCAACAACTATTAATAATTTCTTGAAAGTTCATTTTTTGGTTGAAGATACATTTTTTTTAATTGAAAATTGATCGTTTTAGTTGAAAATTCAACTATTTTGTTGAAACTTTCCTTTTTTGTTGAAAATTCAACTGTTTTTTTTTTTTCGAAAAATCATCTTTTTGATTGAAAATGTAACTCTTTTGTTAAAAATTCTTTTTTTGTTTGTTTTTTAGAAATTGGTCGCTTTTTAGTTGAAAATTCAACTATTTTGTAGAAAATTCAACTTTTGATTAAAAATGTAACTATTTTTTCGAAAATTACTTTTTTTTCATGAAAATTCAACTGTTTTGTAGAAAATTCAACTTCTTGATTGAAAATGTAACTATTTTGTTGAAAATTCGCTTTTTTTAAATTGAAAATCGATCGTTTTCGTTGAAAATTCAACTATTTTGTTGAAAATTTACTTTTTTGTTAAAAATTCAACTGTTTTTTAGAAAACTCATCTTTTTGATTGAAAATGTAACTATTTTGTTAAAAATTATTTTTTTTTGTTTGTTGAAAATTGATCGCTTTCAGTTAAATATTCAACTCTTTTGTAGAAAATTCTACTTTTTTATTAAAAATGTAACTATTTTTTTGAAAATTCAACTCATGTTTTGAAAATTACTTTTTTTCTTGAAAATTCAACTGTTTTGTAGAAAATTCAACTTCTTGAATGAAAATGTAACTATTTTGCTGAAAATTCCTTTTTTTTTAATTGAAAATTGATCGTTTTAGTTGAAAATTCAACTATTTTGTTGAAACTTTCCTTTTTTGTTGAAAATTCTACTGTAGTGTAGTTTCCCCTATTACATTTATTTATGTACCTCGGCCTGAGATTGCTTATTCAGATATTACAATATAAAGCACAAATTTTATTTATCATAATTACTTTATTATTTCTTTCTTATTTTGAATTAAATTGTATTCTCAACTACCCTGAAAAAATGTATCATTTCAATAAATTTATATTATTACAATTCGTAATATACATTGGTATTGAAACATACGTATTTTAATTGTCTTGTTTTTAAAATTGAAAAAAGTGCTCATCCCATTAGAATCAAACAAAAAATTGGTTATTAAACATTTAATTGCATTTTTTGTCGTTTTCCCATCAATTTAATTTGTGTATTTTAAATGTTATTTTTTACGATTTAAACTGAAAATACGCATCCTAGCGTGAAATGGTTCAAAACGAATTTGTAGATATAATTTAGGCGAAAATTTTTGTTAAATAAAATATTATTATAGCTTGTGTTCTTTTTTAAACAAATTTTATTTTTTCATTTTTAATGTCATTTTTTACGATTAAAACAAAAACTACGCGTCCTATCGAAAAATTATTCATGGCAAATTTTTAGCTCTATTTTGGGTGAACAACTTTTTTCTCATTATTTTTTTCGTAGCTTGTGTTATTTGTCAAAACATTTATTTTAATATTTTTAATGCTGTTTTTCAACGAATTTATACAACAACTATACGTCCTCTCAAAAATTGATTATCAAAAAATTTGTAGATCTTTTTCGAATGCACAATTTCGGAGCGACATCTGGCGGTTGGCGCCAAAACACTAGGAATTCAAAATATTCAAAATACATTAATAAAAATTTGTAAACTCTTAAGTCAAATATTTTAGAAAACCGTTGACTTTGAACCCCGAAAAGAATATTTTCAACTAAAAACCTTATTTTCTGCCAAATAGTTGATTTTCCTACCTAGTAGTTAAATGTAAAACTAAAAACTGTTTTTTAATTTTAATAAATTAATCAATTTTCTACTAAAAAAGACAAATTCACTACTAAATACATCAAGTTTCAACCAAATAGCTGAACTCTCAACTGAAAATTATCAATTTTCAACAAAAAATAGAATAGTTCAATTTTCAGTTAAAAAAATTAATTTTCAACAAAAAAGCGAATTTTTAACAAAATATTTAAATGCGCCACCCAAAAAGATTAATGTTTAACCAAGCAACTGTATTTTTAACAAAAAAAGATCACGTTTCTACCAAAAGAGATGAATTTTCAGCCAAGAAAGAATTTTCATTCAAGAGAGAAATAAAATATCAACCAAATTGTAGAATTTTAAAGTTAAAAAGGCGAATTCTCCTTTTTATAAAATGAAATTACAACTTATATATAACTAATTCTACAATGCTGAAGTAAATTAGAAAAAAATAAAACGCGATTAGATTCATCACTTGCGAGAAAAACTCAGCGGAGCGACATCTGGCGGTTGGCGCCAAAACACTAGGAATTCAAAATATTCAAAATACATTAATAAAAATTTGTAAATTTAAAAACATTTAAATTATTTTAAACGCTTTCAAATCTTTTTTACAATATTTCAAAATTATTCACAAATATTTTAAATACTTCAATGTTTTCAAACAAAGAGAAAATATTTCGCAAAGATGTCACAAATATTTCAAAGAATTCGTAAGGATTTCAAAATATTTCAAGAATTAAAAATGTTTCAACAAGGGTGCAGTACAACAGATTTCTATGATTTCAAAACATTTTAAAGATTCGAAACAATTTCAAGAATTTAACAAATTTTAAAAGGACATGTACACAAGATTTCGAACATTTCACAAAGATTTTAAAGATTTAAAAATATTTCAAGGTTTTTAAATATTAAAAAAAAACTGTTTTCTAAGATTTCAAACAATTTTAATGGTTCGAAACGATTGCAATTTTTTTTAGAAGATTTCAGAAGACTTCAAGAAGATTTTAAATATTTTTATGATTTCAAATTAATACAAAAGATAACAGAAAGATTTCACATATATTTCAAAGATCTCATAAAGATTTCAAAAGAATACACGAATTTCAAAGATTTCAAAAAGGAAACAGTACACTAGGTTTTTAAAATTTCAAAAGATTTTAAATATTTTTATGATTAAAAACGAATACAAAATATTTCAGAAAGATTTCAGGTGTATTTAAAAGAATTGATAAGGATTTCAAAACATTTCAAAGGTTTTAAACGTTTTCAAATTTTTTTTAGAATATTTCAAAATATTTCACAAACATTTTAAATACTTCAATCTTTTAAACTTGCTCGAATATTTCATAAATCTTTGTAATCTTGTTAATTAAAAGATTTTGCTTTGAAATCTTTCACATTCTTTTTGGAAATTTTTGAAAATAATTTAAAATGTTATAAAATCTTTGTCAATTTTCTCTTAAAATTTATTTTCAAAATAGAAAAATTAGCTCAAATTTTCCCAGGAATTCTAAGAGAATGTTTTTATTCTTTGAAAGCCTTTTAAATTGCTTAAAAAGCTTGGAAAATTTTTTGAAATCTTCAAAAAATTACATTTTGTTTAAAAATGTTAGAATCTTCAAATTTCAAAAGAATTTTTAACCATTGCCATAACTTCTAAACTTTCTAAATATCATTTCAAATTATTCCAATTTTTCCATATATTTCCTTAAAATTCTAAAAAATAACCAAAAATTGCCTCAAAATCTTCCAGAATCTGTTATGACGATTTTGGAAATCCTTTGTGATCTCTTGAAATATTTTCTAATATTTTAAAATATTTTTAAATGTTCTCTTAAAAGAAATTTTTCGAAATAAAAAATCAGTTCAAGTTTTCCCATGAATTTTAAGAATTTTTTTTTCATTATCGTGAAACGTTAAAAATCCTTAAGAAGCTTCAAAATTTTTATTTCCAAAAATTCAAAAATATACCTTTTCAAATATTTTTAACTTATAAATTAATTATGAATCTTTTTAAAATTTTTAAATATCTGTTAAACTGACTTGAATTTTTTATAAATCTTTGTAATCTTCCTAACGAATGGTTGGAATTATTTGGGATGATGAATGGAATCATTTCAACGATTAGACGATTGAAATCAGATTGGAATGGGATTGGTATCGGATTGGAATCGGATTGGAAACAGATTGGAATCGGATTGGTATCGCATGTTAATCGAATTTGAATTGCATTGGAATCGGATTGGATTGGATGATTGGAAACATTTGGAATGAGATGTGCCATAATCATTTGGAATGACTCAAATCATTTGGGATGATGAATGGAAGAATTTCAATGATTACATGATTCAAATCGGATTGATATCAGATTGGATCGGATGATAGGAACCATTTGGAATGAGATGTGGAATAATCATTTGGAATGATTGGAATCATTGGGAAAGATGAATGGAATCATTTCAATGATTATATGATTGGAATGGGATTGGAATCGGATTGAAATCGGATTGGAATCGGCTCGGAATCATATTGAAATCGAATTGGAATTGGATGGGATCAGATGATGGGAAACATTTGGAATGAGATGTCGAATAATCATTTGGAATGGTTAGAATTATTTGAGATGATGAATGGAATTATTTTAATGATTAGACGATTGAAATCAGATTGGAATAGGATTGGGATGGGATTGGAATCAGATAGGAATCGGATTGGATCAGATAATTGGAAAAATTTGGAATGAGATGTTGAATAATTAGTTGGAATGGTTGCAATTATTTGGGATCATGAATGGAATCATTTTAATGATTAGATGATTGACATCATATTGGATCAAAAAAAAAAAACGAATTTCCAACAGAATAGTTAAATTTTTCAAGTAAATAGTTTAATTTCCTATCAAAGTAGTTTAATTCTCACTTTAAAAAATGAATTTTTAACAACAAAGTTAATTGTAAACCAAATAGTTTAATTTTCTACAAAACTGTTAAAGTTTGAAGCCTAAAAAACGAATTTTCTACAAAACAGTTCAATTTTCGACCCGACAATATAAATTTTCAACCCGACAATATAAATTTTCAACAAGGAAAAAATAAGAACTTACCACCTGTAATTAACTTCTCAACGAAACATGTGATAGTAGATATTTCAACCGAAAAATATTTTAATTTTAAATAAAAAACAATTGAATTAAACCAAAAAAGACGCATTTTCAACTAGAAATGATCAATTTCCAAACAAAAAATGGAATAGTTACATTTTCAGTGAAATTTAATTAACAATAAAAAAAAAAACGAATTTGTAGCAATACCGTTAAAATTTCAAACAAAGAGATGAATTTTCGACTAAAATGATGAATCTTCGAAAAAAATGAGTTTCGAAGATGAGACTTCAACATTCAACTAAAGAGTTTAATGTTCATCCAAAAAATGGATTTTTCAAACAAAAAAATTAATTTTCTACCAAAAGAGACAAATTTTTAACAAAATAAATGAATTTTCAAACAAATAGTTGAATTTTCAATTAAGAAAATAATTTTAACCACCAAAAAAAAGATTTTTCAATCAAAAAGATGAATTTTTAACTAAAACGTCTTTATCAGGAGAAAATTAATCTTTTTGGTTTATTATTTTTTTTTCGGTTGAAAATTGAACCACTTGATGAAAAGCTGATATATTTTTTGAAAATTGGATCAGAATATAGATTTGATCAAAAAGATTTAATCGTAAATCTTTTTTTTTCTTGAAATCTCTTCTTTCTGGGTGAAAGTTTTTGTGCGGGTGAAATGAAATCATGTGGAGAGCATATGCTTTTGAGTTGAGTTGGTCTTGGAACATTAAGGTGCCTCGGTCTGATATAACAGCTGTCTGAATTCCAATTCTCTTTTGGTGGAGAATTTATCTTTTTTAGTCAGAATTTCAAGTATTTTGTAGAAACGTCGTCTTTTTTAGTAGAAAATAATTCTTCTTGTTTAATTATTTATTGTCTTTTTTTTTTGAAAATAGAAACACTTGATCAAAAGTTTATATATTTTTGAAAATTTAATCAGAATAAAGATAAGATCAGAAATCTTTTTTTTGTTTTGAAACCTCTTCTGTCTGTGTGAAAGTTTTTGTGCAGATGGAATAAAATCAAGTGGAGTGCATGTGCTTTAGATTTAGGTTGGTCTGGGAACATTAAGGTGCCTCGGTCGAATATAACAGCTGTCCGAATTTCAATTCTCTTTTGGTGGTAAATTTATCCTTTTTAGTCAATAATTCAAGTATTTTGTAGAAACATCGTCTTTATCAGTAGAAAATTAATCTTCTCAGTTAATTATTCATTTTTTCATGGAAAATTAAAAAATTCGCTATTCGTAAAATTATTTGTCTGTAAGTTTTACTTGACCTCAGGAGATCTTTCATTAAATATTTTTGAATATTCCAATTGTGTAAAAAAAAACTATTTGACAGGATCTGACAAAATATTACAAAAAATTGCAGCCCTTTTAAAATATATTTAGGACATTGAGAAGATTGGAAGAATTAAAAATATTTGATAAATTTTCCGAGATGCTTGAGAGTTTTAAAATAGTTCAAGTCTATTTAAAACCTCTTAAATTCCTAACAATATTATTAGCTCACACGAATTTTCATTGATATTTTGAAAAATCATTCTAATTGTGAAATGAATTGCCTCAAAATCTTCCAAATTTGTGTGGGAATTTTGAGAAAATTAGAAAATATTTTCGAATATTTCAGATGTGTCGAAAAGGAATCCAGAAGATTATAAAAAACATTAATTTTTCAGGATTTTACAAAATATTTGGCAAAATTTGAGCCTTTTTTAATTATATTCCAGTTTTTTATATGTTTGAACGAAATAAAAAATATTTGATACATTTTTGGAAATGCCTCCAAGTTTTAAAATATTGTTGGTCTATTTAAAACCTTCTAAATTCTTCAAGATATTTTTAGCTGGCCCGCATTTTTCCTAAAATGTTGTGAAAAATCATTCAAAATTTAACAAAATTGACTTAAAATCCTGCAAATTTTCCTACAAATTAAAAAAAAAACTCGTTCAATAACCTAAAACCTTTGAAAATTCTTCTGAGGCTTCTGATGATATTAAATTCAATTTAAGTCGGTTCAAATTCCTGAGATTTTAAGTAAGAATTTGCATTTTCATTCAAATGGATGCATTTTTAACGACAAAAAAGGAATTTTCTACAAAATAGTTAAATTTTAGACCAAAGAGACAAATTGGAAACTAAAAATATGAAAATTCTACTGGAATAGTTAATTTTCAATTAACGAAATTAATTTTCAAACAAAATATATAAATTTTCTAACAAAGAGATGAATTTTCAACTAAAAAAGATACACTTTTCACCAAAAAGGAAATAGTTTAATTTTCAGTTTAAAAAAAAGTTTCCATCAAGTAAAACGAATATTGAACAAAATATTCAAATTTTGAAACAAATAGGGGATGGATTATCATTTCATATGATAAATCCTCAACTGGAATAGTTAAATTTCCAGTTAAAAAAATTAATTTCCAACAAAGAAATATCGAATTTTTAACAAAATATTAAAATATTCAACCAAAGAGATGAATTTTCAAATAAAATGATTCTTCAATGAAAAAAAATAATTTTTTACAAGTTTTTTCTAATTCTTTCTAATTAAACTAATTTTTTCTCAACCAAGAAGAATAATTAAAAAAAGAAAACCTAAAAAAGGTCAATTTTTAATCAGAAATGGAATAGTTCAATTTTCAACAAAAAAAAAACGAATTTTCAACAAAATAGTGAAATTTCCACCCAGTGATGAATTTTCATCTAAAATGACAAATTTTCAGTCAAAAAGACGATTTTTTCAAAATTAATCTTGTTTCTTGTAAATTTATCTATTTAGTTGAGGATTCAACTATTTTGTTAAAAATTCGTCTTTTTTGTTGAATTCAACTGGTTGAAATTTTTTTTTTTTTTTGTCGTTGAAAGTAATTTTTTTAAACGAAATTTTTAATCATTTATTTTTTGGTTCAAAACTTATCTTTTTCAGTTGAAAATTCAATTATTTGTTTGAGAATTCATGTATTGTGTTGAAAATTGATTTTTGGGTGCAAATCTGATCTTCTATTAATGAACTATTACATTTTCCGTTGATATTTCATATTTTTTGGTTAAAAATGCACCTCTTTTGGGTTAAAAATATATTTTTTTTTAACTGAAAATTCAACAATCATTTTTTGGTTGGAAGTTTATCTTTTTTAGTTGAAAATTAATTTATTTTGTTGAAAATTCGTCTTTTTGGTAGAAAAGTAGTCTTCCTGGTTAGAAATTGATCTTTTTGGTTGAAAATGTAACTAGTCTGTTGAAAATTCTTTTTTTTTTTGTTGAAAATCAATTTTTTCAACTGAAAATTTAACTATGTTGTGGAAAAGTCGTTTTTTCGTTGAAAATTAATTGTTCAAACTTAAGATTCAACTAATCCAGTCGAATATTCAATCTTTTTATTAAAAAATTCTACTACTTGTTTGAAAGTTAAACTCTTTTGTTTAAATTCATTTTTGTTGTTGTTGAGGATTCATCATTTGAATTGAAAATTCATCTCTTTGGTTGAAAATGTAACTAGGTTGAAAATTCAACAGATGATTTTTTACTACAATAGTTGAAAATTCATCTGTTTCGTTCAAAAATTGTCTTTTTTGTTGAAAATTAATCTTCTTGGTTGAAAATTCATCTTTTCCGTTGAAAAATGAACTTTTTTCGTAGAAAATTAAACTATTTGGTTAAAAAATGAAATTTTTGGTTGAAAATTTATATTTCCGGATTAAAAATTCAAACCTTTTGAAGAAACTTCACCTTTTTGTATTAAAAAAGAAAAAATTTAGTTAAAAAAATTTTTCCATTAAAACTTAAAATCTTTTTTGGTTGAAAATTCAACAGATGATTTCTTACTACAATAGTTAAAAATTCATCTGTTTGGCTCAAAAATGGTCTTTTTTGTTGAAAATTATTCTTCTTGGTTAAAAATTCATCTTTTCCGTTGAAAAATCAACTTTTTCCGCAGAAAATTAAACTATTTGGTTAAAAAATGAAATTCTTGTTCGAAAATTCATATTTCTACATTAAAAATTCAACCCTTTCATGAAAAGTTCACCTTTTTGTATTGAAAAATGAAAAATTTGTCTGAAAAATTTTGTCCATCAAGACTTAAAATCTTTTTTAGTTGTAAATTCAACTACTTAGTTAAAAGATGAACCACTTTGCTAAAAATTAACTGTTTGGTTGAAGATTTACCATTCTAGTCGAAATTCAACTATTTTATAGAAAATTCGCTTTTTTGGTCTAAACATTTAACAATTTAGTAGAAAATGGGAATAATAGGAAATTAATCTTTTTCAGTTGA
The DNA here is from genome assembly GCA_011634705.1 of Andricus grossulariae. Taxonomy (NCBI): domain Eukaryota; kingdom Metazoa; phylum Arthropoda; class Insecta; order Hymenoptera; family Cynipidae; genus Andricus; species Andricus grossulariae. Next base: position 251,968,298 of record JAABKJ010075445.1, read on the forward strand.
AAATGAACTTTTTTGTTGAAAGCTCATCTTTTTGGCCTGAAATTTCTACATTTTGGATGACATTTTCTTTCTTTATTGACTGGAAAATATTTCTTGCTTGAAAATTCGTCTTTTTTATTTGAAAATTCATCTCTTATTGTAGAAAGTTCTTTTTTTTATATTAAAAATGCAATATTTTGGTTGAAAATAAATATTTTTTGGTTGAGGATTTAACTATTTTGTTTAGAATTTGTCTTCTTTTTGTAAAAAAATTAACTCTTTTGGCTAAAAATGTAGAAACGAAAAAATTTAAGCTAAAGATTAATTAAATAAAGTTTGAAATTTGTCGAAAAATCTTATTTTTTGGTAGAAAATCAATTTTTTCAACTGAAAATGTAACTATTTTGTTGAAAACTCATCTTTTTTAGTAGCAAATTAATTTTCTTGGTTGAAAATATATCGTTTTGGTTAGAAATTTATGTATTTTGTTGAAAATTCGTTTTTTTTAGTAAAAAAAAAAATCTTCTTGGTTGAAAATTCATCTATTTGGTTAAAAATTCAACTATTTGATTAAAAATTTATGTATTTTGTTAAAAATTCGTCTTTTTTAGTAAAAAAAATAATCTTCTTGGTTGAAAATTCAATTATTTGGTTAAAAATTCAACTATTTGATTAAAAATTTATATATTTTGTTAAAAATTCGGCTTTTTTAGTAGAAAATTAATTTTCTTGGTTGAAAATATATCGCTTTGGTTATTTTTTTAGTGTGGCAGAGTAATAAAATTCCGAAATTAAAATAATTTTTTCAGAGAAACCATTTTTCAGTTTAAAAAGGCAGCTTTTATTGGCTACATTCTTCTACCACAATTTTTGTTTTCATCGCTTAAAATGGTAAATAAAAACGATAGTATAACAGGGTGTCCAGCGATTTTTAGAAACGAAATTTAAGGTCTTTTCCAGGTTTTCTAGGTGAAGAAGTCATGCTTTTCTAGGTCTCCTTTTTTTACTTCAAATAATGAAATAACCGTTTGTTATAGATGAAAAAAATTATCCAGTTTTCTTTGAAATCCTTAAAATCTATTAAATCTTTGAAATCTTATGAAATCGTTGAAATCTCTTGAAGTACTTCAAATATTTGTGAAATCTCCAAATTTCTGTGAAATCCTTTAAATCTTTGAAATCTTTGTGAAATTTATTGAAACTTTTATAAAATCTTTTGGAATAGCTTATCATCTTTGAAATATTTAAATTTCTGCGAAATTTTTTGTAATCTTTTCAAATTTTTATAAAATATTTGAAATCTTTCAAATCCTTGGAATCATTGTGAAATTATTATGCATTTTTTTAAAATAGTTTAATGTCTTTGAAATATTTGTGAAATCTTTCGTATACTTTTAAAATCATTGAAATATTTGAAATCGTTTGAAATCTATGAACTTTTTTTAATCTGGTGCACTGTTCCCTTTTTGAAATCTTTGGAATTCTTGTATTCTTTTGAAATCCTTACGAAATAAATAAATAGACGAGTATCAACAGAGAGAATTAATTTTTCTACCAAAAGGACAAATTTTCTATAAAAAAAGACGATTTTTCATTTATAGTTGCATTTTCAACAAAATCCATAAAATTTCGAATAAATAGACGAATATCAAACGAGAAAATTAATTTTCTACGAAAAAGACGAATTTTCCATAAACATATGAATATTCAAACGAATAATTGAAGTTTCAAATAAAAAATAATAATTTATCAACCAGAAATGAAATCGTTAAGTTTTCAATAAAATGAATGAATTTTCAACAAACAAAAAAAAGGAATTTCTTACTAAATTGAAGAATTTTCAACCAAGAAAAATAATTTTATATCAAGAGGAGGAATTTTTTAGGACAAAAAGACAATTTTATAACAAAATACACGAATTTCTGAACATATATACGAATTATTAACCAAGAAAATTAATTAAAAAAAAAAAAGAAATTTCTTCCTATACTGCAAAATTTTCAAGGAAGAAGATTAATTTTCTACCAAAAAGAGGAATTTTCTAGCAAAAAAGACGATTTTTCATCCATAGTTGCATTTTTTAAAAATACATCAATCTTCGAATAAATAGGCGAATATCAACCGAGAAAATTAATTTATTACCAAAAAGACAAATTTTCTTGCAAAAAAAAAAAGGAATACATGAATTTTTAAATAAATAGACGAGTATCAACAGAGAGAATTAATTTTTCTACCAAAAGGACAAATTTTCTATAAAAAAAGACGATTATTTTAGTCAGTTTAAAACATTTTTGTTTTTACTACTTTCAAAAGTCTTAAATATCTTTCAAACTGACGCGAATTTTTCTTAAAATTTTTCAAAATCCTGTAAAATAAAAAAATTATTCTTTTTCGACATAATCGAAATCTTCAAAAGTCTTTTGGAATTTTTTCAAGAATCTTACGAAAAGTATATTTCTATACCCTCAAAAATAAATGAACAAATTAACCTGAAAAAGAAATATTTATTCAAAATTTTTATTTTGTATTCAAAATCATTTATCCCCTTAAATTATAATTTTTTTTATGAAAATCAAACTATTTTGGTTAAGAATTCCACTATTTTGTTGAAAATTCGCCGTTTTCGGTTAAAAGTGCAACTGATTGAAAATTATTTTGTTTTGGTAGAGGATTCAACTACTTTTTTAAAAATTCATTTTTTTTATTGAGGATTTATTTTAGTTAAAAATTGATCTCTGAAAAATTCGGCTTTTTATAGAAAATTTATCTATTTTGTTAAAAATTAATGTTTTCGTGTTAAAAAAATTCAACTGTTTTGTAGATAAGTTGTCTGTTTTTGAAAAAACTTTATCTTTTTTAGTTTAAAATGCAACTGCTAAAAATTATTTGTTGTTTTAATTAAGGATTCCTGGGAAAATTTAAATTGATTTTTTATTTTGAAAATAAAAGATTTCAAAAGATTTTAAATTATTTTCTAAAAATTCGAAAAAGAATGGGAAAAATTTTCAAGCAAAATCTTTCCATGCCCTAGGGTCAAACTTGGTACAAAAAACTGTCGTGAAATTTCAATTCAAAACTCTACTCTGTACACATTAATTTTAAGAATGAGAAATATTAATATTTTTTATAAATATTCCTAAATGTTATTTCAATATGATACACATTGATTTTCATTAAAAAAGTTCTTGTAAATAGTTGGTCATTTTATAAATTTTACGACATTTTTGTACCATGTTTGGCCTTAGGGAATAGATTCGAAGCATAAAATTATAAAAATATCTCCATTAATTAGTTTTTGGTTGAAAATTATATTTTTTGTTGAAATTTTTATTTTGTACACAAAAATATTTTGTGCACAAAAAAAAAACCATCTTTTTCGGATGAACATTCAGCTATTCAATTCAAATTTTTGTTGTTGAAATTTTGATTGACATACAGAAATAAAAAAAAAATTCGGAAATATTCTCAAGAATCTTAGGAAAATTATATTTATATAAACTTGCAAATAAATAAACTTAAAAAATAAATAGTTATTCGAAATTTTTATTTTGCATTAACAATGATTTTTTGCCTCAAATGATACTTTGATTGAAATTTTCCTTTTTTCCTGACTAAAAATAATTGTTACTTGAAAATGTATTTACTTCGTTGAAAATTAATTTTTCCTCAAGTTAAATTTGAAAGTTTTTTATTCAAAGTAAACTTTTTTGATTGAAATAGCAATTATTAAATTTTTCGTTGAGAATCAACCTTTTTTGTCTGAAAATTAAACTATTCGGTACATATAATTTTGAAAATTGAATCCAGATACTCATTTCACAACATCACAAACATTACAAAAAATATGATTGTAATAAATGTATTTGAAACAAAATTTATGTTATTTAATTCACAACAATTATATAATTAAATATCGTGAAAAAATTGAAAAATTAATAATTAGTTAACCAGTTTATCACATAAAAAGCAATAAGCAATTATTTTCATTAAAACATTCAAATAATTTTTGCATGATATTTTTCTAGAAATTTCATTTAATCATAACCTTTTAAACTAATTTCATAACAAAAAAAAAAAATATATGCACATATAATTTTGAAATCAGAATGTAGATACTCATTTCACAATATCCCAAAAATTTACAAAAATTATATGATTGGAATAGAGGTATTTTAAAAATAAATAATTTCTTATCATACAAATTACAGCCAATATTCAATTACATAACTTTAAAATGAATAATCGATTTATGTTACTCAATAGAGAAAAGTTAAAATTCAATCTTTATCTAACCTAATATTGTTAACAAAAATAATCAGCTAATAATTAATTGATCTGTTCACGACATAACAAGCATTAAATTATAATTTTCGTTCAAACATTTAAATAATTTTTACTTTAGGCTCTTAATAAATTTTCACTTCCATTCCTAAAATTTTGATCGATTAGAAAACATTTATTTCAGAAAAAATTAAAACACATCTACATATAATTTTTAAATATAAATTAAAATACTTATTTCACAACATCAGAAACTTTGTTTAAAAGTTTAACTATTTGGTTGTAAATGCAACAGTTTGGTTCAAAATTAATTTTTCTTTTTGAAAATTCATCTATTTTGTTCAAAAGTAATTTCTTTTTGGTAGAAAATTCGTTCTTTTGGATTTAAACTCCACTTTTATGGTATAAAATATTTTTTTTTTAAATTCACGTTTCTTGTTTGAAAAATAACTTTTTGTTGAAAAATATTTTTAAAAAATCGTCATTTTATTGAAAATTAAACTTTTTGGTTGAAAACGAAATTGGTTTTGTCAAAAATTCTACTGTTTTTTAAAATTAGTTTTTATGGATTGAAAATTCGACTATTTTGGTAGGGAATTCAACTATTTGCTTGAATATTAACTCTTTTTTTTGGAAAATTCAACTTCTCTGGTTGAAAATGCAACTGTATTAAAAAAATTCGTCTTTCTGGTTTGAAAATCTAACTATTCGTTTTAAAATTCAACAATTTTGATAAAAATGTAATTATTTTGTTGAAAATTCAACTATTTTTCTTAAATTCATCTTATTCTTTTGTCGGAAATTCAACTAATATGTTAATATTTTATTGAAAATTAACTTTTTTTTTCGAAAAGTCAACTTTTCAGGTTGAAAATTCAACTTTTTTGATGAAAATTTAATTATTCTGTGGAAAATTTAACTATTATCTTAAAAATTAATCTTTTCTCGTCGAAAATTCAACTAGTTTGATGAACATTTGTCTTTTTCGAAAGAAAATTCGTCCTTTTGGATGTTTCATTGTTGGTTAAAAGTTGATCTTTTCAGTTCGAATAATCAACTATTCGGCTAAAAATTTATTTAATTTGTCAAAAATTCTTCTTTTTTGTAGGAAATTAATCTTCTTAGTTGAAAATTAAATTATTTGATTATAAATTTCTGGATTTTGGTTGAATGTGCCTTTTTTGGTAAAAAGAAACCTTCTTGCTTGAAAATGTAACTATTTGGTTAAATATTTACCTAGTTTGCTAAGAATTTATCTCTTTCGATAAAAAATTTATCTTTTTGGTTGAAAATGTAATTATTTTATCAAAAATTTAACCATTTTGTAGAACGTTCGTATTTTTAGCTTTAAAATTCCACTTTTTGTTTCTTTTCTTTAATGAATTCTATCAGAAAGAATAAATTTTTAAAGAAAATTCAAAAAGATTTCTATAAATGGGATCACTGAACATCCCAAAAAAATTAAATTATCGATCAAGTAAAATTTCTGAAACAGAAAATATTCAAAATAAAAAAGCCCCCTCAATTTCGAATTCCGAAACTGGAAAATTCAGGAATAATATAATTCCTGCATCGGAAAATTTATGTATATAAAAAATAAAAAATAAATAAATTTATTTCGGGAGACATTTTGCAGGAAATTTTTTTTCTTTATCGACTCAAAAATCATTCTTTGTTAAGGATTTTCGTATTTTGTAGAAATTTCTTCTTTTTTGATTCAATTCAACTATTTTTGATTAAAAATGAGAATCTTCCCTTGGTTAAAATGTATAGAAATATATAAATTTACACTACTCACTTTTTCGCCTGATATCAAGAAAAAGAATAACCCTGAATTCGGCATGAAGCATTTAGAGGTTAAGTTTGTTGTTCCCCTTGCATCCTGATATTTGAATTTAATTACCGCCTTAAATCAAAACACCTGTAAATTATTATTACCTGAACACAAGCTCTATTAAATATTAATATTACAGTGCATTTTGAGTGGTTAGACTCTTTCAAACGATTGAAGTAAATCCGAACTGTTACTGCTCTCGATTCAGACTGCCGCCATTTTATTTCGATGCTCCAATGGTGCTCCGGTTCTGCTCCGACAATTTCTTCAGACACTTATTTTGAATATCTCTATCCTAGATATGCTTATAATTTGTATTGACTATAGAACATACCTGATATACGGAAAGTGGTCCAATAGGTCCAAAGATATTCACATTCACTGATCCAGGGAGTTTTCTGAATTCCGTCTTTCGATTACAGTAGTTGAAAGGTCAATGAAACATGTCCGCCAGAAACCTCGCGTATACCATGATATCTTGTTGTTTGATCAAAATGAGAATAATACAAATATATAAGCAGATTGCACAATTATTTTTGAACTTTCAATAAGTTTCTCGATTAGTACACTTAATTTTCAGGAAATTACAAACGAGAAAGTTCAAGAGTTCAGTCTTCTTTCTCTGTTTTACAATCATCGATTAACAAGTTTAATCATCGCAGACTGCACTTCAACAAGCAGTCCTTCGAAAAATTAATTTTCAATAACAGCAAAAAAAACAAATTTTTATAACAAAAATTAAATTTAAAAAAAAAAGTTAATTTTCAACAAATTAATTGAATTTTTAATAAAGTATAAAAATTTTCAATTAAAAAATTAATTTTCAACAACAAAAAACCAATTTTTAACCCAAGAATAGGAATTTTCGACAAAAAAGGTAATTTTCAACAAATTAGTTGAATTTGTAATAAAATATAAAAATTTTCAATGAAGAAATTAATTTATGACAACAAAAAAACAAATTTTTAACAAAAAATTTAATTCTTAAACCAAGAATATGAATTTTCAAGAAAATACTTAAATTTTCAGATAAAAAAATTATATTTTAACCCAAGAATAAGAATTTTAAAAAAATTAGTTCAATTTTTAACAAAATATAAAAAATTTCAATTAACAAATTAATTTTTAACAACAAAAAACGAATTTTTAACAACAAAAAATGAATTTTTAACAAAAAAAATAAATTTTTAACCCAAGAATAGGAATTTTCAACAAAATATTAAAATTTTCAGATAAAAAAAATTATATTTTAACCCAAGAATAAGAATTTTCAACAAAAAAGTTAATTTTCAACAAATTAGTTCAATTTTCAATAAAATATCAAAAATTTCAATCAACAAATTATGTTTCAACGACAAAAAACATATTTGTAACAAAAAAATTAAATTCTTAACGCAAGAATATGAATTTTCAACAAAAAAGTAAATTTTAGACAAATTAGTTAATTGAAAATTCGTCATTTGTGTGAAAATTCATCTTTCTTTTTGAGAATTGAACTATTTTGTCAGAAATTCGTCTTTTTCTTTAATTCAATTGGTTTAAAATTCGTCTTTTGGTCGAAAATTCATCTTTTTTTCTGGACAATTCAATTATATTGTTAAAAAATCGTGTTTTCATTCCATTCAACTAGTTGAGAATTCGCCATTGGATTAAAAATTTGTCTTTTTTTTCAAGGATTCAATTATTTTGTAAAGACTGTTTTTTTTCTCTTAATTAAACTAGTTGAAAATTCGTCTTTCGGATTAAAAAGTTTTTCATGCTTGTTAAAAAGTAATCTTTTTTGCTTAGAATTCAACTATTGTGTCCAAAAATTAGTATTGTTTTAATTTAATTCAGCTAGTTGAAAATTCGTCTTTTGGGTTAAAAAGTTAATCATGCTCGTTAAAAATTAATTTTTCTTGTTCAGAATTCAACTATTTTGTTGAAAAATTAGTGCTGTTTTCATTTAATTTAGCTAGTTGAAAATTCGTCTTTTGTTCGAAAATTCATCGTTTTTCTTGAGAATTCAACTATTTTGTAAATACTTGTTTTTTTTTCGTTCAATTAAACTAGTTGAAAATTCGTCTTTTTGGTTGTAAAGTTAATCTTGCTTGTTAAAAATGAATCTTTGTTGTTCGGAATTCAACTATTCTGTTGAAGAATTAGTATTGTTTTCGTTTAATTCAACTAGTTGAAAATTCGTCTTAGGGATTCAACTATTTCGAAATTCGGAGCATCGAGCAACTCTGGAAACGCAAGCTCCAAAGCCGCGAAATGGGACTCAATCGAAATTGAAGTTGCTGCCCGGCCATTGTGCTGCAAGCCATGGCCGTTCGGGATCGCTCCGTTCGTTTGCACGCCAATCGGTGGCATGATCGACAAAGGGCGCAAGGCGACGGCAAGCCCATATCGTGTGCATGGCGAAGAGTTGAACCCCACCAGCTGCGCTGCCGCATCCGGATGGGAACCTGCAGCGCTGGTTTTGCGTCATTAGGATATTCAAAACGCTTTGAAGTGATTTTATACTGGTTAAGCCGAGGCAGAGCCTGGCCGCGTCGCGACAGCTGCGGGCCCTGGACACAGGAACCACGCAAACTGGCCGGCGGCAAGGTTCGCCCGCCAAACAGGTAATTGCGTGAAGAGCCATGACAGACATTGCACTCAAGAACGCCGTTATTCCGGCGCCAGCCGGTGAGGATGGACTGAACCGGTATCTGGC
>JAABKJ010075445.1:251977099-251995815 GCA_011634705.1 Andricus grossulariae
CCCGATCCTCTCGCCCGAAGACGAATATATGCTTGCCAAGCGCTTCAAGGAGCATGGCGATCCGGAAGCGGCCGCCAAGCTCGTGACCAGCCACCTTCGCCTGGTTGCGAAGGCGGCAATGCGCTACCGGGGCTACGGCCTGCCTGTTGCCGACCTCATTTCGGAAGGCAATGTCGGCCTGATTCAGGGGGTCCGGCGATTCGACCCTGATCGCGGTTTTCGTCTTGCGACCTATGCGCTGTGGTGGATAACCAAATAGTCTGATTTTCAAACAACAAAGGTAAAACTTCAACCAAAAGCAGTTGCGTTTTTTACTGCATAGGGTCATTGTATAGGTAACATATTGAATTCAATATGAAAAAGTTAAAATTTTAAGTAGAAATATATTGCATTTTCAATAAAATAGATGAATGTTCAACCAAACAAAAAATCCACCGACCGAGAAAGATGAATTTTCTACCAAGGACTTTTCTATGAAAAAAAAAAGAATTATATATCTAGAAGGACGAATCTTTAACAAAAACCTTGAATTTTTGAGACAAAGAAGATGTTTTAACCAAAAAGTGGAACTTTCAACAAATTAGTTAGATTTTGAACAAATTAGTTGAGTTTTCAAACAAATAGTTGAATTGTTTCAACTAAAAAAATGAATCTTCAACCAAATAGTCTGATTTTTAACCAACAAGATTAAACTTCAACTAAAAACAGTTGCATTCATCATTTTATAGGTTCATTGTATAGGAACATATTGAATTCAATATAAAACAGCTCACATTTTAAGTAGAAATATATTGCATTTTCAATTTTTGACAAAAAGTAGATTTTTCAAAATAGTTGATCTTTTAACAAAGAAGTTAGATTTTTAACAAATTAGTTGAATTTTCAAACAGATGCCTAGATAGTTTCAATCTGAAAAAATGAATTTTTAACCAAATAGTCTGATTTTCAAACAACAAAGGTAAAACTTCAACCAAAAGCAGTTGCGTTTTTTACTGCATAGGGTCAAATGCTGAAAAGAACTTCGCCTTTCCTAAGTGGTCGAGTATATCATCGATTATTGGTAGCGGGTATGCATCTAGGTCAGTTCTCTCGTTTAGCTCCCTGAAATCAATGACAATGCGCCATTTTTTTCTTTCCAGAAGCATCAGCTTTCTTTGGAACTACCCACAATGGAGAGTTGAAAGGTGATTTTGACATAGAGATTACTCATTTATTCAGCATCTCTTTCACTTGACGATTGATTACAGTTTTCTGACACTCTTTTTGGCGATGAGAAGAAATGTTAATGGGTTTTTGATCTTTTAAGATAATTTCGTGTTTTGCTAAATTTGTGCATGGAAGAGGATCTCCTTCTAAGGTAAAAATATCGTGATAACTTTCGATAATTCTGTTTATTCCTTCTCGGTGCTTTTCTTCAATATGCGATAGTCTCGTGTTTGATATAAGAAGATCTAATCTCTTGGCTAATTCCTTCGTCGTAATAAAATGTACCCTCCCTTCGCGTTCGGGTTGAACACTTATGTACTTGGGTTGAATTTCCATGGTTAAAAGCGTCATCATTTGGTCTGTCTGATTAGAAATCGGAATTCATAATTCATGGTTCTGAATTCTGTAAATTGATTCTGGAATATGTGGATGATCCGTAATCAGCATGTGTGCCTGTTTCTTTTCCACTTGCGTGGTAATTATTTTAATCGAGCTTTTTGGTACAAATATCCCGTCATCGTGCAATTCATGTTTAACGTTGTCTAATTCTAGACGATAAGATTTCGATCAGACTTTGATCAGTTTTCGATCAGAATTTGATCACTGTTTGATCGGATCTCGATCATATTTTGATTATTGGATCAGATTTGGATAGGATTGTGCTCAAATTTCGATCAGTTTTTGATAGAATTTTGATCATATTTCAATCATTTAATCTTATTTTAATCAGATTTCGAACAGATTTGGATCATACTTCAATCAGATTTCAAACAGTTCTTCATCAGATTGTGATCATATTTCGCTCATTAAATCAGATTTCGATAAGATTTCTATCATATTTCGATCAGTAGTCGTTCAGATTTCGATCAGTTCTTGATCAAATTTCAGTCAGAATTCGATCATTTTTTGGTCATATTACGATCATTTGATCCTATTTTAATAATTTTAATCATATTTCTACATTATTTTTTTGATCATTTGATCAGATTTCAATCAGTTTTCGATCAGATTTCATCTATTTTTTAATCAGATTTCGATCACATTTTGATCGCTTGATCATATTTTGATCAGTTTTTGATCAGACTTCTATCATATTTTGATCATTCGATCAGATTTCGATCGGATTTTGATTATTTTTCGGTTATATTTTGATCCTTCGATCGGATTTTTATGAAATTCTGGTCAAATTTCGATCGGTTTTTGATCATATTTCTATCATATTTTAATCATTCGATAAGATTTCGATCAGACTTTGATCAGTTTTCGATCAGAATTTGATCACTGTTTGATCGGATCTCGATCATATTTATATAGTTGTACTGTTGCTTTGTAAGTTTTTCTGAAATCTAGAAAAAATATATACCACATCAGCGACCCATGATAATACATATAAGTTTTCTGTACTTGTAAGTAACTTTAAGTATCCTTGCGCTCCACTTTCATCACTTCTTTGAAAATATAATACCAATGCATTCCATGATATGAAAGTAGAATGTAGCAGCTGATTTGTATTATCTGTCCAACGAACTTGATATACTTCTGGAAAATCTAGTAATATAAGCTTTTTTTCTACTGCTATGGCTGTCAATTCTTTAGTACGCAGACCACTCATATGAAAAAAAGAGGCCATTGCAGATGTTTCATTTATAACTTTTTTAACTTCTGGTACTGTCTCAGTAGTAGACTTCCACGCTAATTCTGATCTAAAAATATACAATTTTTTTAATCGGTAAAAATGTACAGAAGCATAATCGTTTAGTTTTACAAAAAAATTAAAGTAAAATTTTTAATGTATGTAAAGTCAAACAAATTTGAATTACCTGTGTACTGCACACCAAATTTTGAGTAAAGGTAGTAAGATAAACCATTCTTCTGCATCAATCAGCTTTTTTAAATATTTGTCAAACAACGCTCATAATCCATTTTCATGGCCAGTATTCACGGTAGCTCCATCCGCAATTATCGATGATATTTTTTTCATTATGGAGGCTATTTTGTCATTTCCGACTGTAGTCTCACAACCTTTAACCACTGCGCCTAGCAAACCTTTGGCGCCTCTTTCTCTAATTTTAAATATTTTAAATTTGAAACTTCACAATCTCAATGATTTAAAATAAACAGTGCTTCAATTTAAATGATTCGCAATCTGAATTTCTTCAAATGTAGGTATTTTTAATTGAAGACTTCAATATTTGAAGCGCATAGTAGAAAATAGTTCTATTCTCAAGGATTTTATTTAGCAGTTTAATTATCACGATAACTGGTGACCTTCTCAGCATAAAACATCAACCAATTCCGACTCTCGGTTTCCTTTGCTTGCCCCCTCCGTCCCCAGTGATAGAAGTTTTGGTGGGGCTGACGTTACAACAATGACTCTCCACCGTACGACGAATCACTTCTTAACTCAGACATGATTTTCTACTCGCAATACAAAATATACGCATGAAAGTGGTAGTTGGGTGTACAATTTAGACCATGAATAATACAAATAATGATATAACCTCGGAATGGACTGAAACTTCAATTGACGGAATGCATACACACGGTAAACGCAAAGGTCGAGTTTCAAGCGATGGATGGACACTGGGTGTTTGGAATGCTAGATGAGTGAATGATCTTAAGATAAGAGAACTACGAGAAATTATGCACGTAAGGAAACTATATATTTCATCTGTACCTTAGACGAAGAAAGAGGGTCGCGAATATAGAAACATAAAAAATGGTAGGAATCAGAACATTATTCATCGTAGCGTGCTTCTCCAGTTGACAGTGACCCAAGGGAAGTCAAAGGCTCCCTTTTGGGCACTTTAAATGGTACGATTTCAAATTCAACTCATTGGTTGAAAGTTGAACTACTTTTTTAAAAATTCTTTTTTTTTGTTGAAGATTTACAATTTCATTAAAAATTTTTTTTTGTTGTTAAAAATGTTTTTTTTTACCTGAAAATTTAAACATTTTGTTGAAAATTTGTATTTTCGGGTTAAAAGTTCAACTATTTTTATAGAAAAATCGACTTTTTAACTTGAAAATTTCACAATTTGGTATAAAATTCAACTATTTGGTATAAAATTAAACAGTTTTGTTGAAATCATACTTCTTGGTTGAAAATTCAACAGTTTGATTAAAATTTTATTTCTTGTCTGAATACATTTTTCTAAATTGAAAATTCAACTATTTTTTTTAGCATTAAACTATTTTGTTGAACATTCATCTTTTTGGTTTGATAATGTATCTCTTTTTGTAGAAATTTAATACTTTTTGGTTGAAAATGCAACTGTCCGGTTAAAAATTGAGTTTTTTGGTTGGAAATTCACATTTTCGGGTTGAAAATTAAGCTTCTTTGTAAAAAATTCGTATTTTCGGCTAAAACATTAAACAATTTGGTAGACAATTTAACTATATGCTTGAAAATTGATGTATTTTGTTTAAAATTCGTCATTTTGTAAGAAAATCAATTTTTTGGTTAAAAATCAAATTGTTTAGTTGAAAATAATCTGCTTTAGATGAGGATTCGAATCTTTTGTTGAAAATTTGTCTTTGTTGGTTAAATCAAACTGTTTTTTATTTTAAATTGTTGTCGCCTGTATACCGGATAACTTTTGAAAAACTAGTCAGATTTGTTTGTGCTTTGGCACACAGTTTTAGAGTAGAAAAAAGAAGATCGAGTTCATTAACCAGCTATTTTGGATGAAAATTCAAAAAGTTAGAACTTTTTCAAAATTCATGAGACAATTTTTTTTCAATTTAAAAATCCTGTGTACGACTATTCGTGGTACTCGGAAATTCAAACAATTTATCCTCATGACTGTTTTCGATGAAAAGACAATTGGCGCAGTTATAGCATTTTCAAAATAAATAAATAAACTAAAATGAACCTTTTAAGCCAAACAACGTGCATCCAAAAAAGATCTTGCTAATTTTCTATTAATTACTTTTTTATAGCACACGTAGTTTTTGTTTCATTCGTAAAACAACAACATTAAAAATAAAAAATTAAATTTTTGAACAAACGACACAAGCTACGAACAAAAGTAGGACAACAGTGGTTCACCCGAAAAACACATCTGTTAATAATCATTTTTTGATAGGATGCGTAGTTTTGGTTTTATTCGTAGAAAACAACAGTAAAAATAGAAAAATTAAATTTTTGGACAAACGACACAAGGTACGAAAAAAAAAATAATTAGAAAAATATAGTTCATCCCAAATAGAGTTACGAATTTGTCACTAATCATTTTTTGATGGAAGGTGCAGTTTTGGTTTTAATCGTAAAAGTTATAAAAAAATTTTTAAATAGACTTTTGGGAAAACGACGCAAGCTATGAAAACACCTTAATAGGTCGAAAATTAAACTATTTTGTTGAAAATTCAATTATTAATTGATAATTTAATTATTTTGTTAAAATTTCATCGTTTTTGGTTAATTCAACCGTTTTGTTGAGCATTCGTCTATTTGGACAGAAAATTCGTCCTTTTGGTTTGGAAATTTAACTGTTTTGTTGGAAATTCTTCCTTTTGGAATAAAAATGCATCTTTTATGGTTGAAACATATAAATTTAAAGTTTGAGAAAGATAAGGAAAGATAAGGAGAAAAGGAAAGACTCTACTGATTCCATATTCTTTTTAAAATTCTTGAAATATATTGAAATTTCTTGTAATTGAAAAAAAAAAAATATATAATCCTTTGAAATCCCTTTAAATTCTTGAATCCTTTGAAAGTTCTTGCGAAATTCTTGTTATATGTGTATATTGAAATTCCTCGGAATCTTTTTAAATACCTTGAATCTGTAAAATATTTAAAAATTCATTTTACGATTTTTACAATGTATTGACATATCCTGAAATCTTTTGAAATATCCTGAGATCTTTACAATTTTTCGAAATTTTTTCAAATTCATCAAATATATTGAAATTTCTTGGAACAATTAAAATTATCCTACAATTTTTAAAATCCTTAGAAATATCTTTAAAATTCTTTTAAAATTCTTTAATAAAATCTTTAAAATCCTTTGAAATGTCTTCAAATTCCTGAAATATATCGAAATATCTTGGAATCTTTAAAATCCGTGGAAAAATCTTATAAATGTATCTCTTTTTGTAGAAATTTGATCTTTTTTGGTTAAAAATACAACTATCCAGTTTAAAATTGATCCGTTTCGGTTGAAAATGAACTTCTTTGTTAAAAATTCACATTTTCGGGCTAAAAATTTAATTTTTTTGAGAAAAATTGGTATTTTCTGCTGGAAAATTAAACAATTTGGTAGAAAATTGATGTATTTTGTTGAAAATTCGTCTTTTTTTTGAAGAAAATCGATTTTTTTGTTAAAAATCAAATTGTTTAGTTGAAAATAATCTGCTTTAAATTAGGAGAATCACATTTTTGGTTAAAAATTCACCTTTTTAGATTAAAAATTCAACTCCTTGGTTGAAAGTTGAACTACTTTCTTAAAAATAATTATTATTTCTCAAAATTTTGTTATTTGGTTTAAAATTGAATTACTTTGTTGAAGCCATATTTATTGGTTGAAAACTCAACAGTTTGATTAAAATTTTATTTCTTCCTTGAATACATTTTTTTAAATTGAACATTCAACTATTTGATTGAACATTCAAATTGAACATTTTCGGGTTAAAAATTAAATTGTTTTGAGAAAAATTCGTATTTTTGGCTGAAAAATTAAACAATTTTGTACAAAATTTAACTATTTGGTTGAAAATTGATGTATTTTGTTGAAAATTCGTCTTTCTCAGAAAAAAATCAATTTTTTGGTTAAAAATCACATTGTTTAGTTGAAAATAATCTGTTTTAGATTAAAAATTCAAATCCTTGGTTGAAAGAAAATATTTCAAATATTTCGCAAAAATTTCCAAAGATTTCAGATAGATTTTACAAAGATTTCAATAATATTAACAATGTTATGAAATATTTCAAAAATATTTCAAAGATTTCCAAAGATTTCAGATAGATTTTACAAAGATTTTTAATATTTTCCAAAGATTTCATAGTGATTTCAAATATTTTCTACAGATTTAAATGATTTCCCAAAGATTTCACAAAAATTCTAATAACATTAAAAATATTATCAAATATTTCAAAAATATTTCACAACGATTTCCAAAGATTTCAGAAATATTTTACAAAGATTTCAATTATTTCTCAAAGATTTCAAAGATTTCACAAAGGTCTAAAATATGTCACAAGGATTTTATAAAGATTTTAATAATTTCCCAAATATTTCGCAAAGATTTCCGAAAAGATCTGAAAGATTTCAATGATTTTCCAAAGATTTCACAAAGATTCCAATAATATTAAAAATATTATCATATATTTCAAAAATATTTCAAATATTTCAAAAATATTTCAAATATTTCAAAAATATTTCAAATATTTCAGATACATTTTACAAAGATTTTAAATATTTTTCAAAGATTTCAATGATTTTCCAAAGATTTCATAAGGATTTCAATAATATCAAAAATATTATCAAATATTTGAAAAATATTTCAAATATTTGAAAAATATTTCAAATATTTCGCAAAAATTTCCAAAGATTTCAGATAGATTTTACAAAGATTTCAATAATATTAACAATGTATTTGTTAGCATTGTTTTATCAAACAACACTTTTTAAAACCAAAATCACTCCATTTTAATGGTTCATAATTTTTTTTAAATTTTAGATTACGTTAGCGTTCTACTCCCAAAAATTGTTATATTAAAACAAAAATCATTATAATTAGAACAAACGTCAGAATCTTTTGACAATTTTGGATTATGTAAGGGTTTTTTCGTTGGAAATTGCTATTTTTAATAAACAAAAAAAGATTTCAGAGAAGATTCACAAATTTTAACAATTTGTGCGTATGTTGTAGCTTCAGATTGGAACCTTTTCACAGGAAATCAGTCTCATCAACAAAAATCAATAGATTACGAAGAAGATTTAGAACTGAAACCAATTTTTTGTATGTAAGTGTTTTTCGTCCGAAATTATTAGTGTTTTAAAATTTAGTCAATCAGATTTTAAAGAATATTTACCATTTTTCAACAACTTTAGGTTATGTTGGCGTTGTTCACATACGATTTATGAGGTTATGATTCAGTCATTGAATTCACAATTTTTATGCAAGTTCTGGTTTTGTTGGCGTTGTTTAGCGGAAATCGCTACAGATTTTGAAGAGAATTTACAATTTTATAACAATGTTATGTTATGTTCACATTATTATTATTGTTATTATTGTTCTATCGTTTATTTAATATTTATTTTATTACTTATTTTGCATGGGGTGGTATACTATAGGTAGGTTGCCCATTATTGACGTCGTTGCCCTATGTATTGTACTAAAATATCATGAATTCCATGAATTCCTTGAATTCCATGTAATCCTTGAATTCCATGAATTCCTTGCATTCAATGAATTCTTCGAATTCCATGAATTCCTTGAATTCCCTGAATTCTTCGAATTCCATGAATTCCCTGAATTTCCTGAATTCCTTCAATTCCATGAAATCCTTGATTTCCATGTATTCCTTGAATTCCATGAATTTCGCTAATCTCATCAATATCATGAATTCCTTGAACTTCTGGATTTCCATGAATACCTTGAATTCCATGAATTCCATGAATTCCATTAATTCCTTGAATTCCTTCCTTTCCATGAATTCCTTGAATTCCATGAATTCCTTTAATTTCATGAATTCCTTCACTATCATAAATTCGCTGAATTCCTTGAATTCTTTGAATTATATGAATTCCTTGAATTTCATGAATTCCTTGATTTTCATAAATTCCTTGAATTTCATGAATTCCTTAAATTCCATGAATTCCTTGGATTTCATGAATTCCTTGAATTTCATGAATTTCTTGAATTTCATGAATTCCTTGAAATCCATGAATTCCATGAATTCCATGAACTCCTTGAATGTCCATGAGTTCCATGAATTCCATGAATTCCTTGAATTCCTTTAATTTCATGAATTCCTTCAATATCATGAATTCCCTAAATTCCTTGAATTCCATGAATTCCACGAATTCCTAGGATTCCATGACTTCCTAGAATTCCATAAATTCCTTGAATTCTTTGAATTCTATGAATTCCTTGAATAAATCTTTATAAAATCTTTGAAATATTTGTGAAATTTTGATTCAATCTTTGTTTGTGAAATCTTTTTTAATCGTTTGAAATCATGAAAATCTTTTAAAATCTTCTTAATTTGGTTGAAACCTATTGAAATCGTTTAAAATCATTCAAATGTTTTGAAATCTTTGAAATCTGGTGTACTGTACCCTAGTTGAAATCTTTGAAATTCTGGTACTCTTGTGAAATCTTTATGCATTTTTTATGAAATCTTTAAAACTTTTGTGAAATCTTTTGATATCTCATAAAAGATTTTTCAAATGTCTAAAATCTTTGAAATTTTTTCAAATCTTGGAAATATGGTTTACTATACCCTTTTTAAAATCTTTAAAAAATCTGGTGTACTGCACCCTTTTTTGAAATCATTAAAATTCTTTGAAATCACTGGAATATTCCAAATCTTTGTGATATCTGATGGAATCCTCTTAAAAAATTGAAATGTTTTGAAATCTTTAAAATCTGCTGTACATGTTTGTGTATAAGTCTCTTGTTGAAATCTTTCGTATTCTAGAAATCTTTTGAAATCTTTTGTATTCTTTTAAAATCATTGAAATATTTAAAATCTTTGTGAAATCTTTAGAAATCTTTCGAAAAAAAAGAATTTTTAATCGTTTACAATCTTTGAAATGTTTTCAAATCTTTTTAAAATCTTTATAAAATCTTTGAAATATTTGTGAAATTTTGATTCAATCTTTGTTTGTGAAATCTTTTTTAATCGTTTGCCTCTATCCCCTCCTTCACCTTCACCCCCACCACCCCCTCCCCTATCCCCTCCCCTATCCCCTCCTCCACCTCCACAATCAGTTGAATTTTCAACAAGATGTTTCAATTTTCAATTTAAAAAAATGTTTTTCAACCGGGAAGAACGAATTTTTAACCAAATTTATCAATCTTTAACCAAACAAAAAAAAAGAACATTTGAGACAGTTGTTCAACTTTCAACCAATGAGTTCAATTTTAAAGCTAATAACAGGAATTTATTTTCAACGGAAAATATAATAGTTGATATTTAAGTACGTTGTAATTTATAATTTAAAAAAAAAACAATTGGATTTGAGCAGCAAAGACGAATTTTCCATAAAATACTTTATTTTTGATCAAAAAATTGATTTTCTTCCAAAAAATAAGAATTTTCCAAAAATTACATAAATGGTGGAATTCCCGAACCAAGAAAGATCAAATTTCAACCAGAAATGGACTAGTCATGCATTGACATGAATTACCATTCATAAAAAAAAAACAGAATTTTCTATAAAACAGTTGAATTTAAAGCACGTAAATTTAGAACTAATTAATTGAATTTTCAATAAAATAGTTCAATTTCAGATTAAAAAATTAATTTTCAACAACAACAAAACGAACTATCTACGGAAAATATAATAGTTTATACTTCAATAAAAAATATTGTAATTAGAAGTGAAAAAAGTTGGATTTATTCAACAACAATGAACTACTGTCTGGACTTAAAATTTAAATTCTTTTAAAACTGTTTGTTGCTTTATAATTAAGTTTTAAGGCTTTGAAACTGAAATTTTATCAAGTTTTTTCTTTGTGATGAACGAGAATAATGGAGAGCATTTTTCCGAACATTTTTCCTTGAGAATTTTAAAGATTTCAAGAGAATAAAAAAGTTTTCTTGAAATTTCTGGTAAAATTTAAATAATTTTTCATTTGGTAAATTATTTTAAGTGAATATTAAAAAATTAATCTTTAAATTTTCGAAAAATAATGTAGAAAATTTTAACGAAAAAATTTTCAATTCTGTATGTTTACAACATTTTACAAAAATTTGTGTTAGTTTAAGAAACATTAAAAAGTTTCACAAAGATTTCATAAAATTTAAAACAAAATGTCGATTTCATAAAATTGAAAAAAAACTATTTTTAAAGATTTCCAAGAAAATTGTAGAATCTTTTTAAGAATAAAAGTTTCCAAGAGAATGAAAAACTTTTCTAGATAAAATTGAACAAGTTTTCAAAACATTTCGAAAGATTTCTCAAATTGTCAGAAAAGTATGTGGAAGATTTTAAGGCAATTTTTTGATTTTGCAGAATTTAAAATTTTTTTAGGAAAAATGCTACTCATTTAAAAAGATATTGAGAAGTTTTGAAAAAAAAATTTAAAAAAATGTAAATTTTGGAACGATTTAAAGAAATTTAAAAGAAAATGTAGATTTTTGAAGATTTCGAAAAAAGATGCTTTTTAGTAATTTTGAAAGGTTTCAAGAGAACAAAAATAACTTTCAACAAGAGAGTTATTTTTCAACCAATAAATATGAATTTTCAATGAAATAGTTGAATTTTCAACAAAAAATTTAACTTTTTATCCAAAAATTGAGTCATTAAAGTTTCAGTTCAAAAAATAATATTTAAAATTAAAATATATATATTTTCAACCTGTTGAGTTTAGCCAAATAAAATGAGTTTCTACCAGAATTGTTGAATGCCCAACGAAAATTATGAATTTTCTGCCAAATTGTGGAATTTTACTTATATAAGAAAAAGTTTTCACCAAAACCGGTATACCTACATTTCCAGATAAAAAAAATTAATTTCGACCCAGAAAAAAATCAATTTCCAACAAAATAGTTAATTTTTAATATAAATAGTGTAATTTGTAACAAAATAGTTCAATTAAAATATTTAGTTAAAATAGTTTTAAAAAAATTTATGTTCAGATTCCGGCGGAGCAAGAGAACATTTTTTTGACAATTTAGAAAAATTAATATTAAAAAAATATTGATTGTATATCAGTGGACAAAAATAAATCATCAGCAAAATTATCAACGACATTTACCTGGTAGGACACCTTGAAATCAAAAATAAATTTAAACCAATTATTTGACTTTTTAAAAAATAAAAATGAATTGTTTAATTTTCCTTTAAAATGATAATTTTCAACCAAATATCAGAGAATTTTCAACAAAATAGTTTAATTTCAACCAAAGAGATAAATATTCAACATACAAAAAAAAAACAATTTTTATCAATATTGTAAAAATCTGAAAAATCAGAGTACAATATTGAATTGTAATGAACTCAGTTCATACGCGCCAGAAATAAATAATCCATAAATAGCGTCAATTTGTTTAAAAGTGGCATTTTATGCCCTAAAATGGCATCGAGCGACCTTTGAGTGTTGTAAAAATCCGAAAAAAATCTGAGTTCAATATTGAATCGAAGAAAACACAATTCATATGATCCAGAAATGAATAATCAATGAATAGCGTCAATTTATTTTAAAATGGCATTTTATGCTCTAAGATGGCATTGAGCGACCTTTGAATGTTATTGTAAAAATCTTTAAAAAATCTGAGTGCAATATTGAATTGCGAAAAAAAAAATTCATACGCGCCAGAAATAAATAAACAATAAATAGCGTCCATTTAATAGAGAATGACCATTTTTGCCATGAAATGGCATTGAGCGACCTTTGAATGTTATTGTAAAAATCTGAGAAAAATCTTATTGTAATAATGAATTGCAAAAAAACATAGTTCATACGCGCCAGAAATGAATAACCAATAAATAGCGTCAATTTAATTGAGAATAGCCATTTTTCCCCTACAATGGCATTGAGCGACCGTCGAATGTTGTAAAAATCTCCAAAAAAATCTGAGTACAATATTCACGTGTGAAAAACAGAATTCATACGCGCCAGAAATCAATAATCAATAAATAGCGTCAATTTAATTGAGAATTGACATTTTTGCCCTAAAATTGCATTGAGCGACCTTTGAATGGTTAAAAACTCTTTAATTTTAAAAATTTACTTTTCAAAATTATACAATTTTTTGAATAGTTACAGTCAAAATTTTTTAACCAAAGAAATGAACTTTTAACCAAAATGATGCATCTTCAATCAAAAAAATAAATTTTCAACCCAGAAGATGAATTTTCTACAAAAAAAAGACAAAATTTCAAAAAAATGGAGGAATTTTCTACTAAAAAAGATGAATTTTCAACAAAAAATGGAATAGTTTAAATTTAAGTTACAACAATAAGTTTTTAACCAAATAAAATAATTTTTCAACGAAATAGTTCAATTTTCAACTAAACATATAAATTTTCAACTATAAAGATTAAATATCTATCTAGAACAATTTCGACGAAAAATTGAATAGTTAATTTTTTAGTTAAAAAAATTAATTTTCGATAAAAAAACTAATTTTCAACCAAAGAAATGATATTTGAACTAATAAGATTAATTTTCTATCAAAAAAGAATAATTTTAACCAACTACATGAATTTTCAACCAAATATTTTTATTTTTAATAGAATTTTCAACCTAATAGTTGAATTTTCAACCAAAAAGGTTATTTGCAAATAAAAAAGATCAATTTTCAAAAAAAAAATAGAATGGTTTAATTTTCAGTTAGAAAAATAAATTTGTGAGCAAATACAATAAATTTTAAACTGAAAAGTTAGATTTTCAACCAAACAAATGGATTTTCTACAACAAAAATTAAATGTCTATGAAAAAAATCAACACAAAGTCACTTGTTTTTTCTTTGGATGTTTTTTGGTTCAAATTTTTTTCTTAACTGAAAATGTAACTATTATTCCAGTTGAATATTCCATCATGTTAGTTAAAAATTAATCTCTTTGGTTGAACATTCTTTTTTTTTTACTAAAAATTTAATTATTCAATTTTTGGTTGAAGAATTATCTTTTTTAGGCAAAATTCGTCTTTTTTTTGTAGAAATTAATCTTTTTAGTCAAAAATTCAATTATTCTAGTTAAAAATTCATTTCAGTTTTACAAATTAAACTATTTGTTTCAAAATGTATTTAATTTGTGGAAAATTCGTCTTTTTTATAGAAAATTATTCGTTATGGTTGAAAATTCATCTTTTTGGCATAAAATTCAAGTATACCATTTGAAGATTCATCATATTAGTTGAAAATCCATCAGTTTGATTGAAAATTAGTTTCTTTAACTGAAAATTTAGCTGTTCAATTTTTAGTTGAAAATTGATATTTTTCAGGTCAAAATTAAACAATTTGGATAAAAATTTATCTTTTTTAATTGAAAATTCAAATATTAGTTTGGAAATAAAATTATTTGGTTGAAAGTTAAACTCTTTCGTTAAAAATTAATTTTGTTGTTGCTGAAGATTTATCGTTTTAATTAAAAATTCATTTCTTTGGTTGAAGAATGAGCTGTTTGATTGAAAACTTGTTTTTTCTTTGGATGTTTTTTGGTTCAAATTTTTTTCTTAACTGAAAATGTAACTATTATTCCAGTTGAATATTTTTACTCTGCGAGGATAATTTTAAAAATTTCAGAACATTCCAAAATATTCTAAAAGATTTTAAAACATTCCAAAATATTTACAAGAATACAAAAAGAGATTCTGGAACATTTGAATGCAATTTTTTTAATTTTGAAAAAGAATAAAGATTTAAAAGCCAAATTTTGCAAGATTAAAAAAGTCTAGACAAAATTGAAATAACTTTAAGAGATACTCAGCAGTTTAGAAAGAACACAAAAATAATTTAATTAAAAAAATGTAAATTTTTGAAGATTTCGTATAAAAAATGTAGAAGATTTTTAAGAATTTTCAAAGGTTTCAAGAGAAGAAAAAAATTTTCTTAAGATTTCTCCGCAAATTTTTATGGATTTTTTAGTCTGCGAGAATAATTTTTAAAATTTCAGAACATTTCAAAATATTCTGAAAAATTTTAAAACATTCCAAAATATTTACAAGAATATAAAAAGAGATTCTGGAACATTTAAATGCAATTTTTTTAATTTGGAAAAAGAATGTAGATTTAAAAGCAAAATTTTGTAAGACTAAAAAAGTCTAGACAAAATTCAAATAAGTTTGAGAGATACTCAGAAGTTTAGAAAGAACACAAAAATAATTTAATTAAAAAAAAATGTAAATTTTTGAAGATTTCGTATAAAAAATGTAGAAGCTTTTAAAGAATTTTTAAAGGTTTCAAGAGAATAAAACAATTTTCTTAAGATTTCTCCGCAAATTTGTATGGCTGTCTCTTATACACTTTCTGGTTGATAATTCATCTGACTTCAAAATTTATTATTTGATTCAAAATGTGACAATTTTGTTGAAAATTCATCTTTGCAGGTTAAAAGTTAATCTATTTGGTTAAAAATTCTATTATTTTGTGAAAACTATTCTCTTTTCCTTGAAATTTCAACTATTTGGTAAAAAATGAAATTTTTGATGAAAATTCAACCTTTTGGTTGAACATGCTGTTTTCTTGGTTATAAATGATCTTTTTTGTTAAAAATGTATCTTAAAAATGAACTGTTTTCTAAAGCATTCGAATTTTTAGCTTCAGCACATAACTTTTTTTTTCAATTTGATTTCTTTTATTAGAAAATTCTTTTTTTTTTCTGTATTGAAAAATAATTTTTTTAACTGAAATTTTAATTATTGGATTGAAAATTCGTCTTTTTTGGTTGAATTCAACTGTTTTTTATTTAAAATTAAAATATTAGTTGGTTGAAATATGAAATATTATATATTTTGTTGAGAATTCATACTTTTGGATTGAAAATTCAACTTTTTGGTAGAAAAGTCATCTTTTTCGGTTGAAAAGGAACTTTTTTTATTAAAAATTCAACTTTTCTGGTTGAGAATTCATCTCACTTCTAAATGTATTATTTGTTTCAATATGCGACAAATGCATTTTGTTGAAAATTCACCTTTGTATTTTGAGAATTCATTCTATTTGGTTAAAAATTCAATTATTTGGTTAAGACTCGTCTCTTTTGCTTGAAAGTTCAACTATTTCTCTAATTGTATTGATAAATATAATGATATGTAATATAATAATATAATTGCTATTATACGCAAAACCTGAGTTACATGTTTCCTGTATTTAGATATGATATTTTCTATATTTTTTTGTCTTCGCTTATAATTTTTTACCTTATGACTTACATTACACCGAACATCCACTATATTTCTATTGATTGTCTTTCCTTGTCTCTTCTCTCCAATTCTTCATAGTTTACTCCAGTCCCCTCTTCCATATCCCTATCTCTGAATGACTACCTTCTTTCTTTTTCATATCTCGTTCATTCTATCGCGCTCCCCACCTCTCTTCTACCTGCTTCAATCACGTTGTCGCTCACTCCCATCCCTTACCCTGCTTTAGCTTTTTCTGAACTTCCATGCCCTCTTTCCCGCATCAACACCTTATTCATCCCTTCGCGCTTTTTTTATCATTATATATCCAGGCATCCTTCAATCTACCCCACCAACCACCTCATATATATTTTTCACCTCCTCAATATTTTTTCTTTCCTTCCTAAGAGAAGGCAGAAGGAGAGGATGGAATTAGAGTGTCGAGGTTCAATCGGAATGACAGGTGAATTATGACAAGGGAGACAGAGCGTTATTCGTGCCAGAAAGGTGAGAAAGGGAGTCAAGAGGTCACAGAAAGGATAAGGTGGGGATTCATGAATTGTTTCAATAGGTTCTGGCTTCCTCGAGATAAAAGAATGTGTGAATTGTGTGAAAAGAGATAAGGAAAGGTAGAACACTATAAATAAATAAATAAATAACTTTTAAGAAAGTAGTTCAACGTTCAACCAAGGAGATGAATTCTCAAGCTGAAAAGACGATTTTTCAACAATATATTTTATTTCTAATCTTGAAATTTTCTAGAAAAAACTACGAATTTTCTACAAAACAGTTGAATTTTCAACCCAAAAGTGTGCATTTTTAACAAAAAATTTAATTTTGAATCGTAACAGATAAATTTTTCACCAGATAGTTGCATTCTTAATTAAAAAAGGTGAAATTTCTACAAAAAGAGATGAATTTTTAAACCAAAATGATGATTGTTCAACAAAATAGTTGAATTCACAATCGAAAAAAATTTGTTAGTCAAAAAAGAAAAAAAATGTTAATCAAATTGTTGATTATTCAAGATGAAACGACGAATTTTCAAAAAAGCATTTGACTTTTCAACCAAGAAGTATGACTTTTTAACAAAATTGTTAAATTTTTAACAAAATAATTCAATTTTGAAGCAAATAATAAAATTTTTAACCAAAAAAGATGAATTCTTGACCAAAAATAGTTTTATTTTCTTATTGGGTTCTATTAATTCATTTAAAATTTATATAAAAAAAGGGGGAAGACTGTGTAGCCTGAGATAAATAAGTAGGAATTTTGATAATTTATAGACAAAAGAAACATTTTAAGTAAACGTTAAAATTAATTTTTACTACTTGAAGAATTTGTTTACACTATTTTTTTAAATTTCTCATACTATTTAAACTATTTTCGATCTTTCCAAAATTGCACAAAGGTCGAATAATAAAATTCTCGAATAATAAAATTTCCGAAGTGCAAAGCAGGGATCACAGCTGTTCAGCAGTTCAATTTTAAGAAAAAATGGATTTTTTTCTAAAAAGAAAGGCAATTAAAAGGGGATCTATTTATGCAAAAGAGTTTAATTTTTAACTGGAAAATATAAATTGTCAACAAAAAAGTTAATTTTTTAAAAAATATCTGAATTTTGAACCAGAAAATTGAATTTTGAACCAAAAACTTTATAATTTTATAATTCTTTAATTGGAACGATTTGCAATATATTGTAATATTTGCAATATATTGCAAGTCGCTAAAATTGAAGAATTTTAAATTGCTAATTATTAAAATTGAAGAATTTTCAATTGTAGATCTTCAGAATTGTAGTAGTTTAAATTGTATCTAAATCTTTAAAATTGAAGAGTTTTTCATTTTAAAAATTTACATATATATTGTAATATTTGCAATATATTGCAAATCATTAAAATTGAAGAATTTCAAATTGCTAATCGTCCCATTTTTTGGCACGGCTGAATAATCCCGAAAAATAAAATTCCCGTCACTGGCACATTCCCGAATAATAAAATTTCTGAATGATAAAATTCCCGAATAATAAAATTCTCGGATAGTAACATTTCCGAATAATAAAATTTCCGGATTGGAAAGCAGCGATCACAACTCAGTAGTTCAATTTTAAGAAAAAAGGGGATTTAAAAAAAGGGGGGGGGGTAAATGCAGTTGAATTGGACAAAAAATATAAATTTTCAACAAAATAGTTTAATCCTCAACCAAAGAAGATTAATTTTGAATCAAAATAATTGATTTTACAACACAAAAAGACATATTTTCAACAACAAAAAAGCAAATTTTCAATCAAGCAGTTGCATTTTTAACCAAAAAAGTGTCAAATTTCGATCAAAAAGACGAACTTTCAACTAGAGAAGATCAATTTCCAAACAAAAATCGAAGTTACATTTTCAGTTAAAAAAAAAAGTTTTAAATTAGAAAATAAAAACGAATCTTCAACCAAAGAAGATTTATTTTCAATTCAACAAGACGAATTTTTAACAAAATAGATGAAT
>JAABKJ010075445.1:252000238-252025139 GCA_011634705.1 Andricus grossulariae
ATTAGTTAAATTTAGTACCGTAGACGAAAATAAAGTGTTGGCTGATTATAGGTTCAGCAAAAGAATTATGACCATTCTTAAAGATACAAAAAAATGTTGGTATGAGGGTGAAACCAAGTCATGGTTCACCCGACCTCAATATACTTTAGATGTGATTAATAAATTAAAAGAGAGCAATATCCTTATTGCTCTTTCTGCTGATATTCAAGCTCAAACAGGATTAGCTGATAATGGTAAAACAAAGGAAGAGGTTGCAGCATGGATTCATATGAAAAATACTCATCCTTCTTATGCTACTGATGCTCCTGAATTTGATACTTCAATATTAAATATGACTTCAAAAGCCTCTTTATACCCTTATCAAAAAGCTGGGGTTAGATTTGGTATAGCAAAAAATGGTCGTTTACTTTTAGCAGATGATATGGGATTAGGTAAAACTGCTCAAGCAATTGCTTTAGCTTCTTATTATTATAAAGATTGGCCCGTAATGATATTTGCTCCAGCTTCATTATTGTCAGGTTTCTCTCTATCGACTGATGGTCATACAGGCTTCAACACCTCCAACTGTTTACCGACTTATTGTAATGCGGGTTTCTACCTTACCGACTGACAGTGTCTCACATATAACTATTTTACCGACTGATGTTAACTGACCGAGTGATGGCAACTGACCGGTGGCAGCTTGAACTACGTAGTAGTGCCCCCAAAACATCCTACCTATACTACTCTGTTTAAACAATTTCTATTTCTGCAAATATTTTCTCAAATAGATTAAAAAGATAGAATCTTCTCTGCCTTTTCAATAAAAGTCAGAGTTTTCCATTATTATTATTTGTTTAAGCCCTTAAGGATGGCCTAAACAAAAAATGTCACTCCGATCATGCATTACGTGTGTAGTTGGTTGCGAAAATTGCTTCAAATGATATAATTTAGAAAATTCACAAATTTATTGATTCATTCTTTAATTTACAGCTTCGAAAACGAAAACCTGGATTTATATTTCTTGAACTGGATCTGAATCTTTGAACTTCACAATTGATAAAAGTTGAAAAATGTTAATAGCTCTCATTTTATACATTTAAATTATTGAGCGTTTAAAAGATATTTAGTACTTTTAGAAGTTTTGGAGAAATTTGAAAATATTTTATAAATTTTCAGCACCCTTTTCAAGTTTTCGAATATTTTTAGTCTATCCAAAACTTCTAAAATTCTCAATTATATTATAAACTGACTCAAATTTTTCTTAAAATTTGGAAAAATCTCATAAAATCGGCAGTTCGTAACTATATCGAATCGACACTCGACGCCCTCAGTTCGAAACGAAAGAAAACCGATTCGAATTTGTCAGTTCGAAACTCTTCCGAATCCACTTTCGACACCCTCAGTTCGAATCGAAAGAAAACCGATTCGAATTAAACAGTTCGAAACTCTTCCGAATCGACTTCAGGGTATCTGTAATTTTAGAGTATCTGAACGTTATGGACCAGAAGAAGTAAATTAAACCGCAGAGAAGAATAAAGTAAGTAAAAAACTACAAAAGAATAAATTAGCAACTTCCTGTCTTAACATTCACCCCTACTTTTATCATTTTTTGGTGCTTAATTTCTGTTTCTAATTAACATTGATTTACAAAAATTATTTTCTTTCTATTTAGGCATCTTGTTTTATTTTATTATTTACTTTATACAATATTTTATGTTTTATTTGTTTGTCATTTTTTGTACAAAGGGATTGTAAAAAAAATACGTGACGCTTTTAGGGTGGGGGGGTCACCTCGAACGTTAAGCTAATGTTAAAGTTACATACGAATACTATAGAAAAAGCCTTATGTAAGGTAGGGGGGTAAATTAAAAGAGAAAGCTCTATATGTAATCTATCTATATGCTTCCATGTCTATCTATCTATCTGTCTATTGGTCTATCTATCTTTCTTTCTATATATCTATCTATATGCAACTGAAATTTTAAATAATGAAACATCCCGGGCGGAAATCTTATCCACAGCGCGAAATTCAAAATGGCTATCCTCCACTCCATTTTTCATAGGGGAAAATTTTCAATTAAGTATTTTAAATTTTAACCAAAAACGTGAATTTTGAACTAAAATTATAAATATTCAACAACAAAAATAATTTTATTTGAAAGAAAATAGTTTGATTATTGATTTATAGAGGGAAATTTCCAAACCAACTAAATAGTTGAATTTAAAAACCAAAAAGGATGACTTTCTACAAAATTATTAAATTTGCAAGCTCAAAAGAACAAAGTTTCTTCAGAATACATGAATTCTCAACTAAAAAATATAAATGTTCAAACAAAAAGGGAATGTAGTTACATTTTCAGGTAAAACCTTAAATTTAAATTTAAAAAAGAAAAAATAATTTTCAACAAAATAGGTATATTTTCAACCAAATAGTTTAATTTTCAACCAAAAATATAATGTTTAATTTTTAGTTAAAGTGGATTTTCAACAACAAAAAATCAATAAAACATTTTAAATTTTGATCAAAAATTAGGAATTTTCAAAAACAAAATTTTATTTAAAAAAAATAGTTCAATTTTCAAGAAAATAGTTGAATTTTTAATCTACAGAGAAATATTTCCAAAACGAATTGACAATAAGAATTTTCAACACAAAATTTAATTTTTAATTAAAAAGACGAATTTTTTAAAAACAATATGAATCCTCAACTAAAAAATATATATCTTCAAGAAAAAAGGCAATGTTTTAGTTACAAACTCAATTTTAAATTGAAAAAGAAATCAGCAAAATAGGTACATGTTCAAAAAAATTATTGTTTGAATTTAAAAGAACAATTATTGTATACAAATTGTATTCAAAAATAAATTAAAAAGCATGTGAGCTTTGAAAGAAACAGAAAATGTCTCCCTACATTTTCTCCGAACCTCAGAACATTTTTCAAACAAACTTTGCAGGAATCACATTCAGCACCGATTTATATTGATATTAATTTTTTTTTATTCAAAAATTTGATTTTTAAGAATGGTTTTTGTATTGTTTTAAATACTATGCACATATTCAAAGAAAATTTTTCATCCAGGAATATTTTTTTAAATTATTGTTATTTTGAATTAAAAAAATAATTAAAAAAAACTTAAAACATGAACAAATTTCTTTGATAAAAGTATTTGATTATTGTATTTTTAATCAATGAAAAATATTTTGTGAACAACAATTTTTGCATTGTTTAATTTCATGAATTTCTTAGTTTAAATATTTTATAATTTGGCAATTTTCTGTGGAGAATTTTCACAATCGGTAATATTACATACTATCGACAATTTTATTATTCGTGAATTTTTCTATTCGGGAGTATTATATTTCTGCACTTTAATAATTTCGGGAATTTTGCAATTAGCTCATTTTACAATGTCGGAAATGTTATTTTTTGGAATTTTTCAATTGCCTCTTCCGAAAAATTAAATTCCCGTCACTGAAAAAATTCCCGAAATTATAAAATTCGCGAATTGAATAATTCTCGACAATTTATAATATTACCGAATTTGAAAATTCATATAATTATTAATAATTTTAGTTGAAAAATCTTCTTTTTTGTTCAAAATTTAAATATTATGTTAAGATTTTTTTTTAAATTCTTTTTTTAACTGAAAATTCAACTATTTGAATAAAAAATTCTGTATTTTGTCCAAAATTTGTCTTCTGCGGTAGATTTGTTGAAAATTAACATTTTTTGTTGTAAAAAATTAATCTTTATGTTCAAAATTCATTTCTTTAGGTTGAAAATTATTTGTTTTTTTTAATTGAAAATTAATTTTTCAAACTGCAAATTTAACTATTTCATGTTTGGTTCAACATTTATCTTTTTTACTTGATTCAACTATTTGTTTCAAAATTTCTGAATTTAATGAATTTTTAATTTTTTGTGGTAGAATATTAATCTTCTTGGTGCCGTATTCAATTTTTGGGTTGAAAATTCAAGAATTAGTTTAAAAATTCATGTATTTTGTTAAAAATCATTCGTTTTTGGTAGAAAATTAATCTTTTTAGGTTGAAAATTTATTTTATTTTCTTAAAATTAACCTTTTCAATTTTTTGTAGAAAATTGATGTTTTTTAGTTAAAAATTTATCTATTTTGGTAAAAATTTGTCTTATTTTGGTAGAAAATAAAACTTTTTGGTTGAAAATTCATGAATATTGTTAAAAATTGGTCATTTTTAGTACAAAGTCAATCTTTTGGTTGAAATTCATTTTTTTTATTGAAAATTAGTTTTTTTATCGAAAATTAATTTTTTTACTAAAAATGTAACATGTCATGTGTTATGTCATGTGTCATGTCAAGTGTCATGTTATGTTTCATGTCATGTGTCATGTCATGTGTCATGTCATGTGTCATGTAATGTGTGATGGCATGTTCATCTCCTGTGTCATGTCATGTGACATGTCATGTGTCATGTCATGTGTCATGCTGTGTGTCATGCTATGTGTCATGTAATGTGTCATGTCACGTGTCATGTCAAGTGTCATGTTATTAGTCATGTCGTGTGTCATGTCGTGTGTCATGTCATGTGTCATGTCATGTGTCCTGTCATGTATCATGTCATGTGTCATGTAATGTGCCATGCCATGTGTCATGTCATGTGTCATGTCATGTGTCATGCCAAGTGTAATGCGATGTGTCATGTCATGTGTTATGTCATGTGTCATGTCAAGTGTCATGTTATGTTTCATGTCATGTGTCATGTCATGTGTCATGTCCTGTGTCCTGTCATGTATCATGTCATGTGTCATGTAATGTGCCATGCCATGTGTCATGTCATGTGTCAAGTCATGTGTCATGTAATTTGTGATGCTATGTTCATCTCATGTGTCATGTTATGTCTCATGTCATGTGTCATGTCATCTGTCATGTCATGTGTCATGTCATGTGTCATGCCAAGTGTCATGCCATGTGTCATGTCATGTGTTATGTCATGTGTCATGTCAAGTGTCATGTCATGTGTCATGTCATGTGTCATGTCATGTGTCATGTCATGTGTCATGTCATGTGTCATGTCATGTGTCCGCATGTTCCGTCTCATGCCTTGTGTCATGTCATGTGTCATGTCATCTCTTTTCATGTCATGTGTCATGTCATGTGTCATGTCATGTGTCATATCATGTGTCATGTCATGTGTCGTGTCATGTCTCATTTCACGTCTCATGCTGTGTGCCACGTCATGTGTTATGTCATGTGTCATGTCGTGTATCATGTCATGTGTCGAGTCATGTGCCATGTCATGTGTCATGTCATGCGTCATGTCATGTGTCATGTCATGTGTCATGTCATGTGTCATGTCATGTGTCACGTCATGTGTCATGTCATGCCATGTATCATGTCATGTGTCAGGTCATGTGACATGTCATGTGTCATGGCATGTGTCATGTCATGTGTCATGTCATGTATCATGTCATGTGTCATGTCATATATCATGTCATGTGTCATGTCATGTGTCAAGTCATGTGTCATGTCATGTTTCATGTCATGTATCATGTCATGTGTAATGTCATGTGTCATATCATGTATCATGTCATGTGTCGTGTCATGTCTCATGTCACGTCACATGCCGTGTGTCATGTCATGTATCATGTCATGTGTAATGTCATGTGTCATATCATGTGTCATGTCATGTGTCGTGTCATGTCTCATTTCACGTATCATGCTGTGTGCCACGTCATGTGTTATGTCATGTGTCATGTCTTGTGTCATGTCATGTGTCGTGTCATGTGTCATGTCATGTGTCATGTCATGCGTCATGTCATGTGTCATATCATGTGTGTTTGTCCAAAAACTTAATTCTTTTGTTTTTCATTTCTTTTTTTTTCGATTAAAACAAAAACTACGCGTCCTATCAAAAAGTGATTGCTAAGAAATTTGTAGATCCTTATTGAATGCACAATTTTTGGGTATTCATTTTTTTTCGTACCTTACATCGTTGTTCCAAAAATTGAATTTTGTTATTGTTAATGTTATTTTTCACGATTAAAACAAAAAGTACGCATCATATCAAAAAACGATTAATAAAAAATTTGTAGCTTTTTTTGGGGTGAAAAACTTTTATCTATTTATTTTTTTCATAGCTTGTGTCGTTTAACCAACTGTCCTATCAAAAGGTGATTAATAAGAAATTTTTAGATCTTTTTTAAATGCAAAATTTTGGTCTATTTATCTTTTTTCGTAACTTGTTTATTTTGACCGCAAATAAGAATCTTTTGAATTTTCGATTTTTCAAGAAAATTAAAAAAAGTGTTATGACAATCTTGCTGGCTGTTCAAAAAGCAACGTTTTTCTCCTCTTGACTTTTTTTTCATATTGCGCGTCGTTTGGCCTAAAATATTCACTTTCGTTTGTTTTTTTAAATTTTGTAAATGTTATAACTCTGGTAATTTGTCTTTGATCGGAAAAAGTCAATAGGATTAATTTTTCGTCCTTTTAACTACTACGAAAAGCCATACATAGAATTTTCAAATCCTAAAAAAAGTGGTATCAAAAACTTTGAAAATGCTCCAACTTTCTGAATTTTTGTCCAAAACAGAACAAATTTTGTTCGGAATTCCATACAGGTTACATCCTTTGGAATCGCCATACAGATGCATACAGCCGAAGGAACTTAGTGTGCTTTTAAAACATCCTGTTTTGGAATCGATACAGAAACAAGAACAAATTTTGTTT
Organism: Andricus grossulariae; assembly: GCA_011634705.1. Classification (NCBI taxonomy): domain Eukaryota; kingdom Metazoa; phylum Arthropoda; class Insecta; order Hymenoptera; family Cynipidae; genus Andricus; species Andricus grossulariae. The sequence goes on from JAABKJ010075445.1 coordinate 252,006,931, forward strand.
GGAATTCCATACAGATTACATCCTTTGGAATCGCCATACAGATCCATACAGCCGAAGGAACTTAACGCGGTTTTGAAACATCCTGTTTTGGAATCCATACAAAAAAGCAGAACAAATTTTGTTTGGAATTCCATACAAATCACATCCTTTCGAATCGCCATACAGATCCATACAGCCGAAGGAACTTGGTTCGCTTTTAAACCATCCTGTTTTGGAATCCATACAGACAGCAGAACAAATTTTGTTTGGAATTCCATTTAAACCATCCTGTTTTGGAATCCATACAGACAGCAGAACAAATTTTGTTTGGAATTCCATACAGATCACATCCATTGCAATCGCCATACAGATCCATACAGCCGAAGGAACTTAGTGCGCTTTTGAAACATCCGGTTTTGGAATCCATACAGAAACCAGAACAAATTTTGTTCGGAATTCCATACAGTTTACATCCTTTGGAATCGCCATACAGATGCATAAAGCCGAAGAAACTTAGTGTGCTTTTAAAACATCCTGTTTTGGAATCCATACAGAAACCAGAACAAATTTTGTTCGGAATTCCATACAGGTTACATCCTTTGGAATCGCCATACAGATGCATACAGCCGAAGGAAATTATATACTTTACCTATCTCGTTCCGGGCATTATATATAATGCCTAGGCAATGTATATAATATATGCATTCGATTACATACTTTTCCTAAAATAGTCAGGCGTTATATAGAATGCCTAGGGATTATATATATATAGAATGCCAAGGCAATGTATATAATATGCATTCGATTACATAATTTGCCTGAAATGTCCAGGCATTATACATAATGCCTAGGGATTATATATAGAATGCATAGGCAATGTTTATAATATGCATTCCATTATATACTTTGCCTGTAACATATATATCTCTCTTAAAGTAGAACTTAAAGTGCGCAATAAATTTGATTTTTTTTAATATTTAATTTTGAGAAAAGTAAGTAAAATACGTGGAAAAATTATTTTTTGTGTCCCACTCTCGTTTTTTTTAAGTTCCTCAAAAAAGTGAGGGGCGTTAAAAATTACGTCACAGATCATCACACAAAGCATGAAGGATGACGTCACAAATATTACTGAAAAACAAAGTGTAAAACCAATAGGCGTTTGTGTATAAAAAACAAAGTTCAGTGTCAAGCAAAATGTCATTCCCGTGTGCCATGTTTTTAATAAATAGCTAGTAAACGTGTGTTGAAATCCATAAGTGTTCGTCAATTTATCATGCTCTTCTTTAACTGTATCATTATACTCAAAATCAACATTATATACTTTACCTATCTCGTTCCGGGCATTATATATAATGCCTAGGCAATGTATATAATATATGCATTCGATTACTTCAATAGTGACCTTGCTTTTGACCTTGAACTTTTTCCTCAAGGTCATGTAAAGGTCAACTTGTTTTTTAAAATGGGAACCCTTATTTTTGACAACGGCAATCGAAAGGGCGGGAAATTTTACGTACAAATATGTACTCAGGTTGTAGGTTTGACCTTTGTGGTTACGCAAAGGTCACTCCAACTTAAACAAGGTCTGGGTATTTTAGTGAAAAGATAAAATACCTTCCACTGATAATAAGGACATTCATTCATCAATTCAAAATGAAAAATTCAATAGTGACCTTGCTTCGAACCTTGAACTTGTCCTTCAAGGTTATTTCGAGGTCAACTTTTTTTAAATAGAATCTTATATTTTAATGTCGAAAATGGAAAGAGCGAAAGATTTTATGTTAGAAAATGTACTTAAGACACATGTCAGGTTGACCAAGGTCAAACCTACCACCTGAGTACATGTTTGTACGTAAAATTTCCCGCTCTTTCGATTGCCGTTGTCAAAAATAGGGGTTCCCATTAAAAAAATAGTTGCGGGTTATTTTATATTTTCTCTAAAATACCCAGATCTTGTTTAATTTGAAGTGACCTTTGCGTAACCCGCAAGGTCAAACATACAACCTGAGTACATTTTTGTACGTACAATTTCCCGCTTTCGCGATTGCCGTTGTCAAAAATAGGGGTTCCCAATTGAAAAAAGTTGACCTTGCAATGACCTTGAAGGACGAGTTCAAGGTCAAAAGCAAGGCCACTATTGAATAGAACATTTTTTGTAACTATTTATTTTGTTGACTTGTTTGAACTGCGAAGCGAATAGCTTGAAACGTTTTGAAAAATCTTCTTTCTATATTAGAGGTTTGGTAAAAACTATTTTTGGGGAAGTGTGTGAATCTAAAGAAAAATTAATGGTATGATGGATTGTGGTTTACACGCTCTACTGTATAATGATTCGGGATTGTTTTACAGGTGCCTACTGGAATTTCCGCGATTTCATCTTTTGTCAATGGGGCAACCTTGCCGCTGTTCATGTTTATTTTTGCCCGTGCTCTACCCTTATAGCGAGTGCAAACTTTATATATTCCAGCAAGAACATCACTTCTCTCCAATATTGCAAAAACATCACCATTAGATGTTGCTAACACAATTTGTTCCTGGGTCGGCATGGGCACGTAGAAACTTCTAGGCTCTCGAACTCGAATTGAATCATTCACAGGAAAAGTGTATCTTCGAAGTTCGAATACCCGGCGGGGATTCTTATGTGATATAAGCCGAATAAGTTCAAGTTGGTCAAGTTCATATTGACGACTGTCAGAAGAATCAATCCTGATAGGTGTAGTCAAAAACCTTCGACGAATGGACCTGGACCTGCGACGAAGAGGAGGCTCAGCAGTAGGAGATGACCTCGTCGGAGAATAACGTCTGGCTGGATGAAGAGACTTGCCAGGAGAAACATGTCTGCCTGTTGAAGAAGAAGATTCGCAACGAGGAACACCAGGAATTGGCTCCCCATTGGGGCTCAATCAATATAATCGCTAAATTTGAAAGTCGATTTTCTGTCATTGATGATCTTAAATAAGCTTTGATCAATTTTAACTTAACAACATAATTCTGTAAGCTATATTACTACACTCATAAACACCAAGTGTAAGTTCTTTTGTGAAATAAACCTTAAACTTTCTGTGCATGCCTCATCCGTAGGTAGTGGAGCGGCGGCAAATGCGGCACACATAAAGGAAAAGGCACGATTAAAATTCAAATATAAAGTAAAATATTGTAATAAAATATTTTTTAGGCCAATATCTTACCAATGCTCTATGCATGGAGGTAATTTAATTGAAGTTCATTAAAACAGTTAATTAATGTGTTTTCTAAAAAGTGCATCTGCGCCAAGTTGTCCTACCTTGTTTGTTAATGTGGCGCGTTTCGATTTCAATTCGTAATTATTGAATAAAAAACAAATTAGAAAGAAAAATTAGTACAATTTAATAAAAATCAGATAAATATATTTACGTTTAATATTATTAACATATTTAAGGGATTATGTCCGCCGAAACTTCAAAACAAAATATTTTTTTAACAGTGCAGAATGTCTCGCAATAATTTGAGGGTTATGTCTGCTGAAACGTAAAGAAAAAAATTCGTTGTTAACAGTGCAAAATGACTCAACAATATGAAAAATAATATAATGAAGGATATATTTTAATAATTATCAATGGGGAAACTTTTTAAACAATTCTTTATATTACCTGTCGATTTTAGTCCCGAATGCTATTATTAACAGTGAGTTTCAGGAAATATTTACAGTCATCTTCAATTTTTAACGGTATCATCATTAGTTTCACATTTTCGTGTGATGTACAAACACAAACAGAATGAGTATCGCTTTATCCAGCCACAGCACACCATTTTATTCGCAATTCTGCGAAGCTTGAGAATCCTGTTAATAACAGTGAGTTTGAGGAAATATTGACAGTCATCTTCAATCTTTAACGGAATCATCATTAGTTCTAAATTTTCGTGTGATGTGCAAACACAAACAGAATGAGTATCGCTTTACCCAGCAACAGCACACCATTTTATTCGCAATTCTGCGAAGCTTGAAAATCCTGTTAATAACAGTGAGTTTCCAGGAAATATTGAGAGTCATCTTCAATCTTTAACGGAATCATCATTAGTTTCACATTATCGTGTGATGTGTTAACACAAACAGAATAAGTATCGCTTTATCCAGGAACAGCACACCAATTCAGTCACAATTCTGCAAAGCTGGAAAATCCTATTATTAACAGTGAGTTTTAGGAAATATTTACAGTCATCTTCAATCTTTAACGGAATCATAATTAGTTTCACATTATCGTGTGATAAACAAAAACAAACAGAATGAGTATCACTTTATCCGGGAACAGCACACCATTTTAGTCACAATTCTGCAAAGCTGGAAAATGCTATTATTAACAGTGAGTTTCAGGAAATATTTACAGTCATCTTCAATTTTTAACGGTATCATCATTAGTTTCACATTTTCAACTTTTTTCCTTTCTTCTTTTCAAAAACTAAACAATTCGACATAAAAATGAAAATATATGCTGTACTTTTATAATAACTGGCCTTGCTTTTTTACTTTTTAATGTGAAAAGGGTGATCAATATAATTAAATACAGTAAACTTCCGTTTATGTTGAGGTCCTTGATACGTACCCGACCAATTATTTTAAAGCTGGAGGGGGCTCCACACTTAACGCGAGTGGGCAGTTTATTTTTATCGACGACGCTCATCGGCTGCCTCGTGCTTGTATCGATGCGCCGCCGGTCGCTACTTTTTCAGCCGAAAAGCGCAGGTGATTTGAAATCAATAATAAATACTATCAATAATAATACAAATAAACACACCCGACATTCCTAGAACTGCTGGCCCACACAGTGTCTCAGCGCGTAGGGCGAGAGAAGGTTGCGACTCTCGCCTGGGAAGGGCCGAGTGCACCAGTACTTTGTCGAGTACATATATTGCGCAATATTATGGAAACGGTTCAAGCGAGTGGAAAAAGTCACGGTCCGTTAGTCTTTGTTGACGTTAGTGTTTTTGTTGGCATAAGACCATTTGCCAACTAAAAATCAATATTATAGAATCAAAAAACGACGAAAATATTTCGCGAGTAATATTTTTCAAATGTTTTAAGTGTTTCGCGAAATACAATGAACTATACGAAATTTGAGGTGAGAGTACCAATGACTTCGTGAAAAAATACTCAATTTAAACCAACGAGGGCGCTCTTCGGGAAATATTTTTGCAATATTTGGTAATATTTGTGAAATTATTGAAATCATTGAAGTCTTTGTGAAATCTTTGGGAAATCATTGCAATTTTGTCAAATCTTTGAAAAATCTCTGTAAATCTTTGCAAAATATTTGAAATATTCGGTAATATTTATGAAATTATTGAAATTTTTGTGAAATCTTTTAAATCTTTGTAAAATCTTGCGGAATTATTTAAAAATCTTCGCGAAATAGTTGAAATATTCGGTAATATTTGTGAAATTATAAAATTTTTATGAGATATTTGAGAAATGATCAAAGTCTTTGTAAAGCCTTAAATATATCCGAAATCTTTGTGAATTCTTTAAAAATATTTTTGAAATATTCGGTAATATTTGTGAAATTATGGAAATCTTTGAGAATGATTGAAGTCTTTATGAACTCTTTTAAATCTATACGAAATCTTTGGGATTTTGGACATTTTCGTGCAATCTTGAAAATTTATCTGAAAATTTTGCGAAATCTTTGAAATTTTTGTTCAATTTTTGAAATTTATCTGAAATTTTTGTGAATAATAGAAATATTTGTGAAATCTATCCGAAATCTTTGCGAAATATTTGAAGTCTTTGGAATCCTTAGAAAATTATTAAAATCTTTGTAAAATCTTTCTGATATATTTGGAAATCTTTTCAAAATATTTCAAATATTTTTGCAATATTTGGTAATATTTGTGAAATTATTGAAATCATTGAAGTCTTTGTGAAATCTTTGGGAAATCTTTAATGGTTAAACCTGGTGATCTAGGTGTTGAAATCACATCTTCCTCGGGGAAGTAGGGTTAAGAACTGAAATTTGAGAAACCCGTATGGTTCTTCGAAAGTTTAACTGTTTTAATGGTTAAACATGGTAGTCTAGGTGTTAAAATCACATCTTCCTTGGGGAAGTAGGGTTAAGAACTGAAATGTGAGAAACCCGTATGGTTTTTATAGGTCTAATTATTTTAATGTTTAAACCTGGTAGTCTAGGTATTGAAATTCCATCTTCTTCGGGGAATTAGGGTTTAGAACTGAAATTTGAGATAACCGGATGATTTTCAAATGTCCTACTATTTAAATGATTAAACCTGATAAGTATTAAACCTGGTTACTAAAATTTGAGACAGTGCCATAGGCCAATACTACCCAGCCTCCTTTGGAAAGTTTTCACGTTGGGGTAAGGTATATTTATTTAAAAAAATAAGAAATAAAGAAAGGAGTAAGTAATTTAATTGCTTTATTTCTGCAGGAATTTGATCTTTAAGAAGAGAGTGGAATGATTGATGACAATATGTCCTCTCCGAAATTGCATCCGAAATTGCATCGCTCAAGCCAACCGAGATGTCGACTTCTTCAGCAACTTCTCTAATAGTGTTTCGACGATTCCCCAACACCATATTCTACACTTCTTTGAGGCTTTCATCATTTATTGACCTGTTGGGGCGTCAAGAGCGAGATTCGTCATTGGTGTCTTCTCGGCCTTCTTGGAAGAGCTTGTGGTAGAAATTTTATATTTTTTGGATAAGCAAATTTTGTTTGAGGATTTTACTATTTTATTGAAAATCTATTCTTTTGTTGGCTGAAAATTAATTTTTTAACTGAAAATTTAACTACTCGATATTTGGTTGAAAATAATCTTTTTTAGTTGAAAATTAAACTTTGATTTAAAATTTATACATTTTGTTCAAAATTTGACTTTTTTGGCAGAAAATCAATCTTTATGGTTAAAAATTATTTTTGTTGTTGTTGATAGAAAATTATATTCCTTTTTACTGAAAATGTGATTATTTCATTTTTGTTTTGAAAATTCTCTTTTGCAAGAAATTTGATCTTTCTTGGATAAAAAAAGTTTTGTTGAGGAGTTTACTATTTTGTTGAAAATTTGTTCTTCATTTGATTCCAAATTCTTTTTAGTTGAAAGTTAATTTTTTTTCAAACTTTAAATTTAATTTTATTCATTAAAAATTTAAATACTCGATTTTTGGATGAAAAATAATTTTTTAGTAGAAAATTCAACTATTTGTTTGAAAATTAATGTATTTTGTTGTACATTTGACTTTTTTTGTTAGAAAATTAATCTCTTTGGGTGAAAATGTATTTTTTGTTGTTTGAATATTAACTTTTTTAACTGAAAATGTAATTATTTCATTTTATGTTTGAAAATTCATCTCTTTTGGTAGAAATTTTATATTTTTTGGATAAGCAAATTTTGTTTGAGGATTTTACTATTTTATTGAAAATCTATTCTTTTAAGTTAGTCATTTTCGCCTGAAAATTCAAGTATTTTGGTAGAAACTCTAAATTTGGTCGAAATTTAACTTGTTTGTCGGAAATTTAACTCTTTAGTAGAAAATTTGTCTTTTTGGTTTGAAAATGCTAAAAAATTCAAATTTTGTTTTATATTTTATTTTTTTGTTGGAAATTTAACTATTTTGTTGGACGTTAATCATTTTCGTTTGAAAATTTAAGTATTTTTATAGAAAGTCTAAAGTTGGTGAAAAATTAACTTTTTTGTCGGAAATTTAACTCTTTTGTAGAAAATTTATCTTTTTGGTTTGAAAATGCTAGAAAATTCAACTGTTTGGCTGAAAATGTACTTTTTTGTTGTAAATTTAACTGTCTTGTTGGAAATTAGTCTTTTTGGTTTGAAAATGGTAGAATATTCAAGTATTTGGTTGAAAATTAACTTTTTTGGTAAAAATTAATATTTCCGGTATAAAAATTCAACCATTTGATTAAAAATTCATGTATTTTATTTAAAATTCAAGTATTTTGGTACAAAGTCGAAATTTGGTCGAAATTTAACTTCTTTGTGGGAAATTTAACTCTTTTGTAGAAAGTTTGTCTTTTGGTTTGAAAATGCTAGAAAATTCAACTTTTTGTAAAAAATCATTATTATTTTTTTTTTTAATTTAACTGTTTTGTTGGAAGTTAGTCATTTTCGCCTGAAAATTCAAGTATTTTGGTAGAAACTCTAAATTTGGTCGAAATTTAACTTGTTTGTCATTTTCAATTTTTAACTTTTAAAAATTGGAGAAAATTAAACTATTGAAATTTAATTTTTCAACTTTTAAAAATTGAAGAAAATTAAAATATTGAAATTTCAATTTTCAATTCTCAACTTTTAAAAATTGAAGAAAATTAAACTATTCAAATGTCAATTTTCAATATTCAACTGTTAAAAATGGAAGAAAATTAAACTATTTAAATTTCTATTTTCAATTTCTAACTGTTGAAAATTGAAGAAAATAAACTATTAAAATAATATAAAAACTAAAAAATATATAAACTAATACAAAATAAACTATTGAAATTTCAATTTTCAATTCTCAACTTTTAAAAATTGAAGAAAATTAAAGTATTGAAATTTCAATTTTCAACTTTTAAAAATTGAAGAAAATGAAACTATTGAAATTTCAATTTTCAATACTCAACTGTTAAAAATGGAAGACAATGAAACTATTGAAATTTCAATTTTCAATTTCCAACTGTTGAAAATTGAAGAAAATTAAACTATTGAAATTTCAATTTTCAATACTCAACTGTTAAAAATGGAAGACAATAAAACTATTGAAATTTCTATTTTCAATTTCCAACTGTTGAAAATTGAAGGAAATTAAACTATTGAAATTTCAATTTTCAACTGTTAAAAATGGAAGAAAATTAAACTATTGAAATTTCGATTTTCAATTTTTAACTTTTAAAAATTGGAGAAAATTAAACTATTGAAATTTAATTTTTCAACTTTTAAAAATTGAAAATTTATCTTTTTTATTTAATAATTCATCTTGGTTGAAAATTCTTTTTTTGTTTTGTTTAAAATTAATTTTTTAGTTGCATATTTAACTATTCCATTTTATTATTATCAAATTATCTTTTTTAGTTGAAAATTCATATATTTTATTAAAAATTAATTTCTTCAGTTAAAAATATAACTATTTTGTTAAAAATTCATTTTTTTGGTTTGGTTTAAAATTAATTTTTTACGAACCATTCCATTTTATTATAAAAATATCTTTTTTAGTTGAAAATTCAACTGATTTGTTAAAAATTAATTTTTTTATTAATGGTTGATCATTTTAATTCAAAAACATTTTTTGTTTGTTGAAAATCAATTTTTTTAACAAAAATTTAACTTCCCTTTTTTTTAATCTATCTTTTTTAGTTGAAAATTCATGTATTTTGTTAAAAATTAATTTCTTTAGTTAAAAATTTAACTTTTATTACTAATTCGTTTTTTTTTTGTTTGATTTAAAATTAGTTTTTTACCTGAAAAATTAACTGTTCTATTTACTATTATAAATTTATCTTTTTCATTTGAAAATTCAACTGCTTTAAAAAAAAATTTTTTGATTCATCGTTTTAATTAAAACAACCTTTTTTGGTTGAAAATTAATTTTTTAATCTGAAAAATCTAACTTACATTTTTGGTTGATAATTTATCTTTTTTATTTAATAATTCATCTTGGTTGAAAATTCTTTTTTTGTTTTGTTTAAAATTAATTTTTTAGTTAAATTAATTTTTTTATCTGAAAATTTCACTTTTACATTTTTCATTAGAAATGTATAAGTTTATAACTTGGAAATTCAATTAATTGGTAGAAAATTCATATATTTTGTTAAAAATTCGCATTTTTCAGTCGTTAATTATTAATCTTCTTGGTTGAAAATCCATCCTTTTTGTTTAAAAATGCACCTGTTTGGTTGTAAATTAATTTTATTTTGTTTGAGGATTCAACAATTTGGTAGAAAATTAAACTATTCGGTTAAAAATGTACTTCTATTAAATTCATATTTTTGGCTTAAATTTAAATGCTTGTTTGAAAACTAAACTATTTTTATGGAAATTTAACTTTTTGGCAGAAAATGAACATTTTTGTTTTAAAAAAAAACGTATTTTTGCGTTGAAAATTCTACCGTTTTGTAGATAATTCGTCCTTTTGGCTTTATTTATATAATTTTTGGCTTAATTTTGTTCAAAATTCGTACTTTTTGATAGAAACTTAAACATCTTGCTGAAAAATTCATCTCTTCAGTTGAAGTTTTGACTAATTGTTTAAAAATTCATCTTGCTAGTTGAAAATTCCACTACTTGATTAATTTTGATCGAATTTGTTAAAAAAAACTGTTTTCAAGTTCACCTCTTTAGTTGAAAATTGAACTTATTTGTTGAAAATTCGTTTGTTTTTTAAATTAATTTTTTTATCTGAAAATTTCACTTTTACATTTTTCATTAGAAATGTATAAGTTTATAACTTGGAAATTCACTTTATTGTTAAAAATTAATTTTTTTAACTGAATATAACTAATCCATTTTTGGGTTAAAAATTTATCGTTTTTAGTTAAAAATTCATGTATTTTGTTAAAAATACGCCTTTTTTGGTTGAAAATATAACTATATTGTTGGAAGTTTGTTTTTAATTGGTTGAACATTTATCTTCTTAGTTCAAGATTAATGTATTTTATTGAAAATTGGATTTTTTCGTAAAACAATATTCTTTATGATTGAAAATTAATCTTTTTGGTCGAAAGAACAACTATTTTGTTCAAAATTCATTTTTAATAATGAAGATTCATCATTACAGTTAAAAATTGATTTCTTTGTTTAAAAATTGAATCTTTTTGGTTTAGGATTCATCATTCTAATCCAAAAACATTTTTGTTTGGTTAAAAATTTTAATATTTTGTTGAAAATTCATTTTTAATTGGTTGAAAATTGATCTTTTTTGTTAAAAATTCAACTATTTTGTTTAAATTGTATTTTTATTATTGAAGATTCATCATTATAGTTGAAAATTCATTTATTTTGATAAAAATTTAACTAATTTGTAGAAAAATCGTCTTTTGTGGTAGAATATTATTCTTATTGGTGAAAAATTAATCTTTTTGGTTGACAATTTCATTTCATTCGTTGAAAAGTTAGGTGTTTTGTTCAGAATTCGTTCTTTATTGTTAAAAATTAATTTTTTTAACTGAATATAACTAATCCATTTTTGGGTTAAAAATTTATCGTTTTTAGTTAATCTCCTCTACTCTCCTATCCGATGAAATCCTATATCATCATCTACTCCTCATTACCTGATTCCCAACCCCTCGAATAGTCCTCCTCTTTCACGCCTTCTTCTTTCTTCCTTCTCCCGATAGCTTACCCACTTCCCTGCTCTATTACTTCCCCTACTTATCATATGCTTCCCCTAATTCCAGTCCCCTTACTTCTTCCACACTGTTCCCATAGATCTCCCTATATCCACATCACTCCACTTCCAATACCTCATACTCAATACACCCCACCACTTCCGCTCCCATATTCCTTGGTTTCCTAATACCCATTCCCATCACTAATTCTCATCCGACCTTCCTTTCCGTTCTATCCCTTACCCTAACTCCTTCTTCTGATGCGTCCCTACTACTTATAACCTCACCTGGAAAAAATACGACGGATCGACGGATGGGCGGATACTAGATCCAGACTATAAAGGACCGTGAAGTTTCCTATATATATTTATTGTTTCTTAGTTTTTTCAAGGCGAGGAAGTGAGGAGAAGTGTGGGTAGGGAAAGTATAGAAAGTGAAGAAAAAACGAGGCAGGAAAAGTAAGGATAGGGAGAGAAAATCACTGGAAGTGAGAGGTAATGAAGGTAGGGGAAGTGGGGGAAATTTGGAGAAAGTAAGTAAGGGGAGCGAGAGGAAATTATGGCAGGGGAACTGTGAAAAATAGGCATTAAGTAATTAATAAAAAATAAAAAATCCCCTTTCCTTTCCCCTTCCCCTCCCCATTTTGAATAAATATCTTTTTTGGTTAAAATAATATAAACTAATATACTTTTCTTTCAGAATACATGATTTTTTATGAAAATTCAACTACTTGGTTGAAAATTCCACTACTTGATTCAGAGTTGAACCATTTTGAAAAAAATAATTTTTTTGGTTGAAGATTTATCCCCTGGGCTTGAAAATTCAACTATTTTGTTAAAAATTAATTTTTCTGTTGAAAATCCAACTGTTTGGTGAAACATGCTTTTTTTTGGCTGAATTCAACTAGTTTTTTTTGGTCAATAAATCTTCTTTTTTGATGGTAAAATCAAGTTTTGTTGAAAATTCAACAAGTTCTTTGAAAACTCATGGTTTTTCTAAATTCAACTATTTTGGTAGAAAATTGAATTATTTGGTTGAAAATGAGCTTTTTTGTTGTGAATTTAACTCTTTTGTTGAAAATTTAACTACTTGGTTGAAATTTGGACTACATTATTAAAAATTCAATTGTTTAGTTGAAGATTCATAATTTTCATTTAAATTGCATATCTTTTTGTAAAAAATGTAAATAGTTGGTTTCAAATTCGTTTTCTTGCGTAGAAAATTTAAATATTTTGGTCAAAAATTAAAATATTTAGTCGAAAATTTACTTTTTTGTTGTAAACACTCTTTTGTTGAAAATTCGATTTTTTTTTCAAATCCCACTTTGATTTTGAATAAATATCTTTTTTGGTTAAAATAATATAAACTAATATACTTTTCTTTCAGAATACATGTTTTCCTCACAAAATTTAGTATCGAAATTTTGAATGTTATTGTTGCTATTGAAGACGATAGTGCTTTTGACATCTTTGGGAGAAAATTTTTTCTTTAGAATATTTTTCCTCCGAAAAATTACTGTCTAATTTTTTCAGGTTATTGTTGATATTGGAGCCGATTGTGCGTTTGACATTTTTGGGAAAAAATTTTTTCTTCAGAAAATTTACTATCGAAATTTTGAATGTTATAGTTGTTATTGAAGCAGATAGTGCTTTTCACATTTTTGGGAAAAAATTTCGCTTCAGAAAACTTTTCCTCAGAAAATTTAATATCGAAATTTTTAATGTTATTGTTGTAATTGAAGCCGATAGAGCTTTTGAAATTTTTGGGAAAAAAGTTTTTCTCCAGAAAATTTTTCCTCAGAAAAATTACTGTCGAATTTTGTTAATGTTCAAGTTGTTATTGAAGCCAATAGTGCTTTTGAAATTTTTGGGAAAAAATTTTTTCTTCAGAAAATTTTCCCTCAAAAAATTACTGTCGAATTTTTTAATGTTATTGTTGTTATTGAAGCCCATAGAGCTTCTACATTTTTGGAGAAAATAATTTTGTTCCGAAAATTTTTTCTCAGAAAATTTTCTATCCACATTTTGAATGTTATTGTTGTTATTGAAGGCGACAGCGCTTTTCGCATTTTTGGAAAAAAAATTTTGTTCAGAAAATTTGTTCTCAGAAAGTTTACTATCGAAATTTTGAATGGTATTGTTGTTATTGCTATAAAATAATAAAAAAGATTATTTTTTGACAAAGTCATATCTGTGCGATATCAAGGGGTGGATTCTTAATACTAAGGGTTTGGACCCAAAAATCAGAGTTGGTATTTTTGAGGAGCGAGGAAAAAATCTAGTACTTCAATTTCAAGGAGCAAAAAAATCCGGAAACTATTAATCGCGTAGCAAAATGATCTGGAACTTCGAATTCGACTAGCAAAAAAATCCGATACTTTAGAAGAAATCTGTATTATCATCGGAGTTGGTAACGATCAATCATGTGTAGATATCATTCACTTAATGTGAAAATGTAAATCAATAATATTGATCTAAGGAAACTTCTTAAATAATAAGAATTCTCAACGTCTTTTCAGACTAGATGGAGTTTGAAACTTATAAATTAAAAATGTTTCATTTCTGAAAAAAGATCTTTCTCCTTCGCTCCGGTCGGAATCGAGCCTCACGTCTTTCGATTGCCGGTCGGGTGGTTTAACCACTAAGCTAAAAGAGAGTATTCAAAACATAACTCATTGCTATGAAAAGTGTATATCTAAAAAAAGCATCTGCTTTCGATCTCTCTAGTAGCTTAGTGGTTAAAGCACTCAACTGGCAATCGGAAGACGTGAGGTTCGAATCCCACCACAGCTAAGGAGAAAGATCTTTTAAAATTTTAAAAATTTTAATTCATAAATTCCGATTATTTCCGCGAGCATTCCCGTGGCGCTATTTCCCTGACTAGGCCTTTGCCCCATCTGACCTATATTTTTTGGTTGAAAATTTAACTATTTTGTTTAAAATTCAATTATTTTTGGTTGAAAATTCAACTGTTTGGTTTAAAATTCAATTATTTTTGGTTGAAATTCAACTGTTTTTTATTTAAAATTAATATTTTGTTTGTTTAAATATCAATTATTATATTTTTCGTTGAGAATTTATATTTTTTGGTTGAAAATTCAACTCTTTGGTTTAAAATTCAATTATTTTTGGTTGAGGATTTAATTATTTTGTTAAAAATTCGCCTTTTTGGTTGAAATTCAACTGTTTTTTATTTAAAATAAAAATTTTGTTTGTTTAAATATCAATTATTATATTTTTTGTTGAGAATTTTTATTTTTTGGTTGAAAATTCAATTAATTTTGGTTGAGGATTTAATTATTTTGTTGAAAATTCGCCTTTTTTGGTAGAAATTCAACTATTTTTTATTTAAAATTAAAATTTTGTTTGTTTAAATATCATTTATTATATTTTTCGTCGAGAATTTATATTTTTTGGTTGAACATTTAACTATTTTGTTTAAAATTCAATTATTATTCGTTGGAAATTCAACTGTTAGGTTTAATATTCAATTATTTTTGGTAGAAATTCAACTGTTTTTTATTTAAAATAAAAACTTTATTTGTTTAAATATCAATTATTATATTTTTCGTTGAGAATATATATTTTTTGGTTGAAAATTTAACTATTTTGTTTAAAATTCAATTATTTTTGGTTGAAAATTCAACTGTTTGGTTTTTTTTTTTAAAAGTCTTCCCTTTTTGTTGAAAATTCATCTTTTTGATTTGAAAATTTAAGTATCTTCGTATAAAAATTTACTTTTTATTCGAAACTCATATTCTGATGTAGAGAAGTCAAACTAAAATCTTTTTTGGATGAAAATTCAATTTTTTTCTAATTTGTCTTCTTGATTTAAATATTCATTTTTTTTGTAGAAATTTCATCTTTCTTGAATTTAAAAATGCAACTATTTGGTTGAAAAATCAACAATTTTGTTAAAAAGTCATTCTTTTTGGTTAAAAATTCAACAATTTTGTAGAAAATTGACTTGCTTAAAATTCATCTTTTGATGTACAAAAGTCAAACTAAGATTTTTTGTTGATTAAAATTGAACTATTTTTTCAAAATTTGTCTTTTTAATTTAAACGTTCATTTGTTTTAGTAGAAATATTATTTTTCTTTCAACAATTTTGTTGAAAATTCATTCTTTTTGTTGAAAATTCAACTATTTCGTAGAAAATTTACTTGTTTAAAATTCATATTTTAATGCACAAAAGTCAAACTAAAATCTTGTTTGGATGAAAATTCAATTTTTTTCTAATTTGTCTTCTTGATTTAAATATTCATTTTTTTTTAGTAGAAATTTCATCTTTCTTGAATTTAAAAATGCAACTGTTTCATTGAAAATTCAACATTTTTTTTTAAAAGTCTTCCCTTTTTGTTGAAAATTCATCTTTTTGATTTGAAAATTTAAGTATCTTCGTATAAAAATGAATTTAACTATTCTAGATAAACATTCATCATTCGAATTTGGTAGAAAATTTAACTATTTTTCTGAAAATTCGTTTTCTGTTTGATTGTAAATTCAATTTGGTTGAAAATTGATCTTTTTTAGTTTAAAATTCAAGTATTTGTTAAACGTTCACCTAGTTTCTTCAAAATTCGAATTTTTTCTTAAAAAGTCATTTTTTGGTTGAAGATTCTTCATTTTAGTTGAAAATTCGAAATTTTTGTTAAGAAGTCATTTTTTTGGTTGAAGATTTTTTATTTAATTCTTACTTTATTATTCTAATTTAGTTGAAAATTCATTTGATTGATTAAATTGTATCATATGGTTAAAAAATCATTCGTTTTCGTTTGAAATTTGGTTTTTAACCGAAAATTTAAGACTTCTAGTTGAAGATTTATCGTGTTATTTGAAAATTCATCTATTTTTTAGAAAGTTTAACTATTTTGTTGAAAATCAGTTTTTTGTTTGATTGAAAATTAATTTTTAACTAAAAATTCTACTATTTGGATGAAAATTTATCATTTTGAGTTGAAAATTCAAGTATTTGTTTACAAATTCATCTATTTTGTAGAAAATTTGACATTTTTGTTGAAAAGTAATTTTTTTGATTGAAGATTCTTCATTTTAGTTGAAAATTCATTTCCTTGGTTGTAATTTTAACTATTTGGTTAAAAATTATAATTTTTGGTTGAAAACTGAGTTGTTAAACCAAGAGGTTAATTATTCTCTTCAAACAACCAACTTAATTTCAAATTTTGTAATTAAGGAAGACATTTTTTGAATATTTAGCAATATTTTACTTTCAATTTAACATGAGAAATTATCAATCAAGTATTGAAAACTAAACAACTTTAAACTAAGTTATTTGTAATAGAAAGTTTTGAAACGTTAATATTTCAGTCTCAAATTAAAACTTTAATAGCTAAAATTTTAATTGTTTCATTTAACAAATTTTTAATATGTGAGCAAAATTATTGAATTTTGTTGCATGAATAACAATTGTCAAAATTGTCAAGCTTTTTGAGAGTTTTTCAAAGTTTCAAGAAAATATAAAAAAAATCTTAAGTTTGCTTGAAAAGTTTTTAATGATTTTTTCTTTTGGAAAATTAGTTTTAAGATAATATTTAAAAAGCTTGAAAAATCTTTTCCACTGAAAAATGAAAATTGAAAAATCATTCATTTGGAAAATAGTCGAGTAAGTTTGAAATATATTTAAAAGTTTTGAAAAGATTCCAAAATAATTTAAAACGTGATATTTCGAAACATTTAAAAAACAATGTAGATTTTTGAAGATGTCGAACCCAAAATTTATAATCTCCTGAAGCGTTTTAAAAGGTTTTAAATGAATCAAAAATTTGTATCAAAATTTATAGAAGAACAAACAATTCTTTTTTTTTAACCAATTTTAAAAGAATATTTAATAAGATTTCCAAAATTTTCAAAAAAGAATTCAGATCATTTTAAGGTAATGCTTTTCACTTCTACAGGATTCCATGAATTCCTTGAATTCCATGAATTCTTTGGATTCCCTGACTTCCTTGAATTCCATGAATTCAGTGAATTCCATAAATTCCGTGAATTCCCTGAATTCAATGAATTTCATGAATTCTGTGAATTTCTGAAATTCCGTGAATTTCATCAATTGAACTTAATGATGTTCATGAATACTGTGAATTTCAGGAATTCCATGAATTCCTTGCATTTCATGAATCCCTTGAATTCCATGAATTCCTTAAATGCCATGAATTTTACGAATTCCGTGAATTCCTTGAATTCCTTGAATTCCATGAATTCCTTGAATTCCTTTAATTCCATGAATTCCATGAATTCCTTAAATTCTATGAATTTCATGAATTCCGTTAATTCCATGAATTTCATGAATTCCGTTAATTCCATGAATTCCGTGTACTCAGTGAATTTAACAAATTCCTTGAATTCGATGATTTCTTTGAATTCCATGAATTCTTCCAATTCCGAGAATTCCTTGAATTTTTTAAATTCCTTGAATTTCTTCGATTCCTTGAATTTCTTCAATTCCGTGAATTTAACGAATTCAGTTGAGTCCGTAAATTCCATGAATTTCATGAATTCTGTAAATTTCATAAATTCCGTGAATTCCATGAATTCCCTCAATTTTATTAATCCCTTTAATTTCATGAATTCTGTTAATTCTGTGAATTCGTTAAATTCCTTGAATTCCATGAATTTCTTGGATTCCATCAATTCCTTGAATTCCATAAATTCATTTTAAAGAAAATTGGTCTTTTTTTGATTGAAATATCAACTATTACATTGTTAGTTGAGAATTCATCTTTTTAGGTTTAAATTTAAACTATTTGGTTATAAGTTCAACAATTTGGTTGCACATTTTTTTTTTTTTTTTAAATTGATTTTTTTTACTGAAAATGTAACTTTTTCCAGTTTTGATTGAAAATTAATCTTCTTGGCTTAAAATTCGACTTTTTGGTTTTAAAACGCATCTTTTACTGATGAAATA
>JAABKJ010075445.1:252039564-252064495 GCA_011634705.1 Andricus grossulariae
AGTTATATCCATACAAACAAAAAAAAAAAAAATTATTTGTGTTTAGAAATTATAAATAATAATTGTTATGTCAAATTTAAATAGAAGTGCTTTTCAAGGACATCCTTTTCATTTAGTTTCACCATCACCATGACCATTATTTACTAGTGTGTCATTATTTATATTAACAACTGCAACAGTTTTATTTATGCACGGATTCCCAGGATTTGAGTATTTAGTACCTGTAGCTGTATTTAATGTAATGTATGTAATGGGTTTATGATTTAGAGATGTAATATCAGAAGGTACATACTTAGGTAATCACACTAACGCAGTACAAAAAGGATTAAACTTAGGAGTAGGATTATTCATAATTTCTGAAGTTTTCTTCTTCTTAGCTATATTCTGAGCATTCTTCCACAGGAACGGCACCATCATTCCCATCGGCGAATGGGTGCTGGACCAGGCGTGTCGGCAACTGCGCGAATGGCATGATCAGGGTTTCACCGCGCTGCGCATGGCCGTCAACCTGTCCACCGTGCAACTGCACCACACCGAGTTGCCGCGGGTGGTCAACAACCTGATGCAGATCTATCGCCTGCCGCCCCGCAGCCTGGAGCTGGAAGTGACCGAGACCGGCCTGATGGAAGACATCAGCACCGCCGCCCAGCACCTGCTGAGCCTGCGTCGCTCCGGCGCGCTGATCGCCATTGATGACTTCGGCACCGGCTACTCATCCTTGAGTTACCTCAAGAGCCTGCCTCTGGACAAGATCAAGATCGACAAGAGCTTCGTCCAGGACCTGCAGGACGACGACGATGACGCCACCATCGTGCGCGCCATTATCCAATTGGGCAAAAGCCTGGGCATGCAGGTGATTGCCGAAGGCGTGGAGACTGCCGAACAGGAGGCCTACATCATCTCCGAGGGGTGCCATGAGGGGCAGGGTTATCACTACAGCAAACCGCTGCAGGCCCGGGAGTTGACGGCTTATCTGAAGCAGTCCGAGCGCAATAACGCCGTGAGTCTTTGAATTTACACTTCGATACTCAATATTTCCCGCGTATAAGCCTTTACACAAAATGCAAATCTTTCGCATTATGTCGCAGCGTTTGCGCTCCCCGCGCGCCCTTTCAACAACCGAAGCAGGATGTTCGCCATGATTCGTATGCCCCTGTGGCGATGGGTGACGAAGTTCAGCACCATCGGGTAGCCGTGGGCTTTCACCGCTCGGGCCATTTCCAGTTTTTGCGCGAAGGCTTTTTTGGAGCCGGCCAGCAGGTTGTTCACCTGTTCGTCACTGGCCTGGAAGCTGATCTGGATATGGTCCAGGCCGGCTTTCTTGAAGTCGCTGATTTTTTGTTCGGTGAGGCCGATGCCAGAGGTGATCAGGTTGGTGTAGAAACCCAGCTTGCGAGCCTCGCCGATCAGCTCGGCCAAGTCCTGGCGCACCAGCGGCTCGCCGCCGGAAAAACCCAACTGCGCAGCACCCATTTCACGGGCTTCGCGAAATACCTTGATCCATTGTTCGGTGCTCAGCTCTTTGCCCTGCTCGGCGAAATCCAGCGGGTTGGAGCAATACGGGCACTGCAGCGGGCAGCGATAGGTCAGCTCGGCCAGCAGCCACAGAGGCAGGCCTATGGCTGGCTTTTCAGGCAAGGGTGATCCAGTGCTCAGCACGGGCGACCTCCATGAATTGCTCGATGTCGTCACTCAGCTCTGGCACACCGGGGAACTGCTTATCCAGCTCGGCAATGATTGCCGCAACGTCGCGGTCGCCGTCGATCAGGCCACCGATCAATGCGGCGCTGTCGTTGAGCTTGATCATGCCTTCGGGGTAGAGCAACACGTGGCCTTTCTGAGCAGGCTCGTACTGGTAGCGATAGCCCTGGCGCCAGGTCGGTTTTTTGCTGCGATCAAAGCTCATAGGGAGCCCAGGCTGTGTAACAGTTAAGAAATGCCCCGTACCGAAAGGTCTGGGGCATTTTTGTTTGCCCCTGAAAACTTAGGAGCGAGCTTGCTCGCGAAGATCGTTAACGATGACGCGGGAAGCCTGGCGCCCGGCGGGCTCTCAGGTTTTTCGCGAGCAAGCTCGCTCCTACAGAAAGTTGACCGGGAATATTCTCAAGGCAAAAAAAACGCCCCGAACCAGTCAGGGCGTGATTGTTGCGCGGCACTGCGGTTAGGTCTTCCGTGGGGCCGCAGTGGCCGTGTACGCGGTACTTAGTGGAACTGCTCTTCTTCGGTCGAACCGGTCAGCGCGGTCACGGACGAGGTGCCGCCCTGGATCACGGTGGTCATGTCGTCGAAGTAACCGGTGCCCACTTCCTGCTGGTGCGCCACGAAGGTGTAGCCTTTGGCGGCGTCAGCGAATTCCTGCTCCTGCAGCTTCACGTAGGCTGTCATGTCGTTGCGGGCGTAGTCGTGCGCCAGGTTGAACATGCTGTGCCACATGTTGTGAATGCCGGCCAGGGTGATGAACTGGTGCTTGTAGCCCATTGCCGACAGTTCGCGCTGGAACTTGGCGATGGTCGCGTCGTCCAGGTTCTTCTTCCAGTTGAAGGAAGGCGAGCAGTTGTAGGACAGCAGTTGGTCCGGGTATTCCTTCTTGATCGCTTCGGCGAAGCGACGGGCTTCGTCCAGGTCCGGCTTGGCGGTTTCGCACCAGATCAGGTCGGCGTACGGGGGAACTCGAAATACAAGAAATTTACGGAATCCAAGGGATTTACGGTGTTCACGGAATTCAAGGAATTCACGGGAATGAACCAATTCATGGAATATAAGGAATTGGCGGAATTCAAGCAATACAAGGAGTTCACGAAATAAGCGGAATTCACGAAATTCAAGGAACTCACGGAATTCAAAATTATTCACCGCATTCAAAGAAATTCACAGAAATCAAAAAATGCGCGGAATTCGAGGAATTGCCTGAATTTTAGTAATACAAGGAATTTACGAAATTCCTTTTACGGATGATAGCAAGTCGCATTACGTGATTAATGCGTTTATATTTAAAGTAACTGCCAGCGGTAAGCGACATGCTAAACATCCTTACGTATCTAATTCGGACCAAATAAGAACCTATATATACACACTGTAAAATATGTGTAAAAACATTTAAGCAGACAGCTAATGAGTCTATGGCGTTGAAAAAACTAATAGCCTGTCACTGATTTCATATTCTGCTCAGGACTTTAGTTTTCTAATTCTAAACGTAATTGGGATATTAGGTATCCGCGAAAAAATCGACAGACCGCTGTTCAAAGAAACCGTTAATATGCTGAGATATGAGGAATCCGTATTGTCATTCGCCCAGCTCACTGTATGTCATGCAATCTTTCGATAAGATGATAACTATTTGTATTCAGTGATTGTTGCGTCTTAAGCGAATAATAACGGCCAGCGACGGGCGACCTGCTAAACACACTTACTTATCTAAAAAAAAAAAGATTTTTTTTTCTGATAAAATGTGATATTCAGAGGTTCCGCAATAGGGTGGTCCATTTTTTTTTAAATTTCCATGCATACCGCTACGAATTTCTTGAAATCTACAAAAAAATTAATGAATTTTGTTTAAAAAAATATAATATTCCGAGGTTCCGTAATAGGGTGGTCCAAATTTTTTTCTTCTAATTTCCATGCATATCGGCTCAAATTTGTTCGAATCCATGAAGAAATAAATGCGTTTTTGAAAAATAATATTCAGAGGTTCCGCATTAGTGTGTCCATTTTTTCAAATCTCCATGCATATCGCCCCGAATTTGTTTAAATCCACGAAAAAATAAATTATTTTTTTTTTATAAAATGTGATATTCAGAGGTTCCGCAATAGGGTGGTCCATTTTTTTTAAATTCCTTGCATACCGACCCGAATTTGTTCAAATCTACAAAAAAATAAATGAATTTTTTTTGTTGAAAAAATATAATATTCCGAGGTTCAGCAATAGGGTGGTCCAAATTTTGTTCTTCTTATTTCCATGCATATCGGACCAAATTTGTTCGAATCCATGAAGAAATAAATGCGTTTTCAAAAAATGATATTCAGAGGTTCCGCATTAGTGTGTCCATTTTTTCAAATCTCCATGCATATCGCCCCGAATTTGTTCAAATCCACAAAAAAAAAAAGATTTTTTTTTCTGATAAAATGTGATATTCAGAGGTTCCGCAATAGGGTGGTCCATTTTTTTTTAAATTAAAGTTCGTCACAATTCCATGGAATTTTCTAAAATACACTAAAATATTTCAAAACCTTTAAAATCCCATTAAATTTCTGAAATCAATTGAAAATTCCTTGGAATCTTTTTAAAATACCCTCAAATATTTGTAATCCATTGAACTTTATGGGAATCTCTCGAAACTTTTTAAAGTTTGTCACAATTCCTTGGAATTTTCTAAAATACACTAAAATATTTCAAATCCTTTAAAATCCCATTAAATTTCTGAAATCAATTGAAAATTCCTTGGGATCTTTTAAAAATACCCTAAAATATTTTAAATCCTTTGAAATTTATTGAAATCTCTCGTAACTTTTCCAATCTCTTAAAAATTCCTTGGAATTTTTTTAAATACCTTAAAATATTTCACATCCTTTGAAATCCCATTAAATTTCTGAAATCAATTAAAAATTCCTTGGAATGTTTTAAAAATACGCTCAAATATTTGAAATCCTTTGAACTTTATGGGAATCCCTCAAAACATTTTAAAGCTCTTCACAATTCTTTGGAATTTTCTAAAATACACTAAAATATTTCAAATACTTTGAAATCCCATTAAATTTCTTAAATCAATTAAAAATTCCTTGGTATCTTTTAAAAATACCCTCAAATATTTGTAATCCTTTGAACTTTATGGGAATCTCTCGAAACTGTTTAAAGTTCGTCACAATTCCATGGAATTTTCTAAAATACACTAAAATATTTCAAAACCTTTAAAATCCCATTAAATTTTTCCTACATTCAATGTGATAATATTGCAGAAATTTTGCAAAATCACAGAAGCTTTGACAGATCAATCAAGATTTTTTACAGTGAAAAATTCTGATTATTTTTTTTTTATTGAAACATCCTGAATCGGATCTAACATGTAGCATGTTTTTGTAGATTTTGAGTGCCGGGTGTTGATGCGATGGTTTGATCGACTAATAGATAATGAATAATGGTGGTTAATTTTCTTCATAACATTCACAATTTCACAATTGGCAATACAATGGCATCGAAACGAACCTGTAAATTTACAGATGACCTTAGCAAGGCATTCCCGTTCATCAAAAAAACTAAAACGGATTCACAAGTTCTTGGTGAAACCTGAAACACTGAGTTTTCAATTTCCTCCGAAGGGAAACCAGATATAAACAGGCACTATTCTTCAGATAAACATAAGAATCACCTGAAGTATGCGGCAAGCAGCAATCAACTCACAGATTGTTTCAGAAAAACTGCATTTGGAGCAAAGGAAAAGGATTTAGCTGCGTGTGAGGCGATATACTCCTACCATACTATCATGCATAATCAAAGTTTCCGATCTATGGATTGCACGACTAGAATCATACAATTATTGTTTGAGAAACGGTTTGCATGTAGACTTACCAAGACTGAAGCCAGCATATAAAAAGTTTTGGCTCCTTATGCGGCAGAGCAGCTGAAAAATAATTTAGAGTCTACATCTTGTGTTTCTATATATACTGACGCATCAAATCATAATCGGATTACGCGTGTCACAATTGTACGTTCGTACGCTCAAATCTAATCATCTATTCCGCTTTCGCTTGTGGAACACAGATTTAAACTACCGTACCGCATAGCATTCATTTGAGCGAACTTCACTACTTACACGTGTATGCATTTCCCTGTTGGGAAACGGGAACTTTTCACACAAAACTTTTAGAACTGTACTCAAGAACTCTAAAGTAGATTAATATCATTTTCACCATTCATGTCTTCTATAATATTTTAAGGCCAAATCATACTTGTCTGACTCGTATCTTACTGCCATTTTTTTTAACAACTTACGCCATGTATCTTTAATTAAAAAAAGAATTGCACAGTTATATGGAGTAAGTCACTTTTTCGGTTTCTAGACGAACTTTTGCCGATCGGTCATTCGACTAAAATTTTCAACTCGATATCTCATTTCGTGGGGACGAAAGTTGTTCCAAAAAAATGGCAGTAAGATATGAGTCAGACAAGTATGATATGGCCTTAAAATGTTATAAAAGACATAAATGGCGAAAATGATATTAATCTACCTTAGAGTTCGTGAGTACAGTTTTAAAAGTTTTGCGTGAAAAGTTCCCGTTTCCCAACAGGGAAATGCATACGCGTGTAAGTAGTGAAGTTTGCTCAAATGAATGCTATGCGGTACGGTAGTTTAAATCTGTGTTCCACAAGCGAAAGCGGATTAGATGATGAGATTGGCGCTCACGAACGTACAATTGTGACACGCGTAATCCGACTGGTTAAATCCAACTGTTTTTAAATAAAAATAAAAATCTGTTTTAGTTGAAATCTCAACTATTACATTTTTCGTTGACACAACTTTTTTGTTTGAAAATTCAACTAGTTGTTTGAATGTTAAACTACTTTGTTAAAAATTCATTTTTTTGGTTGAAGATTCATAATTTTATATTAAATTTTTGTTGTTGAAAATTATTATTTTTTTCTAGTTGAAAATTCATCTTTTTGGTTGAAAATTCATCTTTTTTGTTGAAAATTTAACTATGTATTTTTTTTGAAACTAAACTATTTGGTTGAAAATGAACTTTAAAAAAATCAGTTTAAAAATTGTATTTTCTGGTTAAATCCAACTATTTCTGTAGGAAAATAAAAATCTGTCTTACGTGAAATCTCAACTGTTACATTTTTCGTTGAGACTTCAACTTTTTTGTTTGAAAATTCAACTAGTTGTTTCAAAGTTGAACTACTTTGTCAAAAATTCATTTTTTTTGTTAAAGATTCATAATTTTAGATTAAATTTTTGTTGTTTTTGAAAATTAACCTTTTTTAGTAGAAAATTCATCTTTTTGGTTGAAAATTTAACTATGTATATTTTTTTGTTTAAAAATTAAACTACTATTTCGTTTAAAATAAACTTAAAAAAAAGCATACTTTCAGTTAAAAAATGGTATTTTCTGGTTAAATCCAACTGTTTTTAAATAAAAATAAAAATCTGTTTTAGTTGAAATCTCAACTATTACATTTTTCGTTGAATTGGCCACTGTAGCCGGGGTGTCCTTGATGATGATGATTCTGTTAAAAGTAATATAGGATTTATTTTTGCTTGCGAGATACCTAATCTCGATACAGACAATGTGCAAGTTTAAAAATTTTCGGAGAAATAGATTTTCAGATACAACTTTACGAAGAAAGTGCAAGAAGCTGAAATATTTAATTTTTGCAAAAACTTACCAGGATTTGGAAAAATAACCAGTTAACTCAGAATGTTTATATTAAAATTGGTTTTATAATAAATTATTCCATCAGGATGATTATGAACAATTATTTGATAAATAAATAATGACGCAGCAAGATAAAATACCTATACAATCATTGATTCGTTATTATGTAATATTTTACTTACGAACAGGCTCAAGAAACATCAGAAACGTGCAAAGCAGCATTGGCACAAATATCTTCATTTTAATGCAGACACTGAGTCCCGATTTTCAAGGAATTTCTCGGACTGTAACTAAAAGACTCTTAAATATTTTTTACTTGTATATATATACTAGCCATTATCTTATTATTGATAAAAATTCTCGTCTACGGGTAGGCCGCTGATTGGCCTTTGCTTAAAGCGCATTCTCACTGCTATACAATAAACTTTATGTGCATGAAAATCTGAGCTAATACGAACAGAATAATTCTCCTTTTTCTAGACCAGTTTTACTGTCACTTAGATATTTGAACAGCTTTTCAAACAATCAAAGCCTCGATGTAGATAAAGGCAGATCAACTAAGATATTTTCAACAGGTGAACATTAAATTTTCTTCAATTTTAAACAGTTGAAAAATCAATTATTAAAAATTGAACAAAATGGAAAATCTAATATTTAACTGTGGAAAATTCAAGAAAATTGAAATTTTAATTTTGAACCGTTGAAACCTGAATGAAATTGAAAATGGAATTTTCAAGTGTTGAAACTTCAAGAAAATTGAAAATGGAATCTTTTCAACTGTTGAAAATTGAAGAAAATTGAAAATTGAATTTTCAACTGTCAAAAATGGAAGAAAATTGATAATTTAATTCGTAGTATTAGAAAATTAAACTGTTCAAAATTAAAAATCGAATTATTAATTCTTGGAAATTGAAAATGAAATTTTTAACTGTTAAAATTAAATTTTCTTCAATTTTAAACAGTTGAAAAATAAATGATTAAAAATTGAACAAAATTAAAAATTAAATTTTTAACTGTTGAAGATTTAAGAAAATTGAAAATTTAATTTTCAACTGTTGAAACTTGAAGAAAATGGAATCTTCAACTATTGAAATTTGAAGAAAATTGAAAATTGCATTTTCAACTGTTAAAAATTGAAGAAAATTAATAACTTAATTTGCAGTAGTGGAACATTAATCTGCTTAAAATGGAAGATAATTGAAAATCGAATTTTTAACCGTTGGTAATTGAAGAAAATAAAATTTTCAACAGGTGAACATTAAATTTTCTTCAATTTTAAACAGTTGAAAAATCAATTATTAAAAATTGAACAAAATGCATTCTAACCATTCTTTTCGCGGTCAGCCTCTGGGCAAGCTGCCATTTACTTGACTTTGATACACTTTCTTCGTGAGACGTTCATCTTTCATTCCCTCAACATGTCCAAACCATCTTCGCGGATTACTTTCACATACGTCAACCAGTGTCTCCTCTACACATTCGAATCTAAAATTGTAAAGGATATCGATTGTTTTCTTCTCTTTTCCGTTGAACGCCATAACTTTTGTTTTATTTACGGTAATTTTGAGGCCCATGTTCTTAATGCTTATATTCAGTTTGCTCAATATTCTTTGCAAGTCTTCGATTGCACTCTGTCATAAATATCTTATCATCTGCGGACGCTAACCCACGTACCCTCAGTGTCTGGAGATCTGCATCTTCTTCGTCAAAGGGGGTCAATCCTTTCCTTCAAATCCCATATATTTTGTTTTATTCACGTTAATTTTAAGGCCCATGTTCTTCATGCTTGTATTCAGTTTGCGCAACGTTCTTCGCAAGTATTCAATTGACTCTGCCATTACAACCTTATCATCTGGGAACGCTAACCCACGTACCCTCACTGTCCCGAGCTTCGCATCTTCTTTGTCGAAGGGGCTTATTCTGAGACCCTTGTCCATCAATATAATAAATAGCCATGATGACATAAGGCATCCTTGCCTAACCGACAATCACACATTCTAACCATTCTTTTCGCGGTCAGCCTCTGGGCAAGCTGCCATTTACTTGACTTTGATACACTTTCTTCGTGAGCAAAGTCAAATCTCAATCTTTTCATCTTGAAAATTCAAGTGTTTTGTTAAAAATTAAAATATTTTGTTAAGAAATAATTATTTTGTTGGAAATTCAACTATATTATTAAAAATTGATCTTTTTGCTGGAAAATTCAACTATTTTGATGAAAATTCGTCTTTTAGGATAGAAAATGCATCTTCGTAGTTTGAAAATTGAACTATTTGGTGAAAAGTTGAACTATTTTAATGAAAACTCGTCTCGTTTGCTTGAAAGTTCAACTATTTGGTTGAAAATGCAACTATTTGTTCGTAACTATACAACTTTTTGGTCTCAAATCATTATTATTTTTTTCTTTGAAAATTCAACTACATATTTAGTTGAAACTTGATCTTTTTAGTTAAAAATTCAACTGTTTTCTTAAAAATTCATCTTTTTAGATTGCAAATTCAACTATTTGGTTGTAAATACTAGTGTTTGGTTAAACATAATTTTTGTTGTTGAAAATTCAACTGTTTGATTTAAAATTAATCTTTTTAGGTTGAAAATTCAAGTATTTGGTTCACAATTCAAATATTTTGTAACAAATAATTATTTTGTTGGAAATTTAACTATATTGTTAAAAACTGATCTTTTTTGTGAAAAATTGAAGTATTTTGATAAAAATTCTTCATTTTTCATAGAAAATTCATCTTTCCAAAGTCAAATCTCAATCTTTTCATCTTGAAAATTCAAGTGTTTTGTTAAAAATTAAAATATTTTGTTAAGAAATAATAATTGAATTTTTAACCAAGTAGTTAAATTTTGAACAAAATAGTTTAATTTTTAAGCCAAAATAACTAATTTTCGATAAAACAGTTGATTTTTTATCCCAAAAGTTTGAATTTTTGATAAAAAAAAGTTCATTTTTAACCAAAAAGAGGAATCTCCTCAAAAACAGTTGAATTTTTAACCCGAAAATTATTATATACGACCAAAAAGACCAATTTTTAACCGGAGATTTAAATTTTCAATAAAATAATTAATTTTTCAACAAAAAAGTTAACTTTGGACCAAAAAGGACAAGCTTCCTACAAAATAGATGAATTTGATACCATAAAGACTATTTTTCAATTAAAGAGTTAAATTATCAAAAAAATAATTAAATTTTTGACCAAATAATTAAATTTTCAAACTACAAAGATAAATTCTCAAACAAGAAGACGAATTCAACCAGAGTTGAATTTTCAAGCAAATAATTTAAATTTCAACCAGAGTTGAATTTTCAAAGAAATAATTAAAATTTCAACAAAATAATTGAATTTTTAATTAAATAGTTGAATTTTCAACAAAAAGTTGATTTTTCATCCCGAAAATATGAATTGTTCATCCTCAAATATTTATTTTCCACCAAAAAGACGAATTTTTAAAAAAAATATTAAATTTTCATCAAACTAAATTTACAACAAAATAATTGAATTTTTAACCAAGTAGTTAAATTTTGAACAAAATAGTTTAATTTTTAAGCCAAAATAACTAATTTTCGATGTCTTTTTTGGTAGAAAATTAATTTTCTTGGTTTAAAATTAATTTTTGTTGTTGAAAATTCGTCTCTTTGGTTGAAGATTCAAATTTTTTGTTGAAAATTTGTTGTTTTTTTTTTGGTAAAAAATTTAATTTTTAACCGAAAATTTAACATTTTAAGTTGAAAATTAATTTTAGGGTAAAATTGATTTTTTATAGTTGAAAATTGAATTATTTGGTTGAAAATTCTTTTCGTTTTGCAAAAAAATAACTTTTTAAATTGAAAATGTAAATATTCTTTATTTTAGTTCATCTCTTTGGTTTAAAATCTAACTATTTTGTTGAAAAATTTTTTTTTGTGAAAAATTTAATTTTTAACTAAAAATTCAACTATTCAAGTTAAAAATTAATTTTTGGGTAAAATTGATCTTTTATAGTTTAAAATTAAACTATTTGGTTGAAAATTCAACTATTTGTTTTATTAAAAATTGGAAATAATTTGATGAAAATTCTTTTTGTTTCGAAAAAATTAATCTTTTAAATTGAAAATGTAAAAATTCTTTATTTTAGATGAAAGTTCATCTCTTTGGTTGAGAATTTAAATATTTTGTTGCAAATTTGTTTTTTCTTGGTAGAAAATTAAATTTCGTGGTTGACAATTAATTTTTTGTCGAAAATTTAAATATTTTGTTGAAAATTGGTCTTTTTTGGTAGAAAATTAATTTTCTTGGTTTAAAATTAATTTTTGTTGTTGAAAATTCGTCTCTTTGGTTGAAGATAAATTTAGCTTAATTATCGACTATCATATTTTTAATAGAGAACTAACCCTTTTTACTGAAAATTCAACTAGTTGGTTGAAAGATAGAACTCTTTTTCAAAAATTTGTTTTCGTTGTTGAAAATTTAATAATTTTTTTGAAAATTTAACTTTTTTGTTCAAAATTGGTCATTTTAGATAAAAAATTCCTTTTTTTCATTGAAAATGTCACTGTCTTCTAAAAAATACGTTTTTTTATCTTGAAAATTTAGCTATTTTGTTCAAAATTTCTCTTTTTCACTTGAAAGTTTACCAATTTGAATGTAAATTCAACTGTTAGGTTAATATTTGATTGTTTTTGTTTAGTTGAAACTTTAACTATTTTCATGAAAGAATAACACTTTCGCTCGAAAATTTGACTGAATTATTCAAAATTAGTTCCTTTTTCTAGAAATTGCAACTATTTAATCGGGAATGCAACTCTTTGGTTAATAATTCATTCATTTTGTTCAAAAATGCAACTGCTTTGTTGAAAATTATTTTTTGATTCACAAATTCATCTTTTTTGGTTCAAAATTCAACACTCTTCTAAAAAAATTCATTAGTTTAACTCGAAAATGTATTGTTTACTTATTTTTAATTAAATTATTCTTATTATTCCTAATGGAAGTGAATAAAAAAAATTAATCAAATTATTATTAAATTAATTATTAAGAAATGTATTATTGATTAATTATTTTGTCGCAGAAGATGCGAAAAGGTTGTGAGTGAAAACAGTTTTGAAAAAAAAAAACTTTTTTAAAATAAGATTATAAATCTTCAACCAAAAAAAAAAAAAAAGAATTTTCAAGAAAGTAGTTCAACTTTCAATCAAGGAGTTGAATTTTTAAGCTAAAAATATGAATTTTCAACGAAAGGTATAATAATTGAAAAAAAACAGATTTTAATTTAAAACAAAAAAAAAAACATTTAGATTTAACCAACAAAGACAAATTTGTAACAAAATACTTTAATCCTCATCTATAACAGATTATTTTCAACTAAAAAATTTGATTTTTAACCAAAAAATTGATTTTCTTACAAAAAAGACGATTTTTGAACAAAATATATCAATTTTCAAACAAATAGTTAAACTTTAAACTAAATGTTTTGAAAAATGGATCTGATGTTAGTCCAAATTTTATTTGATTAATTTTTAGTCTGTATTTTTTTCGTTTCTAAAAATTTTGTACTAAATAGTTGAATTTTTAAGATAAAAAAGATAAATTTTTAACTAAACATGATGTAGTGTAATTTAAAATTTGTAATTAAGGAGAATTAATTTTAAATGAAAAAAAAAACGATTTTTCTACAAAACTGTTTAATTTTATACCAAATAGTTGAATGTTATACCAAATAGTGAAATTTTCATGTCAAAAAGACGATTTTTGTATAAAAAAAGTTGAACTTTTAACCAAAATCAGTTTTGACAAAAAAAAACTTTTTTAAAATAAGATTATAAATCTTCAACCAAAAAAAAAAAAAAAATTTTATATTGAAAAATATTTTTTTCTTGTTGAAGATTCATCTCTTTGGTTGACAAGCTAATTATTTTGTATGGATTTTTTTTATATTTTGGTCGAAGATTCATATTTTTGGTAGAAAAACTAATTATTTTGTTGATTTTCTGTTTATTGAAAATGCTTTCTTTTTTTGGTTGAAGATTCATCTTTTTGGTTGAAGATTCATTTTTTTGGTTGAAAAACTAATTATTTTGTTGAAAAATCTTCTTCTTTATTGAAGAATCTTTTTTTTTGGTTGAAGATTCATCTTTTTGGTTAAAAAAATCATTATTTTGTTGAATTTTTTTTTGTATTGAAAATTCTTTTTTTTTTTGTTTGGTTGAAGATTCATCTTTTTGATTGAAAAATTAACTATTTTGTTGACAATTCTTTTTCTTTTGGTAGAAGATTCATCTTTTTGATTGAAAAACGAATTATTTTGTTGAAAAATTTTTTTTTTTCTATTGAAGATTCATCTCTTTGGTTGAAAAACTAATTATTTTGTTGAAAATTCTTTTTTGTTGTTGTTGAAGACTCACCTCTTTGGTTGAAGATTCATCACTATGGTTGAAAAAATAATTATTTTGTTGAAAATTCTTTTTCTTTTGATAGAAAATTCATCTTTTTGGTTGGAAAACGAATTATTCTGTTGAAAATTCTTGTTTTATATTGAAAAATATTTTTTTCTTGTTGAAGATTCATCTCTTTGGTTGACAAGCTAATTATTTTGTATGGATTTACTTTCAAGTTAAAAAACATTTTGAATGAAAAAAGGATAAAATTTAGCCAGGAGAGATGATTTTTCAAATAAAAAGGCTATTTAAAAAAAAACTAGAAATAGTGCAATTTTCTGTTGAAAAGTTAGTTTTTAATAGATGAATTTTTAACAAAATAGTCACATTTTCAACAAACGAATAAAACTTTTCACCAAAAAGATTAATTTTAAATAAAAAAGAAAGGCATCTTCAACACAATATTTAAATTTTCACCAAAAATTATTTATTTTCAATCAAAATAATCCATTTTTAAGAAAGTGATTAAATTGTCAAATAAAAAAAATGTTTAACCAAAAATGGAATAGTTAAATTTTCCACAAAAAGAGATGAATCTTAAACTAAAATTCTGATTCTTCCACCAAAAAAGTGATTATCAATAAAGTAGTTTAACTTTAAAAAGTAGTTTAATTTACAATAAAAAATGATACATTTTTTAACAAAAAGGTTAATTTTCACAACAAAAAAAGGAATGTTGAGCACAATATATAAGTTTAAAAAAAGAAATGAATTTTCAACAAAAATAATAAATTTCCAAACCAACAACCCGTTTTCAATAAAATAGTTGAAAATGCAATCGAGATCAATATTAAATTAAAATGATCAATCTTCCACAAAAAAAATCGATTTTTTACAAAATAGTTAAATTTTGAACCCAAAAAAAAATTAATTTTGAACCCCGAAAATTCCAGTTTCAAAAAAGTATTTAACTATTAAGCAGAATATTTTGTTGTTATTAACTATTACATTTTTCATTGAAAATTCGCCTTTTTAGGCTCAAAATTCAACTTCCTGGATGCAAATTGAACTGCTTTCTTAAAAGTTATTTTTTTGACTAAAGATTCATAATTCTAGTTAAAAATTCTTTTTTTGTGTACAAAAATTAATTTTTTTGACTGCAAATTTAATTATATTGTTGAAAATTCATATTCTCGGGTTGAAAATTGAACTGTCTTATCAAAAATTCATTTCTTTGGCTTGAAAATACAACAATATGATGAAAAAAAAATTTTCTTGAATAACAATTTTTTTTTAAATTCAACTATTTTGTTGAACATTTATCTTTTTACAACTGTCTGGTTACAAATTAATCTGTTTCGCTTGAAATTAAATTTTGTTGTTGAAAATTCAACAGTTTTGAACAAAACTCGTTCTTTTGGCTTGAAAATTCAACTATTTTGTACAAAATTGAACTGTTTTGTAGAAATTTTTGTTATTTTTTTTTTATTGAAACTAAAGATAAACTAAAATCAAACTAAAAATTAATAAATAAAATTTGGACTGAAATTTCATCCATTGTTCAAACTATTTAGTTAAAAGTTTATGTAATTTGTTGAAAATTCGTTTTTTTATGTAGAAAATTAATCTTCTTGTTTAAAAATTTTATTATTTGGTTAAAAATTCCACTTTTTTTGGTTAAAAATGCGTATTTTTTGGTATAAAATTATTCTTAGTTAAAAATTAAACTACTTTTATTATGCTAGATGGTCTAAATCCAATTTTTAAAGGAATCTGTATTATCATT
This sequence comes from Andricus grossulariae, assembly GCA_011634705.1. NCBI lineage: Eukaryota > Metazoa > Arthropoda > Insecta > Hymenoptera > Cynipidae > Andricus > Andricus grossulariae. The sequence goes on from JAABKJ010075445.1 coordinate 252,055,083, forward strand.
AGAGAATAATATAAATTTTTCACTGTCTATTTCAGACTAGATGGACTTGTGAATTTAAAATCATTTAATTCCATTTTTTCTGAAAAAAGATCTCCTTTCGCTCTGCTAGGATTCGAACCAGAGAACTTCTGATTTCCGGTCAGGCGTTTTTCCCATCAGGCTACTAGAGAGATTAGGAGAAGAAGCTTCATTTCATAAAATATACACATTATTATGCTAGATGGTCCAAATCAAATTTTTAAAAGAATCTGTATTATCATTAGGGAATAACATAAATTTTTTACCGTCTCTTTCAGACTAGATAAAGTTATGAATTAGAAGTCATTTTAATTAATTTTTTCTGAAAAATAGATCTGCTCCTTTCGCTCCGCTAAGATTCGAACCATGGATCTTCTGATTTTCGGTCAGGTGCTTTTCTCATTAAGCTACTAGAGAAATCGGGAGAAGGAACTTTATTTCTGAAATTATACACATTGTTATGCTAGATGGTGCAAATCAAATTTTCAAAGGAATCTGCATTATCACTAGAGAATAGCAGAAATTTTTCAACGTCTTTTTCTGTCTAGACGGAGTTATGAATTAATACAGTTTCCTTTCAAAATTTTATTTGTACCATCTGGCGTAATAATGCGTATATTTTCTGAAATGAATTTTCTTCTCTCGATCTATCTAATAGCTTGATGGGAAAAGCATCTGACCGATTAAAAAAGTGAGCACATTTTGAAAATTTTTGAGACCACTTTTTTTTTAAATTTGAAAATTCTATGTATAGTCGTTAGTACTACTCCAAGAGAAAAAAAAATTTTCATGGTGAAATTTTTCGATCAAATGAAAATTATCAGAGTTATAACATTTTCAAAATCTCAAAGACCGAACGGAAATTAATAGTTTGAGCCGAACAACGCATGATATGAAAAAAAGTCAAAAGGCGAAAAAATTTTCTTTTGGGAGCCCTACAAGATTATCATAGCAGCTTCTCAAATTTTTTCGAAAAATCGAAAATTCAAATTTTGATCGCACAAAAGAAATAATGAAAAATTAAAAATTCCATTTTGCTGTCAAACTATGCTAGACACAGAAAAATATGAATGTACAAAAATCGTGCAACTAAAAAAGGTCTACAAATTCATTGTTAATCACTTTTTGATAGGACGCGTAGTTGCTGTTTTATTTGTGACAAATAACACTTAAAATAACAAAAATTTAATGTTTGGGAAGACGACACAAGGAAAGAAAAAAAAACCTGCTCGCCTTGCAGGCTTGAGATATAGAAATAAACATGATATATATTTGATATAATAGTGTTAAACATCGTGTAGAAAAGTTCAGATATAGGACAAAATCGAGTGCGAAGCACGAGATACGTGATGAGAATGTGTTCCTTAAAACCAAAGGAGCTTTAACAAAAGAGAAGTCACAATCACCAAATTAAAGTTGTCGATGATTTAACCTTCTTTTAAATTCCGTAAAATCCTTTAAAATCTTTGGAAATCTATGAAATCCTTTGGAATATTTAAAAATCTTTTAAAAATCCTTGAAATCCTTTAAAATCTTTAGAAACTCTCTGAAATCCTTTGAAATACACAAAAATTCTTGAAATCCCGTAAAATATTCCGAAATCTTCAGAAATTTCGTAAATATTTTGAAATCCTTGGAAATCTTTGTAAAAAAAATGAAATTACATCAAAAACTCTTGAAATAATTTAAAATTTCTCGAAATACCGTAAAATTCTGTAAAGTATTTTGAAATCTTACAAAATCTATGAAATCCTTGGGAATTTCTTAAGATCCTTTAAAATTCCTAAAAATCACTTTTAATCCCGTAAAATCCTTTGAAATGTTTGGAAATCTTTCCAAATCCTTAGGGATTTCTTGAAATTCGTTAAAATCTCTAAAATCCTTTAAAATCTTTGGTAATGTATGAAATCCTTTGGAATTTTCTAAGATCCTTTAAAATCCTTAAAAATCACTTTTAATTCCGTAAAATCCTTTAACATTTTTGGAAATCCCTTTAAATGCTTAGGGATTTCTTGAAATTCTTCAAAATCTTTAAAATCTAAAATCCTTTGAAATACTTGGAAATCCCTTAAAATCCTTTAAAGTATTTAAAAATCCTTTAAAGTCTTTAGAAGCTCCCTGAAATTCTTTAAAATACAAAAAAATTCTTTAAATCCCGTAAAATATTCTGAAATCTTCAAAAATTTCGCCGTGGAACAGATAAATAAATTTTTAACTAAAATTGTGGAATATTTAATTGGATTGTTAAAATTATCAGTTAAAGAAATTAATTTGTAGCCAAACGTAAAAAATAATTTTCAAAAAAGTACATACATTTTTGGTTGAAAAATTTTAATTTAAAAAAATCGAATCTTAAAAAAAATGAATTTTCAAGAAAGGCGTTCAAGTTGAAATCAAGTAATCGAATTTTCAACCAAAATCATGTAATCGAATTTTCAACCAAAATCATTAATTTTCTGCCAAAAAAGACGAATTTTCAAACCAAATACTTGAATTTTTAAATAAAAAAGGTAAATCTTTAACTAGGTAAATTTTTAACAAAAAATGGAATATTTAAATATCCAGTTTAAAAAATTAATTTTACAACAAGACAAAAACGAATTTTCATGAAAATAGTTCAATGCTCAATCATAATGATGAATTTTAAACTAAAATGGTGAACCTTCAACTGGAATTGTTGAATTTTCAATCGAAGAGATCAAGTTTTAACTAAAATTGTGGAATATTTAACTGGATTGCTTGAATTATCAATTTAAAAAATTAATTTGTAACAAAAAAAAAACGAATTTTCAAGAAGGTTCCTAATTTTTTAGTTAAAGAAAAAATTATTTAAAAAATCATATTTTCAACAAAATAAGTAAATTTACAAAGAGATGATTTTTTTAACAAAATGATGAATTTTTAACAAAGAAGTTTAATTTTCGATCAAGTAATTGAATTTATATCGATCTGCGCCGAAAATCCTTTAAGTGCGTTCAATTACAGTCTAAAATCCGAATCTGAAAGACCGGGGTTCGGATCCTAGCGGAACTTGAGACATTTTTTTATTGCCTATAAAAATAATAATCAATATTCAAAAAATCTTGATTGTAGCATGCAGACAAAAAAAAACTTCAACATCCAATTATGTAATTATTATTTTTGTTGTTGTTGAAAATCAATCGTTTTTAATTAAAAATTCAAGTATTTGATTGAAAATTCAACATTGTATTTGCAATTTTTTCTCTCTCTTCACTGAAAAATCTATTTTCGTTGAAAATTCAAATCATGTAAAAAATTCGTCTTTTTTGGTTGAATTCAACTGTTTTTGATTGAAAATTAAATTTTTTTTTTTTGAAATATGAAGTACCAAATTTATGGTTCAGAATTTATTGTTTAGAGTTAATATTTAATTACTTGGTTGAAAGTTGAACTCTTTTGTTAAAAATCATTTTTTTTCTCGATTCATCATTTTGATTGAAAATTAATATTTTTGGTTAAATGCGTTTTTTCTTTGGCTGAAAATTAATTCTTTTACGGAAAATTCAACTATTCCAGTTGAAAGTTTAACTTTTTTGTGATTTTTTTTTTTAATCAAAAATTAAGTTTTCAACTAAAAATTCAACTATTCCCGTTAAATAGTCCATCATTTTAGAAAAAACTTGTCTCTTTGGTTGAGCATTAATTTTTTTAGCTAAAAATGTTACTATTAAGCATTCTACTCAATTCAATGGATTCTTTTTTAATTTCTTGAAGTTTTTATTTAATTGATCCTGAAGTATTTTAACCTCACCGTGAATTTTTAGGCATTTCATCAAATTCTTTTGAATTCCCTTGAATTTTTCTAAGCTCGTTTCAAAGATACTAAATTCAATTAAGTTTTTCCATAAATTTTATTTGTTTTCAATTAATGAACATTTTTTTATTCACCTTGCATTTTTATGAATTTCATCGAATTCTTCTCGTTTCCCTTAAATTCCTCTAAATTGGTTAAAATTTTACTGAAATAAATGGATTTTTTCGATAAAAAAAAACATCCAATTTATTTGAATTCCTCTGAAATATTTTGTAGCCATTAGTCACTTTTTTGGTTAAAAATTAGTAGAGTTTCAAAGATTTACAATTATTTGTTGGAATTCACACTGAGTTCTTATTAATTTACCCTTATTTCTGCTAAATTCTTTGGAATTCTCTTGAATTTTTTTAATTTACTCAATTCTACTTAATTCAATTGATTCTTTTTTAATGTTTTAAAGTGTTTATTTAATTGATCCTGAAGTATTTTAACCTTGCCGTGAATTTTTAGGCATTTCATCAAATTCTTTTGAATTCCCTTGAATTTTTCTAAGCTCATTTCAAATTTACTGAACTCAATTAAGTTTTTTCTTAAATTTTTAATTGTTTTTAATCAATGACATTTTTTTAATTCACCTTGCATTTTTATGAATTTCATCGAATTCTTCTCGTTCATATAACCATAAGCTTCAGACCCCAGATATTTAAATTATATTGTTTCAGTCATAAAGATAAGTACTGACTTCGCATAATTTTAAATTACAATTCGTTTCCCATTTGTCGCGTCTACAATTTATGATACATATTGACAGTCTTTCTCTCTGTCCTAGTGGAAAACGATAAAATTTAAATCCATCTTTGCTTCTGTTCTTACAAGACGGAGCACTACAGCAGACCATTTTTTTATATATTCGAAACTTAATCTTAACTAAAATACAGGACATGCTAATCGCATTGTTTCCCGCAAACTGTCCTGTACGCTCCGCTGCTGGTGGCCATTTGAAGAGGGTTTAACGCAGACTATACTTACTATGTCGGTAAATTCTACCACTTCCTTATCGATTCGCGATATACGTTCCTCAAGATGGAACTCCTCCCTAGTAAAAAGAAACTAATTGAGGCGACTTGCGGCAAATTAACATTTCGAATTTCGCCCGAATTCCGCTTTCTGATTCGTTTAACCGAATTGAGCCAGCACGAACTGAATGAGTTTTAATTCGTGGTCAAGGTCATTTCAGAAAAAATCAATAAAAATTGCATGCCTCCAGACTCGAACCGCAGCGATCCTAAGTGTATAAGTCCAGAGGGCGACCACTGAGCTACGAGACTCATTGATATTTATTTACAAAGGATCGTTTATGCCCAGCGCGTTGGCTATAGCTTACGAAATTCGATTGAATAGGCCAGCCTTTACCTGTATTCGTGCCCAAAAAGATGAATTTTCTACAAAAGAATTGAATTTTCACATACGAAATAGGAATTTTTATCAAAAAAGTTTATTTTCAACAATAAAGATACTTTTTAAACAAACAGTTAAATTTTTTAAGAAATTGTCAAATTTTGAAGCCAAAAAGACGAATTTTCTACAAAACTGTTGAATTTTCACCTCAAAAATATGAATTTTTAACAAAAAAATTAATTTTCAATGATAAAGATAATTTTCAACCATTCAGTTAAATTTTTTAACAAATTTTTTAATTTTCAAGCCAAAAAGACGAATTTTCTACAAAATTATTACACTTAAGTCGAAATGACGAATTTTCAACTCGAAAATATGAATTTTTAACAAAATAGTTTATTTTAAACCAAACAGTTGAATTTTCTACTAAATTGTTGAATTTTCAAGCTAAAAAGTCGAATTATCTACAAAATAGTTGAATTTTCACCTCGAAAATATCAATTTTTAACAAAAAAGTTCATTTTTAGCAATAAAGATAATTTTCAAACATTCAGTTAAATTTTTCAAGAAATTGTTAAATTTTCAAGCCAAAAAGATGAATCTTCTAAAAAATTGTTACAATTACAATTGTTACAAAATATGAATTTTTAACAAAATAGTTTATTTTAAACCAAACAGTTGAATTTTCTAACAAATTTTCAAGCTAAAAAGTCGAATTTTCTACAAAACAGTTTAATTTTCAACTGGAAAATATGAATTTTTAACAATGAAGATCATTGTTAACATAACTTTTTTATTCTCTTGAAATCTTTCAAAATTCTTAAAACCCTACTTTTTTCCGAAATTTTCATATTCTTTATTTCGTTTAAAATTTTTTGAAATAGTTTTAAATTCTTTGAAATCTTTTCTTCATTATTTTTGAACCTTTTCAAAACTTCTTTATATTTCTTGAAAAAACTAAATTTTTTTTTAATTTGGTAATCGTGCAAAAAATCTTCTACTTTTTTTTCGAAATTTTAGGAAATCATTTAAAATCCTGCAAAACAAAATCAGTTTTCCAACAATCTTTCAGATTCTTTAACATAGTTTTGGATATCTTTTGGAATATTCTATTAAAATAATTTTTGAAAATAAAAAATAAAAACAATTTAAATTTCTTGTGAATCTTTAGACATTTTTTTGTTTGGAATCTTTAAAACTCGATTTGGTTTTAAATTTTATGAAATCTTTGCAAAACTTTCCATAACACGAATTTTTTTTAAAATTTTGTCATCTTGCAAAATTGCAAAATTTTGCTTTAAAATTTTCTACATTATTTTTCGAAATTTTAGTAAATCATTTTATATCCTGCAAAATAAAAATATTTTACCAAAAAATCTTCCAGATTATTATTCGTCCATTTTCAAAATCTTACGAAATATTTTCAAATGTTCTCTTGAAATTATTTATCAAATCAAAAATTATTCAAATCTTCCCAGGAATTTTAAGAAGATTTTTTTTATACTCGTGGAACCCTTCAAAAATTTAAAAAACCCTTTTTTGTTTAAAAATTGATATGTTTTAGTTGAAAATTCATTTTTTTAGTTCGAACTACTTTGTTCAAAATGAATTTTATTCTGTTGGATTGAAGATTTATCTTTTTGAATGAAAATTTAACAGTTTTGTACAAAATTAATTTTTTTTTGGTTCCAAAATAATGTTTTAAACTGAAAATTTAATTATTCCTTTTTTGTTTGAAAATTGACCTGCTTTAGTGGAAAATTCGTATTTTTTGGTTGAACTCCTTTGTTCAAAATTATTTTTTTTTTATTGAAGATTCACCTTTTTGAATGAAAATTTAACAGTTTTGTTGAAAATTAATGTTTTTTGAAATTTTTCTTGGATTCATAAAATAATTTTTCTTAAACTGAAAATTTAATTATTCCCTTTTTGTTTGAAAATTGATCTGTTTTAGTTGAAAATTCATCTTTTTTGGTTGAACTACTTTGTTCAAAATCAATTTTATTTTGTTGGATTGAAGATTCATCTTTTTGAATGAAAATTCAACAGTTTTGTTTAAGAAATCATTTTTTTTTATTCAAAAATAATTTTTTCAACTAAAATTTAATAATTCCCTTTTTGTTCGAAAATGGAACTGTTTTAGTGGAAAATTCTTCTTTTTTGGTTGAAATACTTTGTTCAAAATTAATTTTATTTTTTTTATTGAAGATTTATCTTTTTGAATGAAAGTTTAACAGTTTTGTTGAAAATTAATTTTTTTTTGGGTTCAAAAATAATTTTTTCAACATTTAATTTAATATTTTTTAGTTAAAAATTCATTTCTTTGGTTGAAAATTATTATTTTTTTTTTTTGAAATTATAATTAAATGAAATTTTAACTATTTCATTTTTGATTAAAAATTGATTTTTTTAGTTGAAAAGTCAACCATTTGGTTGAAAATTCATGTATTGTAATAAAAATTCGTTTCTTTTCGTAGAAAATTAATCTATTTTGATAAACATTTATATCTTTTTGGTTGAAAAATGATTTCACCGGTTGAAAATTTGAGTTTTCTCTTTTTTTTTGAAAAATTTTTTGGTTAAAAATTCATTTCTATGATTGAAAACTGAACTACTTTGTTGAAAATTTGTTTTTTGTTGTTGTTAAAAATCAATTTTTTTCAACTGGAATGTTAAGAATAATATGCTGAAATTTTCATTTAAAAATGTATTTTTTTTTTAGTTCAATATTCATCTTTTTGGTTGTAAATTAATTTTGTTTTTGTTTATAACTATTTCGGTAAATTTTTTTTTGCTGAACATTAATTAAATTGAAATTTAAATATTCAACTTAATTTAATCTTTTTCAGTTAAAAATTCATTTCTTGGGTTGAAAATTATTTTTTCCGTGTTGGAAATTATAATTAAATGAAATTTTAACATTTCCGTTTTTGATTAAAAATTGATCTTTTTTGTCAAAAATTGATCTTTTCGGTTGAAAAGTGATTTCATTGGTTGAAAATTTGACTATTTCTTTTTTTTTTTTTTTAATTTTTCGGTTTTTGGAACTTATCGAAATTTCTAATATTTCTGAATTTTATAAAATGTCCAGAAATTTCTAAAATTATGAGGATTTTTAAAATTATAATATTTTCCGAACTGTTCAAAAAATGCTAAATTATCAAAATTTCTGAAATTATTTAAATTTTTTTAAATTATTCAAATTTCTAAAATTATCAAAATTTCTGAAATTATAAAAACATCTCCAAATTTTCAAATTTTATAAAATTACCAAAATTTACAAAATGTCTAAAATATTTAAAATTTTCCAAATTTCTAAAATTTCTAAAATTTCTAAAATGCCACGATTTTATAAAATTTTCAACATTTCTAAAATCATAAAAACGTTTCAAATTTTCAAAACCTATAAAATTACCAAAATTTCTGAAATTTCCAAGATGTCTGAAATATCTAGAATTTCAAAAATGATTAAAATTGGTAAAATTATGAAAATTTCTAAACAGTTCAAAATTTCTAAATTTATCACAATTTCTGAAATTATAAAAACGTCTACAAAATTTCAAAGTGGATAAAATTACCAAAGTTCATAAAAAGTCTAAAATACCTGAAAAAATGCAAATTTCTAAAATCATTTAAATTTCTACACTGATCAAAATTTCTAAAATTTCTAAAATCTTCTAAATCTATAAAATTGTCAACATTTCTAAAATCATAAAAACGTTTCAAATTTCCAAAACCTATAAAATTACAAAAATTTCTGAAATTTCCAAAATGTTTGAAATATCTAAAATTCCCAAAAAACAGGTTTTTACGAATTTTTCTGTCTGTCTGTATCTATGTATGTCTGTCTGTGAGCACAATAACTTCCGAAAGAATTAAGCTATTGGATTGGCCTTTGGTATACTCCTTAAGTCTCGTAAACGAAAGGTCAAGTTCGTTAACCAGCCTAAAATTACCTAAACTAAATTAAACTAAAATTAACATTTTCATCCAAACAACGCAACACATGGAAAAAAGTCAAGGCGAAAAAAGTGTTTCTTTTTGTACGCCCTGCAGGATTATTATAACGACATTTCGAATTTTCTCGAAAAATCGAAAATTCTCGTTTTTATTACACAAAAAATAATGAAAAATCAAAAATTTAATTGCACGGTCAAACTATGCAAGATACGACAAATGATGATTCTACAAAAACTGTGCACTCTAAGAGGATCTACAAATT
>JAABKJ010075445.1:252069776-252101910 GCA_011634705.1 Andricus grossulariae
CGCACGTGGCTTACACTTATTTCAAAGCTTATCCCGAGGGTTGATCATGACCGAGCTGGCGCGCTTGAAGTTCTATGCCACTCAAGCCCACTCATGCAGCTATCTGCCCGACGAGCAGGCCACCACACTGTTCCTCGATCCCAGCCAGCCCATGGACGTGCATGTGTATGCCGACCTGTCCGAGATGGGCTTCCGGCGCAGCGGCGATCACCTGTATCGCCCCCATTGCCAGAACTGCAACGCGTGCGTGCCTGCGCGTATCCCGGTTGCGCAGTTTTCGCCCGACCGTAATCAGAAACGCATTCTCAAGCGCGCCAATGCCGACCACCACCAGGTCGCAGGGCAGCCGTTGCCCGTCGACCAGTTGCACGGCGTCGGCGTGGATGCACTCCAGGGCGACGTTCAAACGCACATCCACACCCTGCTCACGGTGCAAGGCCAGCAACGCGTCACTGATCCCCGACGGCAAAACCCGCCCTGCCAGCCGTGGCCCGGCTTCCAGTAGCGTCACCTCGCAGCCCAGGCCCCGCGCTGTCGCCGCCACCTCCAAGCCGATAAAACCACCGCCGACCACCACCAGCCTGGCGCCAGGCTTTAATTCATTGCGCAAGACCAACGCGTCATCATGGGTGCGCAGGTAAAACACGTTGGCCTGCTCCTGGGGTAAGCGTCGCGCCCGGCCTCCGGTGGCCAGCAGCAGGCCGGCATAGGTCAACCATTGGCCATCGGCCAATTGCAGCCGGTGGTGCTGGGGCTCCAGGCGGCTGACCGGGTTGGCGGCGATATGCTCGACCCCGAGCGCCGCCAACTGCTGACTGTCGCACAGGCTGCATTGCGCCAGGTCGCTCGAACCTTGCAGCAAGCCCTTGGACAACGGTGGCCGTTCGTAGGGCAGATGCGCTTCATCGCCGATCAGGATCAGGCGCCCGCTGTAGCCTTCTTCACGCAGGGTCAGTGCCGCACGGCCACCGGCATGGCCGGCGCCGACGATGATCAGGGGGGCGTTCATCCTTCGGCCGTGACGGCGAGCAGCACCCGCCCCGCATCCACCCGCACGGGGTAGGTCTCAGTGAGTCAGTTTGTCATGCGTGAGAGCCTCTCTCGAGGCGTTCGCAATGTTGCAAACAATTCATAATCAATATGTCTTTCATGCCTGAGAGACCGTCTCGAGGCGTTTGCAATGTTGAGAACAATCACACAGTCAGTGAGTCATTTTGTCCTACTTGAGAGCCTGTCTCGATGCTTTCGCAATGTTGCAAACAGTCCATCGACAGTACGGTTGTCATGCCTGAGAGCCTGTCTCTAGAGGTTTGCAATGTTGAGAACAATCACACAGTCAGGGAGTCAGTTTGTCCTTCTTGAGAGCCTGTCTTGAGGCGTTCGCAATGTTGCAAACAATCCATTAGCATTATGGTTTTCATGCCTGAGAGCCTGTCTCAAGACGTTTGCAATGTAGAGAACAATCACACAGTCAGTGAGTCAGTTTGTCATGCCTGAGTGCCTGTTGCGAGGCGTTTGCCATGTTGCAAACAATTCGTCATCAATATGTCGGTCATGCCTGAGAGCCCGTTTCGAGGCGTTTGCAATCTTGCAACCAATCACATAGTCAGTACGTAAGTTTTTCATGCCTGAGAGCCTGTCTCGAGGCGTTTGCAATGTTGCAAACAATTCATCAGCAATATGGTTATCATCCCTGAGAGTCTGTCTCGAGAAGTTTGCAATGTTGAGAACAATCACACAGTCAGTGAGTCAGTTTGTCATGCGTGAGAGCCTCTCTCGAGGCGTTCGCAATGTTGCAAACAATTCATAATCAATATGGAGTCTGTTTCATTTGAACACAAAATTTGATGTGAGGAATGTGTATCATACAGAAAATATGAAATGTGTTTCAATCAAAAAATCAAAATAGAATAAAGTTTTTATACAAATTGTTGCAACGAAGAATTGTTTTTCTTACAAGTTTTAAAATTTGAAAGTTTTAATGTCGCGGCATTGGTTTATTTTACAGATTAAAAATTTTCGGGTCGTATTTATTACGAAAAAAAATATTTCATTTTTCGAAGGGTCTTCTTTTCAGATTAGAAAATAAATGACTGTGTTTTCTTACAGGAATTAAATTCTGTATTTTTTACAGATTTGAAGTTTCAGGTTGTTTTTTTTACAGAAAATATTTTTCTCTATTTTGTTTATAATGCCAAAATGCATCAGGAGAATATTGCACGCGTTACGTGACGAAGGTAAGTCTAATTATTATTATGTAATACTAACATTTCCGTATTACTAATATGATGATAGCAGGCATAACTGATATAACTGTGAGACTCAATAGAAGTAATGGTTGTAGTTCAGAAGCAACTTATCGCATATCTGCCCTATTTCAACAACTTAAGAACTTCCTATACTATCAGGAAGTTCGCAAATGACCACATATGGAGAAGCTTAGGATTATTTTGTCTAATGCAGAGTGCGCAATTACTTTTCAGCTTTATTTTTAATTTTGTTAACAATAACATATATTGCCTACCAGGAAATTGACATTGGTTGTGATCAGCGGTAGAAATTTGTTTATAAGGATGATACATGCTACTTTTTTTTCTTTACAATTTTAGAATAGGAATTTTTATCATTGATTTGAGGATGATACAAGCTACAGAAATTCGTTTTTTTTTACAATTTTAGAATCGGAATTTTAATTTTTGATTTGACGATGATGCATGCTACCGACATTTGTTTTTCTTTACAATTTTAGAATAGCAATTTTTATTATTGATCTGGGGATGATACAGGATACTTTTTTTTGTTTACAATTTTAGAATAGGAATTTTTATTATGGATCTGTGGATGATACATGCTACTTTTTTTTTTACAATTTTAGAATGGGAATTTTTATTATTGATTTGTGGATGTTACATGCTACTTGAATTTTTTTTTCTCTACAATTTTAGAATGGGAATTTTTATTATTGATTTGAGGATGATACATGCTATTTTTTTCTTCTTCACAATTTTAGAATGAGAATTTTCATTCTTGATTTGAGGATGATACAAGCTACATAAATTTGTTTTTCTTCGCAATTTCAGAATAGGAATTTTTATTATTGATTTGAGGATGATACGACCTACTTAAATTTGTTTTTCTTTACAATTATGGAATATGAATCTTTATCAATGATTTGAGGATGATACATGCTACTTAAATTTGCTTTGCTCTACAATTTTAGAATAGGAATTTTTATTATTGATTTAAGGATGATACATGCTACTTTTTTTTCTTTACAATTTTAGAATAGGAATTTTTATCATTGATTTGAGGATGATACAAGGATGCTTCATTAAACGCTTAGCGTTGGAGTGAAAATCGAAGCGTTTGAACGAGATAAGTATTTCTTGTAGAATGTCTCAGACTGCTTGTCTTAGAATGGCTAATCCGAGCCGAACAGCATCGCTGGGAGTTGATTTTGTTGTGTGGATGCTTTCTTAAACGCTTAGCGTTGGAGTGGAAGTCGAAGCATTGGAACGAGATAAGTATTAATAATGAGGCGTTTTAGTCCACTTGTCTTAAAATGGTTAATCAAAGCCATACAGCATGGCTGGGAGTTGATTTTGTTGTCTGGATGTTTTCTTAAACGCTTAGCGTTGGAGTGGAAGTCAGAGCGTTGGAACTAGATGAGTATTCCTTATAAGGCATTTTAGACTACTTGTCTTAAAATGGCTAATCCGAGGCAAACAGCAACGCTGGGAATCGATTTTGTTGTCTGGATGCTTTCCTAAACGCCTAGCGTTGGAGCGAAATTCGCAGCGTTGGAAAGAGATAAGTATTCCTTATAAGGTGTTTTATACTATTTGTTTCAAAATGGCTAATCCGAGCCAAACATCAACGCTGGGTGTTGCTTTTGTTATCTGGATGCTTTCTTAAAGGCTGAGACCCTTGGCCTGAATTTTTACTTCAGAAGTGAGGAAAGTGCATTACTCCATCTAGATGCTTCACTTCTGAAAGTCGAAGTAAAGAAAGCAGAATTTGAAAAATTCCATCAAGAGCTATTCGACAAGAAAATGCACGGAAATTTTCACAGGACAAAATTCAACTATTTCGTTGAAAATTCATGTATTTTATTTATAAATCATCTTTTTTGGTAAAAAATTAATCTTCTTCTTTGAAAATTAATTTTCTTGGTTGAAGATTCATCATTTTAATTAAAAATTCATTTCTTTGGTTGAAATATGAGATATTTGATTGGAAAACTTGTTTTTTCTTTGGATAAAACGGAATTTGATTTGCCGAAAATGTAACTATTTTGTTGAAAAGTTTCTTTTTTATTTGAAAATTATTTTGTTTTTAAAACTGAAAATTTAACTATTATTCCAGTTGAATATTCCATAATTTTAGATAAAAATTACTCTCTTTGGTTGAACATTCATTTTTTGACTAAAAATGTAATTATTCAATTTTTGGTTAAAGAATAATCGGTTTTAGTTGAAAATTCATTACTTTTGGTAAAATTAATCTTCTTGGTTGAAAATTCATCTCTTTGGTCGAAAATTCAACTATTCTAGTTAAAGATTCATCGTTTAAGTTGAAGATTCAACTATTTCAGTTAAAGATTTCTAATATTAGTTGAAAATTCATCACTTTAATTGAAAATTGAACTATTTTGTTAATAATTCGTTTTTTGTTGTTGTTGAAAATTAATTTTTTTCAACTGAAAATTTAACTATTCTATTTTTGAATGAAAATTAATCTTTTTTAGTTCAAAATTCAACTATTTCGTTGAAAATTCATGTATTTTATTTATAAATCATCTTTTTTGGTAAAAAATTAATCTTCTTATATATATCGGAAAGTGTTCAAATGGTCTTTATCGGGTCCGATAAAATTAGATATAGAGCGATTCTTATTGGGTCCTTAATATTCGGCGTATTTATTTATCAGAAAACCTAAGTCTAGTTAGGAAATGCTTTTATATGTTTCAAAAGAATGAAAGTAAAATATATCGTATTCACTATGCTGCGAATGGTTATTGTGCTTTAGTTCTTTTTAGTCAAAGAGTTTCAGAGTTCTGCATTATGTTTTTGATATCATTTGTTAAAGTGATATGAGTCGACCCAATAAAAATCACTTTATCCATTTTTCCTCCCTCGCACAGAATATTGCATAATATTGTCAAATATTTTGTCATATTTCTGAGAAAGATGGCTTCTATCGATCTAAATGCAGAAAGTACGATTATTTTACGTATCTAATAAATATCGGAAAGTATTCGAATTATCTTTATCGGGACCGATGAAATGAGATAGAAAGAGATTCTTATTGGGTCTTTAATATTCGGTGTATTTATTTGTCAGAAGCACTAAGTCTAGTTAAGAAATGCTTTTAAATTATTCAAGGATGAAAGTATACTATATCGTATTCACTATGCTGTGAATGGTTATTGTTTGACGCACTAAATGTGGTTTAAATGATGAGGATCCAATAAATTACGCTAGAGATATTTTTAGCTGTACCCAATAAACATCGTTTCATTGCTCAAAACTTTAAAGTTATCCAGATCCTCATACTATTAATTATGTGATTAGTTAAGCTACGCGGATGCTCCTGATTAACCTGACAAGGCCGGTGTTCCATTATTGGATGAGCCCAAACAAGTAAGCGAGGACAAGGATAGCGAGGGTGTTAATGGCGCAGACCTTCTTGCTGAGTTGAGAGAACTCTGTAACACCTATCTGAGTCATACAGTGAAGGCAGATGTTGAGCTTTTCTTAACTATCGTATGTTGAATACCCTTAGATTCGAGAAAACTCAGGTATTCTTATGACTCGCCTTGAACCATTGCTTTAATGTCATTCTCGTGTTCGTTCTCTAGCTCTGCTGACCATAGTCTTACGTCTGATTAAATGCACTGTTCTGTATTTATCAAGTTCGAATTCTATGTGGATATTATTTAAGAACTCCTTTGAGACATCCATCACTGGCAACAGTTCATGTTCTGAATTAGCGTATAGCCACCAGGTCATCCATGTATAGACGATGGGTCAGTGGATAAACATTTTACTAATTACTATTTTATAACTAAAATTTTCCTCTTTTTTGCCCGTATCAATTAAAGCTGGAGCAGGTACGGAGAAGAAACACACTATCATTCCAGGGCATATTGGAGCCCTTCGTTGATGTATTGCTATACTAGCATCATCTGCACAATCAAGATCAGTAGCTAAATTTTCAAAAACTTTCTCTACTTCAGTTTGAATTCTTCATTCTTAAAATGTTCAACTTAATTTTTTAACGATATAGGGATGTCTTACGTAGCTTTTTTCCGGAAAGCGGTGGGGTGTACTTTTTATGATCCTGATGCTATATAGACAACAAGAAGCATTAAACCATTCATAAAGTCGATCATAGGGAGTAAAAGAAGTTTCAAAAGGCAAAATAATAAATGATTAATTTAAAAAAATTGAAGTGTAAAAATTTTATATATCAGACGAATTAACATACCTCATCGTCGTCGGTCTCTTGGTCTGAATGTTCACTAGGACTGATATCACTGTTTGTGTCAGAATTTGTTCCGCGATTATGCTTTTGTGCCAA
This sequence comes from Andricus grossulariae, assembly GCA_011634705.1. Lineage (NCBI taxonomy): Eukaryota > Metazoa > Arthropoda > Insecta > Hymenoptera > Cynipidae > Andricus > Andricus grossulariae. The sequence goes on from JAABKJ010075445.1 coordinate 252,076,359, forward strand.
TCTATTTAATTTTGACTTTGCAAAGTCTGAAAGTTCTTTCTTTGTAGACTGAAAATCTCGTTTCTTTTGAGGAGCACTCTTCTTATTATTTCGTATCTCTATCTCAGATTCGGAAGTAGATTGGTCCGCTTTACTTAAAGGCGGGTATTTCAGTCTTCCAGAGCTCATTTTTTCCAAGGCTTCCTTTTTCGTCTCTAAAATATATAATTATTTTTATCGAAGTATCTAAAGTATGTCTACGGTATACCTAAGTATTTTTATTGTTTATTTCTTAAATTTATTTCACACACACATACACACACACACACATATATATATCCATATGTCAAAAAGTAAAAAAAAGATGTAGTGAAAACATATTATGAAAATGAGGTTCAATATTGAAAATTGTTTTAAAAAATACTTACTCGTTACGAAGAGAATAAATGCAGCGCATTTTCCTTTTATTTTACATTCGACGTGAAAAAGTTTGTTGTGATACAAATGAACACGTGTTGCATGGTTACAGTCAGTGAGGCTGCATCGTGACCTTTATAAATATATTTGTAGATATATTTTACTGCTTGGACACTGGAGACCACTTCTAACTTGATGTGACCATTGAACATAAGCGATAGCTTTGGTGAATAAGAAACTACGTGTGAATTTGTCGACGTCGTAGTTACCAGGCTTTTTATAAGTTTTTTCAGTGTCTTGGCGACGGTAGAGTGGATAGCCGTTTCCTCCATCTGTTGTTTCTGATTTATATGGTTTTGGAAAATGCTTTGAACATCGATCATCGACCATACACCAATCACTACATGGGCCATTTATCATGTTTTTCATTATTATTTCATGAAGTCTTGGATTCCCGTCTGGGTCAGGAATTTCAGCGGAAATGTACTTATCTACTTTTTCAGCCGTGTCAAGCTTACAATTCTGTTTAAGTGTCACAGGTAAATGCATATGTGGTAAGCCACGTTTTTGAAATTCAATGACGTAAACATGAGCAGCAGTTTCACCAAAGTAATTTTATCTGTTGATAATATCTAGAAGTTTATCTTTTTTCATGTTGAAAACCCTGGCGTATAAGTCTAGTCTGTCAAAAGTTTGTTCACCGGGCAACCAATTTTCTTGTATTTCTTTTCAGTTAGGATTACACGTCATAGTTATGAGAAGATCTGGCTTTCCAAACTTTCGAACCACAGCCATAGAATCTTGATAATGCTGCAACATGTTACGTGGTGAACCAGTGAAAGATGAAGGAAGTATTCCCTGCAGGAGGAGATCTGGACCTTATACGAACAGGAGGCTCGGCAGCAGCAAGAGACCTATCAGGTAAATGATTTTTTCCAGAAGAAGAAGGTCTGCCGCGAGGAACGCCAGGAATAGGTTCGCCATTCGGTAAACACTCGAAATGTGAACTTAACTCTGCAACAGAAAAGAGAGGATTTTATTTTTTGAGTTGATAAATAATGAACACCTTGTAGCAATATTGTGATGCAAGACTGCGGAGATTAGAGAAGTTTAGTCTGGAAAACTTCTTGAAATCTTGGCCCGCAATATTAAGGGAAGATTATTTTGGAAGGTTCCTGGGAAAGTTTTATTTCGAATTTTTTAAAAAGAATGCAATGCACTTTGATACATTCACACAGTGGAATTCTAGGAGAGCACAAAACACTTTGCGCAACCATGCGTTTGTGCTCTACTGCATCCAGCCAGTGCTTGGTTCGATTCATACTCCCGTTGACCCTTAATTGGGGAATGTCGACGTTCGCTGTTATGCACACGATAAGAGTATCGCCTGCGAATCCTACCAACTCGGGCAGATCTGTTTCGAGGAAGTCACCGATCTTTCTCATTGATGACCGATCTGGCATTCAGTGTCCATTTGGAGGCCCAGCCCTTCCAGAATTTTTCCCGTAGAGTCCAGAAGGCATCTTGGCATGTAGGATGATGTTTTGTCTCCTTCTATAAAGAGAATTACAGCATGTTATACCAAAATTATGTTTCGCAAGATTTCGTCCATTTAAATCCCTAGAAATGTTTGAAATCCCTTGAAACCATTAGAGATTTAATAAAATTCTATAAATCTTGCGAAATTCTTTGAAATAAGTTGAAAGCCCTCGAAATCCTTCAGAATACCCTGGAATCCCTTTAAATCCTTGGAAATTCAATAAAATCCTTTATATCTTGTGAAATTCCTTCAAATACCTTAAAATTCTTTGAAATCCTTTAGAATCGAAATTTCGTTAAATCCCTTGAAATCCTTCAGAATACCCTAGAATCCCTTGAAATCCTTTGAGAATCATTAAAATTCTTTATATCGGTTGAAGTTGCTTAAAATGCCTTAAAATCTCTTGAAATCCTTTAAAATACCCTAAAATCCCTTGAAATCCTTGGAGATTTAATAAAATCCTTTGAATCTTTTGAAATTTCTTAAAATATCTTAAGATCCCTTGAAATGCTTTAAAATACCCTAGAATCCCTTGAAATCCTTCGAGATTTAATAAAATTCTTTAAATATTGTGAAATTCCTTTAAATACCTTGAAATTCCTTAGAATACCTTAAAATTTCTCGAAATCTTTTGGAATCGCCTGAAATCCCTTGAAATCGTAAAAATCTCTTAAAATATTCATTTCAAATCCCATAAATATAAATTGAATTGAACTTATTATTTAAAGCTATCTAAAAAAAAACCATTTAAATCCCTAGAAATGTTTGAAATCCCTTGAAACCATTAGAGATTTAATAAAATTCTATAAATCTTGCGAAAAGATCCCTACGCTCTGAAAAGTGAGGAATTTTCCACAAGCATTACTGATGTACCCGTAGTGAGTGAGATCGATGTTTTATCGTATTTTACGATAACCCATAGTTATTACACTTACAATCAATTAAAAGCTTATACAATTTTGGAGGCTTTTAAGTTTTACCAAGCCGGATTTGTTGAAAAAGTGGAGTTCAAGAAGGTGGATGACAACTTTCTAGTGCGTGGTGAGGTTAGTATTGCCACGTTCATTTTTAAATTACTTCATAAATGCTTATATCACAACATTTATATTAAAGTATATTTTGTTTTGTAATGTGTCACTGAATTTTGTAGTTATTTACTAATAACGCTTACTTAAAAAATAGCATACAATTTTGAACATATTGCCAGATGCTTCAAATTTGAGGCTAGGAAATGTTCATTGTAATAAAAGAATCTCCTTGACTTTTTCTGATAAATGTAGACAATATTTGCAAAATTGAAAAGATATCCACTGTTACAGGTTACACATTCACAAATAAATAAAAAAATGTAAAATCCTAGTTTTTCTTAGATCCAAATGAATCATCTTAAAGTGTCGCATTGTACTTGTATAGCTTCAGCTAGATCCATTTGGATCTATGACAATCGGCGCTTTAAGTTGGCTTTCATTTATTCCTTGAGAATGTTTAACTTTTGCAGCAGTGCATATATTTTTAATTTTGCAAATATTTTCTACATTTATTAGAAAAAGTCAACCTCAAATTTAAATCATCATCTTCTTTCACTCCGCTGGGATTCTCTAGTAGCTTAGTGGGAAAAGCACCTGGCCGGAAATCAGAAGTTCTGTGGTTCGAATCCCAGCGGAGTGAAAGGAGAAGATCTTTTTTTCAGAAAAAAATTAATTGACATAATTGTCTATTTCTAATATTTTCTTTTTCGGGAATTTGACAGTGTAGGAAATGTTATTTTTCGGTATTTTTCAGTCATCTCTTTTTCTACATTAGAGTGACCTTTTGATTCCTACTGCATTCATAATTAAAAAATAATAATAATTTTTATATTTCTCATTATTTTGTTTGTGTTTTCAATAATAGATGAAGGATCTGTTTTGTGGGAAGTGAGCATATTAGTGACAGCTCATGAGCTCACCATGAGCGCATTACGAGCAAGAAAAGTCTGTCGGCCACTGATAAGCCGACGCGATCGAAAGAAATCGAAAAGTGCAAAGACTCGTAAACGACACGATTTGCGGCACCACGCATGCTCAAAGACTTCAAATCCTATAAAAGTACCCTGGAATCTGCACGGATTCCAGTGAGGATGTGAAACCTGCGTGAAGTGCCTCTGATGGGACATTTAAACCATTTTTTAATTCATTTGAAAATCTGTTGTCGGAGATCTACAATATTTTTTATTCAATATGGCGACTGAGGAATCCAAAAATTCGAGAATCTTTCTCGTCATTGTTGTGTATCTTAGTCTCTTTCTAGATAATGTTCTTCTTACTGTTGTCGGTGAGGTTTTTCTTTGGAATCTGTTTTTGGATGTCCTGTAATTATTCGAAATCTTTGGAAATCCTACAAAATTCTTTGAGATTCGTTGTTGAAATTTTTTTAATTTCTTAAAATTATGTTGAATATTTAAAAATAACTTCAAGGCTTTAAAATCCTTTGAAATTTTGCAAAATCCGTCATATAATTTAATTTCTCTAAAAAAAATCGCCTTGAAATTTTTTTAAACTCTTGAAATTCTTTGGAATCTGTTTTTGGATTTCCTGTAATTATTCGAAATCTTTGGAAATCTTATAAAATTTTTTGAAATTCCTTGTTGAAATTTTTTTAATTTCTTAAAATTATTTTGAATACTTAAAAATAACTTCAAGGCTTTAAAATCCTTTGAAATTTTGAAAAATCCGTCATATAATTTAATTTCTCTAAAATAAATCGGCTTGAAATTTTCTACATTTCTTGAAATTCTTTGGTATCTGTTTTTGGATGTTCTATAATTATTCGAAATATTTGGAAATCCTAAAAAATTCTTTGAGATTCGTTGTTGAAATTTGTTTAATTTCTTAAAATTATGTTGAATATTTAAAAATAACTTCAAGGCTTTAAAATCCTGTGAAATTTTGCAAAATCCGTCATATAATTTAATTTCTCTACAAAAAATCGCCTTGAAATTTTTTAAATCTCTTGAAATTCTTTGGAATCTGTTTTTGGATGTCCTGTAATTATTCGAAATCTTTGGAAATCCTACAAAATTCTTTGAGATTCGTTGAAATTAATTTTTTTACTGATAATTTGACTATTACAGTTGAATCTTTAACTATTTTGTTGAAAATTCGTTTTTTTTTTAATTAAACTTTATCAACTGAAAATGTAACTATTGCAGTTGAATATTCCATCCTTTTGAATAAAATTTCATCTCGTTGTTTGAATATTAATTTTTTAAACTAAAAATTGCACTATACAATTTTTGGTTGACAATTTATCTTTTTTAGTTGAAAATTTATCACTTTGATTGAAAATTGAACTATTTTGTTGCAAATTTCATTTTTTCCTTGGCTGAAAATTGATTTTTTTACTGAAAATTTAATTATTACAGCTGAAACTTTGTGGAAAATTCGTTTTTTTTTTTTTTAATTAAATATTATTAACTGAAAATGTAACTTTTCCAGTTGAATATTTTATCTTTTTGGTTGAATATTAGTTTTTAAACTAAAAATTTGACTATACAATTTTTGTTTGACAATTTATCTTTTTTAGTTGAAAATTCACGTATTTTATTGGAAATTCGGCTTTTTTTGGTAGAAATTAATGTTCTTGGTTGAAAATTAAACTTTTTTGGTTAAAAAATTAACTATTCAAGTTGAAGATTCATCATTTTAGTTGAAAATTCATCACTTTGATTGAAAATTGAACTATTTTTTTGAAAATTCATTTTATTTATTGAAAATTAATTTTTTTACTGATAATTTGACTATTACAGTTGAATCTTTAACTATTTTGTTGAAAATTCGTTTTTTTTTTATTTATTCATCTCTTCCGCGGTTGAAAATTCAACTATTCCAGTTGAAGATTCACCATTTTAGTTTGAAGTTCATCACTTTGGTTGAACATTTAACTACTTTGAATGAAATTATTTTTTTGTTGTAAAATGAATTTTTCAAACTGGATATTAAACTATTCCATTTTTGGTTACAAATTTATTTTTCATTTAAAAATTTACCTAGTTAGTTGCAAATTTATCTATTTTATTTACAAATTTGAGTATTTTATTGAAAATTCCTTTTTTTCAAATTAATTTTATTTTAATTGATAATAATTTAAGCAATTTAGTTGAATATTCCACAATTTTAGTTAAAAATTTATTCGTCTCTTCCGTGGTTGAAAATTCAACTATTCCAGTTGAAGATTCACCATTTTAGTTTTAAATTCATCACTTTGGTTTAAAATTGAACTATTTTGATGAAAATTCTTTTTTTTTTTTGTAAAATGAATTTTTCAAACTAGATATTTAACTATTCCATTTTTGGTTAAAAATTTATTTTCCCATTTAAAAATTTACCTAGTTAGTTGCAAATTCATCTTTTTTATTTAAGAATTTAAGTACTTTGTTGAAAATTCCTTTAATTTTACAAATTAATTTAATTTTAATTGATAATTTAAGCAATTTAGTTCAATATTCCACAATTTAAGTTGAAAATTTATTCATCTCTTCCGCGGTTGAAAATTCAACTATTCCAGTTGAAGATTCACCATTTTAGTTTGAAGTTCATCACTTTTTATTGAAAATTCATCTTTTTGGTTGAAGATGAAATTGCTTGGTTGAAAGTTAAACTTTTTTATTAAAAATTAATATTTTTGGTTTTAAATTCATTTATTCCAGTTAAAGCTTCATCATTTTAGTGAAAAAAGGATCTTTTTTAGTTCAAAATTCAACTATTTCGTTGAAAATTTGTGTATTTTGTTGAAAAATTTTTTTTTTTTTGGTAGACACTTATTGTTCTTGTTTAACAATTAATCGTCTTTTGAAAATTTATTTTTTTCGTTAAAAATTTAAGTATTATTAATAATTTTAGTTAAATATTTATATTTTTGGTTAGAAATAACACCATTTCGTTGAAAGTTAAACTCTTTTTATTAAAACTTCCATCTTTTTTTTTTAATTAATTTATTCTAATTGAAGATTTATCATTTTAGTTCAAAATTCATCACTTTGGTTGAAGATTTGTTTTTTTTTCTTCTTGGTGGAAAATTACTTTTTTTAACTGAAAATTTAACTTTTCCATTTTTTATTGAAAATTGATCGTTTTTAGTTCAAAATTCAACTATTTGGTTGCAAATTTAACTATTTGGTTAAAAAATCATGCATCGTATTGAAAATTCAATATTTTCTTGTTTGAAAATTCATCTCTTTGATTGAATAATAAAGTATTTCTGTTAAATATTCATAATTTTTATTGAAAATTCATCTTTTTGGTTGAAGATGAAATTGCTTGGTTGAAAGTTAAACTTTTTTATTAAAAATTAAATAGGATAAGATACGCGATGAGATGAGATGATAGAATAGGATAAGATAGGATATGATATGCTAGGATAGTATAGGATGAATATAGGATATGATCGGATTATTATAATATAGAATCTGATAGGCTAGAATAGGACAGGATAGGATAGGATGAATATAATATAGGATAGGATAGGATATGATATGCTAGGATAGGATAGGATAGGATAGGGTAGGCTAAGATAAGATAGGATAGGATAAGATAAGATAGGATATGTTACGATAGGATAGGATAGGAAAAGATAGGTAGGATAATATATGCGATGAGAATAGGTGATAAAATAGGATACGATAGGATATGATATGCTAGGACATTATATGATTGGATGAATATAGGATAGGATGGGTTAAAGATAAATATAATATAATATAGGATAGGATATGATATGCTATGCTAGGATAGGATAGGATACATATGATATAGGATATGTTGAATATAATATAGGATAGGATAGGATGAATATATTATAGGATGGGATGGGATATGTTACGATAGGATAGGATAGGTAAAGAGAGTATGGGATAGAATATGCGATGAGATGAGATGATAAAATAGGATACGATAGGATATGATACACTAGGATAGAATGGGATTGGATAAATATAGGATGGGATAGGTTAATTATAACATAATATAGGATAGGATAAGATACGCGATGAGATGAGATGATAGAATAGGATAAGATAGGATATGATATGCTAGGATAGTATAGGATAATTCAATAATTTGTTAGAAATTTTGGTTGAAAGTTAAATTCTTTTGTCAAAAATTCATATATTCCAGTTGAAGATTTATCATTTTTGCAGAAAATTCATCAGTTTGATTGAAAAATAATTCTATTAAATAATAATTTAACTATTCCATTTTTGGTTGAAAATTTATCTTTTTTAGTTGGGAATTCAACTATTTTGTTGCAAAATCATCTTTTTTGGTTGAAAATTAATTTTTTAAACTGCAAGTTTAACTATTCCATTTTTGGTTGAAAATTGATCTTTTTTAGTTGAAAATTCAACTATTTTGTTGCAAAATCATATTTTTTGGTTGAAATCTAACTTTTTAAACTAAAAGTTAAAATATTCTAAATTCAATAATTTGTTTGAAATTTTGGGTGAAAGTTAAACTCCTTTATAAAAAATTAATCTTTATGTTAAAAATTCATCTATTCCAGTTGAAGATTCATCATTTTTGCAGAAAATTCATCATTTTGGTTGAAAAATAATTCTATTAACTAATAATTTAAATATTCCATTTTTGGTTGAAAATTGATCTTTTTTAGTTGAAAATTCATCTATTTTGTTGCAAAATCATCTTTTTTGGTTGGGAATTAATTTTTTTAACTGAAAGTTTAACTATTCCATTTTTTGTTGAAACATGATCTTTTTTAGTTCTAAATTCAATAATTTGTTAGAAATTTTGGTTGAAAGTTAAATTCTTTTGTCAAAAATTCATATATTCCAGTTGAAGATTGTAAGAAAGGAGTGAGTAAGTAAGGGTGAGATGTGCCAGAGGAGGCAATAAATCAACGAGAAGAGTCCAGGAAGATGGGGCGGTGCTAGTGACAGAGCAGATAGGTGAACATATAAGGATTAGTGAGTGAAAATAGTAAATGAATAGGGAAGAGGAGGCAGTTAGTATACGAAGACGGTTGAAGTAGAGGTATTGTTAGGTCTGACGATGGGAAGGTGGTGGGGATATGAGGGCGAGGCTGGGAGATTGAGGAAGGATTTGGGTAAAATATAGTAGTGGTGAAAAGCAGAGGAGGCAGCGGATGCATTTAATAAAGGAGAGGAAGTAGATGGAGAGGAGTAGTTATGCACATGACGCTAGGATAGTGATGAAGATGAGAGGGTACAAAAGAGTGATTTCAGAAGGATTGAAGAGATTGAAGGGATATTGGGAGTGTAGTGGGATGGTAGGGCAGAGATGGGAGGATTTCATAAGGATTGGAAAGAGTAAGTAGTAAATAAGAGCAGCAGAATAGACAGGTAGTGAAGGAGGGTAGTTGGGGGGATGCCTAAGTAATGACTATGATCATGGGGAGTGTTGGGGATAAAAGGGCGAAGACAGGAGGATTCTAGAAGTATTGGGGAGAAAAAGTAATAGAGGGGAGCGGCAGATGAGGCAGTTACTAAAGTAGGGGGGATGAGGGAGATAGTTAGGCTTATGACAATGCGAGAGGGATGGGGTTGAGAGGGCTGAGAGGGGAATATTTCACTCAGCGAATCAAGAGAAATTTCTTTGAATCAAGAGAAACTTCTCGGAATCAAAGAAACTTTTCTTTTACTGAGAGCCAATCAAAAAGAATGAAGGAAAAAAAGAAGAAGGAAGGAAAAAGAGGGTAAGAAAAAAAAAGAAAGAAATTAAGAAAGAATGAAAGAATTTTATATTTGAAATTATTTTTGAAAGAAATTTCTTTGAATCAAAGAAACTTTTCTTTGACTGAGAGCCAATGAAGAATAATGAAGGGAACAAAAAGAAGAAAAGAAATTAATGAAATTTTCTTTGAATCCAATTCAAATAAATTCTTTAAAGATGTTTCTTAAATCAAGAGAAATTTCGCTGAATCAAAGAAACTTTTCTTTAACTGAGAACCAAAGAAGAAGAAGAATGAAGGCAAGAAAGGAAAAAAAGAAACGAAGTAAGGAAAGAAATTTATTTTTCAAAGAAATTTTCTTTTATTATAATTTAAATAAATTCTTTGAAGATATTTCTTTGGGTAAATAAAAATTTCTTTGAATCAGTAGAAATTTATTTGAATCAAAGGAACTATTCTTTGACTGAGAGCAAATAAAGAAGGATAAAAGAATAAAAAATAAGTAATATGTTTTTAAATTTATTTTTGAAACAAATTTATTTCGAATCTAATTCAAATAAATTCTTCAAAGATATTTCTTCGAATCAAGAGAAATTTCTTTGAATCAAGAGAAACTTCTCGGAATCAAAGAAACTTTTCTTTTACTGAGAGCCAATCCATATTTTTTTGGTAAAAGGTTCCACTGTGTTGTTGATAATTCGTCTTTTTCATAGTTAATTCATTCTTTTAGATTGGAAATTCCTATTTTATGGTAGAAACGTTATCTAATTTAGTTGAAAATTAATTTTTCTTGGTTGCAAATAAACTTTTTTGTTGAAAATTTAATTGTTATCTAAAAAATTCATCTTTTTGGCATGAAAATTTTACTATTTGGTTAAAAATTCATATATTTTTTTTTAAATTCATCTTCTTTGATTGAAAGTCCAACTATTTGATTGAAAATCCAACTATTTGGTTAAAAATCCAACTATTTGGTTCAAAATTCAATTATTTTCTTTAGAACTCATATTTTTTTTGGTAAAAAGTTCCATTGTGTTGTTGATACTTCGTCTTTTTTATAGAAAATTCATTATTTTAAATTGAAAATTCCTATTTTATGGTAGAAACGTAATTTTTTTTTAGTTGAAAATTCATTTTTCTTGGTTGAAAATAAATTTTTTTGTTGAAAATTAATTTTCTTCTAACAAATTCGTCTTTTTGGGATTAAAATTTTACTATTTGGTTAAAAATTCATCTATTTTTTTGAAAATTCATCTTCTTTGATTGAAAGTCCAACTATTTGATTGAAAATCCAACTATTTGGTTGAAAATTCAATTATTTTCTTCAAGACTCATATTTTTTTGGTAAAAGGTTCCACTGTGTTGTTGATAATTCGTCTTTTTCATAGTTAATTCATTCTTTTAGATTGATAAATTTCCAACCAAAAAGATACATTTTCAATCAAAAAGATAAATTTCCAACCAAAAAGATAAATTTCCAACCAAATAGATAAATTTTCAACCGAAAAGATTAATTTCCAACCAAAAAGATCAATTTTCAACCCAAAAGATCAATTTTCAACCAAAAAGATAAATTTTATCCAAAAAGATAAATTTTCAACCACAAATATGAATTTTCAAGAAAAAAGTTAAATTTCAACCCAATTGTTTATTTTTCTTCTAAATTGTTCAATTTTCAACCAAGAAGATAAATTTTCAATCAAAAAGATAAATTTCCAACCAAAAAGATAAATTTTCTACCCAAAACATAAATTTCCAACCAAAAAGATAAATTTTCAACCCAAAAGATAAATTCTCAACCAAAAAGATTAATTTTATCCAAAAAGATAAATTTTCAACCACAAATATGAATTTTCAACAAAAAAGTTAAATTTCAACCCAATTGTTTATTTTTTTACTAAAGTGTTCAATTTTCAACCAAGAAGATAAATTTTCAACCAAAAAGATCAATTTTCAACCAAAAAGATAAATTTTTATCCAAAAAGATAAATTTTCAAACAAAAATATGAATTTTCAACAAAAAAGTTAAATTTACACCCAATCGGTTATTTGTCTACTAAATTATTCAATTTTCAACCAAGAAGATAAATTTCCAACCAAAAAGATACATTTTCAATCAAAAAGATAAATTTCCAACCAAAAAGATAAATTTCCAACCAAAATATATATATATATATATATATATATAATCAGGGTGTCTAGCCTTTTTGAAAAAAAATCCAGGATTTTCCCAGGTTTTCCAGGATAAAAAAATTAATTTTTCAAGGTACCTTTTTATACAGTAAAAAGATAATTTTCACGAGACATGCCTCAAAAATTTGATTTTAGCGTCAAAAACCCATTTCTTGGTGATTCTTCTTTTATGACGGTAAAAAATCACGACGCTACAATCGAAAATATTTTAAACTTTCTCATTTTTTAAGCTTTAACAAAATTTTAAAAAAAATTATAATTGGTTGAAATTTGACTGAGTTATCTATTTTTAAGTTAATTTAAATTTAATTTACAATAAAATGATTAAATTTTGAACAAATAGTTGAATTTTTAACCAAAGTTTTGAATTTTCAGCTTACAAAGATGAATTTTCAACCAAATAATCGAATTCTAAACAAATAAGATTATTCTCAACCAAAAACAGTAGAATTTGTAACGAAATAATTGAGTTTTTAGAAGACAGATTAATTCTTAACAAAAAAGGTGAATTTTAAATCTGAAATAACGAATTTTTTGTCCAAATAGACAAATGTTCAACAAAACAGTTGAATTTTCAACAAAACAAGACAAATTTACAAGCAGAGAGATGAATTTCCAATTAAAATGATGATACTTAAAAAAAATAATTTTTAACAAATTAGTTCAACTTTTAACCAAAAATGCAAATTTTTTAATCAAAAAGACGAATTGTAAATAAATAATTCCGATTTTTCAACAAAATAGTTGATTTCTAAACCAAAGTGACCAAATTTCATCAAAACATTTGACTTTTTAACCGAATTTTCCACAAACTATATGAATTTTAAACCACATAGTTGAATTTTCAACTAAAAAAGATAAATTTTCAACCAAGCAGTTGAATTTGCAACTAAAACCGATCAATTGTTCACAAAAACTGAAATGATGATTTTTCAACTAAAATGATGAATCTTCAACTGGAATTGATAAATTTTCGATTGAAAATACCGATTTTACAACAAAATAGTTGAATCCTACACCAAAATGATGAAATTTAATCAAAACAGTTGACTTTTTAACGAAAAAGGATACTTTTTAATAAAATTGTTTAATTTTCAACAAAGAAGATTAATTTTCAACAAAATACTTGAATTTCCAACCACATAGTTTGATTTCCAAGGACGTGCATGGTTAATTTTTCAACTAAAAAAGATAAATTTTCAACCAAGCAGTTGTACTTTCAACTAAAAAAAATCAATGTTTCATTAAAACTAGAATAGTTAAATTTTCACTTAAAAAAAAAATAATAAAAAAAAAAGAATTTTCACCTAAATAGTTAAATTTTCAACCAAAGAGATGATTTGTCAACTAAAATGATGAATCTTCAACTGGAATTGATAAATTTCCGATAAAAAAAATTCCGATTTTTCAACAAAATAGTTGATTTCTAAACCAAAGTGACCAAATTTCATCAAAACATTTGACTTTTTAACATTCAAAACATAGTCCAATGTTCAACCAAAAGTATAAATTTGCAATTAAAATGATGAATTTTCTTATCAAAAAGATCAATTTTTGAACAAATTTAATTAATTTTCAATCAAACAGTTGAATTATCAACTAAAAAAGATAAATTTTGAACCAATAATGTAAAAGTTAAATTTTCAGTAAAACAAATTAATATTCAACAAACAAAAAACACATTTCCAACAAAATAGTCAAATTTTCAACCAAGATGATTAATTTTGAACTGGAATGAATTTTTTAATTGAAAAGACGAGATTTTATCAAAAAAAGATTTTTCAGTCAAGAAAGAAAAATAGTTCAATTTTCAGTTAATAAAATTCATTAATTAAAAAAAGAAAAAACGAAACTTCAACCGAAATGATGAGTTTTTAACTAAAATGATGAATGTTTCAATCAAAAAGGCGAATTTTAAACAAATAAAGATTAATTTCCTACCAAAATTGGGCAATTTTTAAAACTATCTGAAAATTTTCATCTAAATAAGAAAAAATTTCAATAAAAAATGGAAAAATTTAATTTTCGACACAAAAAAAATGAATTTTTAATAAATTAGTGAAGATTTCAATCAAAAAAATTAGTTTTTAACAAAAAGAATGAATTTTCAACCAGAAAGACGAATTTTCAACAAATAATTCATCTCTTTCAAACAAAGAGATAAATTTTTAACTAATATAAAATGATGAATCTTAAAAAATAAATTTGCAACCTTTAATGAAGTATAAGACGAATTAAACAATTATTTTCATTGAAACATTGAAATAATTTTTACTTTATGTATTTTTTTCAAACTTGCAATTTCATTTTAAAAAATTTGAATGATTAATGACCTTTTATAGTAATTTTCGAAAAAATTAAAACATTATATTTGAATTCAATTTTAAAAATTGAATTCTGATCCTCATTTAAGCATTAATCTAGAATTTTCATTCAAACATTCAAATAATTTTTACTTCACATTTAAAAAATTTTCACTTTTATTTCAGAAAATATGATTTATTAGTAACCTTTTACCATAATTTGAGAAAAAATTAAAACATATTTACATATAATTTTGAAAATTAAATTCAGATAATCATTTCACAACATCACAAACATTGACGGAAATCATATAATTGGAATAGAGGTATTTTAAGTTGAAAAAAATTAAAATTTACTCTTTATGTAATTTAATATTGAGAACAAATTAATCAGCTAACAATGAAGCAATCAGTTCAAAAAATAAGAAGCATTGTAACTTTATAACTTTATAGTAACTTTCATTGACACATTAAGAAAATTTTTACATTACTTTTTTAAAATTTTTACTTTCATTTCTAAAAATTTGATTTATTCGTAACCTTTTAAACTACCTTCAGAAAATATAATTTTTAATTAAATCAGTTAATAATTAATTAATCAGTTCATAACATAAAAAGCATTACACAATTATTTTCATTAAAACATGCAAATAATTTCTACATTATATTCTCCCTTAAAACCCTACTTTTTTCGAAATTTTCATAATCTACATTTCGTTTAAAATTTTTTGTAATCGTTTTAAATTCTTTAAAATTTTTTCTTAGTTATGTTTTAACCTTTTTAAAACTTCTTTATATTTCTTGGATAAACTCGATTTTTTTTAAATTTGGTAATCGTGCAAAAAATCTTCTACTTCCTTTTTTGAAATATTAGGAACATTTTACCAAAAAATCTTTCAGATTATTAATAGATTTAATGCTTTCATGATGATTCATTATGGTAAATTTAAATTTAAAGA
This sequence comes from Andricus grossulariae, assembly GCA_011634705.1. Taxonomy (NCBI): domain Eukaryota; kingdom Metazoa; phylum Arthropoda; class Insecta; order Hymenoptera; family Cynipidae; genus Andricus; species Andricus grossulariae. The sequence goes on from JAABKJ010075445.1 coordinate 252,091,433, forward strand.
TTTAAATTTTAAATTCCAGATTATTGTTCGTCATTTTTCGAAATCTTTTTAAATGTCCTCTTAAAATTAATTTACCAAATAAAACATTATGTAAATTTTCCCAGGAATTTTAAGATTTTTTTTCTTGGAACCCTTCAAATGTTTAAAGACCCTTTTTTTTTAAATTTTCAAAATTCTTCATTAAAAAAAAAAAAATTTGAAATTGTTTCAAGTTTGAAATTATTTTTGAAATCTTTTCAAAAATAATTTCTTTTTAAATCTGGGAAAAAAATTGCTTTAATATCTTCCAGATATTTTTTCGACAATGTTGGAAATCTTTTGAAATTTTTAAAAGTCTTTTTCAATTTTCTCTTGAAATTAATATTTAAAAATAAAAAATCATATACACTTTTTCCAGGAATCTTTAAAAGAAATCTTTTTTATTGTCTTGAAAGCTTTCAAAACTCTCAAAAAGCTCCTTTTTTCGGGTAAACGGTTTCCTTATTATCCTGGCGTAAGAATGACCCAGGAAAGAGCGACAGTCCCGCTCGATTCGTTCTGAGTCAGAATCTAAGTGCATTGTCGATTCGCGGACCCGCTAGGGGTCACTCTGCTTTCATTCGCGATTTGTAAATGAAAATTGCCCGCATATACAGTTCCTGAAAAATCTTTTTTTCAATAACCGGAAGGAATCCCGGAAATGCTTTACTGATTTGCAAGGATTATTTGATTGTCATTGAGATGCACAGGAATTTAATCGTCCCGGTACCAGAAAGGCGTTAAGAAAGACGACACATATGGACGGTCACATATGATGCATAATTTCTCAAGTGTACCCACCTCGAAAATAAAAGTCGTCCGATCGGGCTAAAAATTATTCCAATTGTAGTTCTATTAGATAGAACTCCTTACATCAAAAATTAATTCATTTCGATAATTATTTATCGAAGTGGAGGGGGTACAATGTATGGTTAACAAAACCTTACTTTCAAACATTTGTAACTTTTCTCCCATTGCTTCAAGCAAAATTTTACTGAATATGTTCTTGATAGCTTTTCTTCCGAAATTTTTTTTGGTTCTAGCGATTTTTAAAAAGAGTCCAAATTTGACCCTAATTTTTCAATTTCAAAAATAAATTTGACTTTTTTCAAATGTCGAGAATTTTTTTCCTTCAAAATAGTTCGAAAAGAAAGCTGAGATTTTTTCCTATAAGCTCAAATTTGCAGTCCATGTAGATACTTTTTGGATCTTTTATGTTTTTTGAGTTTTACGTTTTGAGTTTTAATATGAGAACTGTTGATCTCGCGTAATTTTGTCAAAGGAAATAAAAACTGCATTTGTCGAGCACAACCCAGCACAAGTTTTATTTTTTCGAAATTTTTGAAAATAATACAATTTTTTTTTTAGATAACAGTCAGGTTTTTGGATTTTTTCTTTCCTGCACAAAATTATGCATACTTCGAGCCGCCTAGAACAACTTTTGTTTTTGCTCTAGTAAGAAGTTGCGGATGTAGCAAAAAAAGTTTTTCAAAAATTGTACTCGTAATTTTTTATTTTTCAAAAAACCGTTTACGGCACAAATCAGTACAAGTCTAGCACAATTTAGCACAACTTTCATTTGTTCAAAAAAAATAATTTTGCGGATCTAACTTCCGGGACATAAAATTTCAACCAAATTATCGAACTTTAATAAAAAAAAGATTAAACTTCAATCAAAAACAGTTGCATCTTCATCCAAATAGTTAAATTTTCAAGTCAAAAAGACGAATTTTTCAGAAGACAGTTGAATTTTCAACCCGAAAAATTGCATTTTCAATATAAAAATGAATTCTCAAGGAAGAATGCAATATTTGATATTTCAAGCAAACAAAAAAAAAACAATTTAAAATAAAATAGGTAAATTTTAGAAAAATATATAAATTTTAAACCAAGTAGTTGAATTTTTAGCCTCCAAATATAAATTATAAACAAAAAATGTAATAGTTGATATTAGTTTATCCTCTGGGTCGAAAATCCTGATACTCAATTTAAAATAATTTTTTTAACTCATATTTTCGTATCGAAAAGTCAATTAGTGGGTTAAAATTCAACTATTTTGTTAAGAATTCGTCTTTTTTGTATGAATTCAACTCTTGGATTTAAAATTATTTTTTTTTAGTTGAAATATAGGCAATTTCATTTTTTTGTTCAGAATTAAGGGTTTTTGTTTCGACTTCAACTACTTGGTAAAAATTTGAACTACAGTCGAATTCGGATTCAACGTTCGCGGATTTACCGATTCCGAGAATTGACGCCGCGCCGCGGGTAGGCTTGTCAAGAGCTGCGCAGGGTGTCCGGGGTTCACGAAGGCGTGACAAAACATGAACTGTTTACGTTCGGAGTTCCGCTAAATCCGGTTTAGTGTGGGTAGGTCAGGTTCCAGGACAGCCCGAAAATCGACGTTAAATCCGAGTTCGACTGTACTTTGTTAAAAATACATTTCTCTAAATATAGATTCATTCTTACGCTTGAAAATTCAACTATGGTTGATAAATAATATTTTTCGGCTGAAGACTCAACTATTTTGTTGGAATTATCTATTTTTCCAGAATAATTCAAAGTTTGAAAATATGTTAAAAAGTTTAATGCAAAATGTTTATTTTTGAAGATTTTGAAACAAAATTTAGAGATGTTTTGATAATTTTGAAAGGTTTCAACAGAATAAAAAAGTTTTCTTAATATTCATGGGGAAATTGTATATAATTCTTTGAAGTATTTTCAAATATTTAAAATCTGATATACTGTACCCTTTTGGAAATCTTTTGAAATCCTTATGGATTCTTTGAAATTTTGGTGAAATCTTTTGTATTTATTTGAAATAATTGAAATATTTGAAATCTTTTGAAATCTGCTACAAAATTTTGAAATCGTTTCAAATATTTGAAATGTTTTGAAATATTAGAAATCTGGTTTACTATACCCTTTTTAAAATCCTTAAAATCTTTGTGAAATGTTCGAAATCTTTTGAAATATTCTAAAAAAGTTTGAAAACGTTCAAAATCTTTGTAATGTTTTGAAATCTTTACAATTCTTGTATTCTTTTGAAATCTTTGTAAAATCTTTGAAATATTTGTGAAATCTTTTGTATTAATTTGAAATGATTAAAATATTTGAAAGCTTTTAAAATTTTGGTAAAATCTTTGAAATCTTTGTGAAATGTTTTGAAATCTTTGAAATAATTGTGAAATATTTCTATCGCTTTTGCTTTTGAAATATTTTGGGTTCGTTTGAAATCATTGAAATCTTTTGAAATCTTCTCAAATTTATTAAATTTTGAAATCTTTTCAAATCTTTGAAATCTTCTCAAATCTTAGAAATCTGGGTTACTATACCCTTTTGAAAATCTTTAAAATCCTTCAAATCTTTGTGAAATGTTCGAAATCTTTGGGAAATCTTTTGAAATCTTCTAAACAATTTTGAAATCGTTTCAAATCTTTGAAATCTGGTGTAATGTACCCTATTGCCGGTCAGGTGCTTTAAGCACTAAGCTACTGGAGAGACCGGAGCCAAGGAGAGAGATCTTTTTCAGAATTTGAAAATTTTGAATTTCCGAAAAAAGATCTTTCTCCTTAGCTCCGGTGGGAATCGAACCTCACGTCTTTCTATTGCCGGTCAGGTGCTTTAACTACTAAGCTACTAGAGAGACCGGAGCCATGGAGAGAAATCTTTTTTCAGAATTTGAAAATTTGGAATTTCTGAAAAAGATCTTTCTCTTTCGCTCCAGTGGGATTCGAACCTCACGTCTTCCTATTGCCGGTCAGGTGCTTTAACCACTAAGATACTAGAGAGACCGGAGCCATGGAGAGAGATCTTTTTTCAGAATTTGAAAATTTTGAATTTCTGAAAAAAGATCTTTTTTCTTCGCTCCAGTGGGATTCGAACCTCACATCTTCCGATTGCCGGTAGGGTGCTTTATTACTAAGCTACTAGAGAGATCGAAGGCAGACCAAGAAGATTAATTTTATATTACAAAAATCAAAATTTAACAAAAAACATGAATTTTTAACAAAAATACTCAAATTTTTAATCCATATAGTAGAACATTCAACAAAAAATGGAATAATTAAGACTTTAGTTCAAAAAATTAATTTTTAATAATGTGAGCCAATTTTTTAACAAAATAGTTAAATTTACAAAGCAGATAGATGAATCTTTAACCAAACAGATGAATTCTCAACAAAAAATTAGTATTAAAAGAAGACTTCAATTATATATGTGAGATGAAAAATAATTTTTTGCGAAGAAAAAAGAATTAAAGTCTTCTATTTGTTAAGTTAAACTGCTCACAAACACAATTTTGAAAACAAATTTTGAGGTTCGAAAACTTTCTGGAGTTTATTATATCTGAGATAATTAAGCTGTACATATTGGACGTCGTCGATTGTTTTTTGGCGAAATGGGCAAAAAAAGACTATTTGCTTATTCAAATTACTAATGACGAACATAAGTGTTGATTTATGACAAATATGCCGCAGTTTTGTGAAATGAGTACAGTATTTTGATAGATATATAATAAAAGAAGAAACTTTTGACGAGAAAAAAAAATATATTTTCGATTTTTCATCTGAACTTATTTATAAAGAAGCCACAAGCTACGTGTTAACAATTTTTTGTAGGTTACTCAGATTAAAGATCTGATTGGTTGCATATTATATGGCTAACCTCTTTTTTGTGGAAAATATATAAAAATGGTTCATATGATTTTAAAATTTATTTAGAACAATGTAGTTGTACAATAAAGGAATTATTTGCCTTATTTGTATGCTCAATCTGATACGCATGTAGAAGACGGAAATTACTTTTTTTTGTATATGTTGAAAACTTTAATTTTTTGGACAAAAATTCATACAAATTATGTACACAATTTATTGGAAAAATATTATCTTTTTCATCAAGGATATGGCTGTCTTATACGTGTTTCACCCTGTTTTCGTCAAAAAATCGTATGATTGGGCGTGAGTTTTTCGAATAGAAAAGATCAATTTTCAATTAAAAATATAAATTTCTAATCAATAATGGAATACTTATATTTTCAGTAAAAAAAAAACTAGTTACATTTTCTACTCTAAAGATGAATTTTTACAAAAAAATTGATTTTTAACAAAGTAGTTCAACTTTCAACCAGGTACTTGTATTTTCAAACAAACAAGATGAATTCTCAACGAAAAGTGTAATTGATGATATTTTAGTAAAAAAAAAATTTTATTTGAATCAAAAACAGTTGAATGCAATAAAAAAATACAAATTTTCCAGAAAATATTCAAAGTTTGAGCCAAAGAGATGAATTTTCAAAAAAAAAGATAATAATCCTCTTGGTTGAAAATTCATCTTTTTTGGTTAAAAATTCAAAAATTTTTATTTTCTTAAAAATTCAAGTTTTGCTTGGATATGCATAATTTAAGTGTAAAATTCATCTCTTCGATTAAAAATTGAACTATTTAGTTGAAAATTCGTTTTTTAAAATAAAAAATTAATTTTTTAAATTGCAAATGTAACTATTCCAGTTTTAATGCAAAATTAACCTTTTTGATTGAAAACTCAACTATTTGCTAAAAAGTTTATCTATTTTGTTGTAAAGTCAACAATTTTATACCAAAAAAGACGATTTTTCAACAAAATACATGAATTTTTAACGAAATATTTGATTTTTTTAACAAAAAATATCAGTTTTCAACATAAAAATTCAATTTTCGGTTTAAAAAATTAATTTTCTAACTTTGCATATTTGCTGGTGTAGATGTCGTGGTTAGCAATGCCCATACTTCTCACCATTGAATAGTGGGCCCATAAAGTTGAGGGTTTTCAAATTTCCGATTATTCGGACATATTGTCTGAGTCTTGGAAAATATTCTGAAGTGATTATTATTAATTTTAATTTTTTTCTGAGGTTTTAGTTGTAGGCGGCTGAGACTTGGTTCATTGAATGTTGGTAGTTCTTAAAGGTGGGTAAATGTTACTGTGGAGATGAGAATATAAAAAATAGTTTCTTTATGACACATGCATGATTTCGGCCATTTTCGACGCCTATGAAGTGGGCCTAAAACTCTACTTTTTACTCCCCAGGGACTGAAAAGTGACGTTGCAGATAATAGAATTTTGCGGTTATTCTTGGAAAGTGACCATATATAACTGATAAAATTACCATAAATGAACAAAAATTATCATGAATTTATGGAAATTCTTCAAAATGAATTTTTGGGTCATTTATGGTAAGTTACCATATTTACCTGTAAAATTACCACGGATGACCAAAAATTTCTATAAATTTTCGCAAATTCATAGAAATTTGAAATTGAATTTTGAGTAATTTCTGGTAAGAGATCACCTCTATAATTACCGTAAATTACCAAAGATTTCCGTCAATTTTTGCATTGAATTTTTGATAATTTGGAATAAGTTTGTTAGTTATTACTCTGGGGTTGTTGGTATAGTTTAGAGATTTGCGAAGGTGACTAGTATGATTCATTGTTCGAAAATTTTATTGTTCGGGAATTTTATAATTCATGAATTTTGTAATTCAAGAATTTTATGATTCGGGTATTTTCCAATTCCGTAATTTTAATGTTCGGAAATTTTATTATTCGGGAATTTTCCAATTGGTTAATATCAGAAACGGGTCGGAAATGTTATTATTCAGGATTTTTCAAATTCGGGAAATTTATAAATCGGGAATTTTCCAATTTCTGAAATTTATTGCTCGAAAATTTTGTTAATCTCGAATTATATTATTAGGGAATTTTCCAATTCGTTAATATTAAAAATGGTTCGGAAATTATATTATTCGGGAATTTTATAATTCAGGGATTTTATTATTCCGGAATTTTATTGTTCGGAAATTTTATTATTCGGGAATTTTCCAGTTTCGGAATTTTATTTTTTCGGGAATTTTATTGTTCAGGAATTTTCCAATTCCGGAATTTTATTGTTCGGAAATTTTATTTTATTCAGTAATTTTCCAATTCGTTAATATTATAAACGGTTCGGAAATGATATTATTCGGGAATTTTATTGTTCGGAAATTTTATTATCCGGGAATCTTATAATTCAAGAATTTTATTATTCGGGAATTTTATTGTTCAGAAATTTTATTATTCGGGAATTTTATAATTCAGGAATTTTCTAATTCGGGAATTTTATTATTTCGGAATTTTCCAATTCGTTAATATTATAAGCGGTTCGGAAATGATATTATTCGGGAATTTTCCAATTTCGGAATAAAATAATTTTCAACCAAAAATGAAACAGTTTTTCAACAAAATTGTTAATTTTTCAAAAAAAAAAAAAAGATTTTAACAATGTAGATCAACTTTCAACCAACTAGTCGAATTTTCAACAAAAAAGAAAGGTATTTAGTCAAAAGTATAATAGCTACATTTTTAATTAAACAAATTAATAAAAAGTACAAAAAGAAACTCATTTTTACCAAAAACATGAATTTTCAATTTAACAAAATAATTTTCAACCAAAAATGAAACAATTTTTCAACAAAAGTGATAAATCTTCACAAAAAAAAAAAAGATTTTAACAATGTAGATCAACTGTCAACCAAAGAGTCGAATTTTCAACTAAAAAAGATAAGTATTTTATCAAAAGTAGAATAGCTAATTTTTTAAATAAAAAAATTAATAAAAAGCAGAAAAAAATCATTTTCAAACAAAAATATGAATTTTCAACTTGAAAAATAAATTTTCAATCAGAAATTAAACAAATTTTCAACAAAATAGTTAAATTTTCAACCAAAGACATGAATCTTCAAGCAAAAAAATTAAATTTTAAACGAATTGTCTATAAGGTAGTTGAATTTTCAATTGATTTTTCAACCAATTTTTAACGAAAAATGGAATGGTTAAATTTTCAATTAAAAAAACATATTTTTCTAACAAATTTTCAACAAAATAACTACATTTTCAGTTACAAAACTTAATATAAAACAGCAAAAAAGACTAATTTTCAATCAAAAACATAAATATAATGAATTGTCAACAGAGTAGTTGAATCCTCGACCAAAAAATAATAATTTTCAAACAGTTACATTTTCAACCGAATAGTTTAATTTTCAACCAAAACAAAGTTTTTCAGTCAAGAAAGAAAACAATTTTACCCAAATTACAATTTAAGGCGATAAATGATTTGTTCATTTGTTTTCTAGGTTATAGAAATATTTTTATCGTAAGATTCTTGAGAAAACTAAGAAAGTTTTTTGAAGATTTGAGATATGTCGAAAAAGTAGAATTTTTTTTACAGTATTTTCCAACATTTTAGGAAAAATTCGAGTCAGTTTAAAAGATATTTAGAGCTTTTGGAAGTTTTAAAAATAAATAAATATCTTCTGAACTTACTCGAATCATTCCTAAAATTGTGAAAAATCTTTGAAAATTAAAAAAAAATTGCCCTTATATCATCTAAAAATTTTTCAACATTTGTAGCAATATTTTGAAATGTTTTAAGACCTTTTCAAATTTTCCTTGAAAATGAATTTTTAAACTTACTAACTAAACTAAACTTTACTAACTAAACTTTTAAACCTTAAAATTATTCGAAATTTTCTTAAAATGCTGTAAAAGTATAATGTGTTTGTTTTACAGGATTTTGTCAAATTTTAGGAAAAATTCGAGACGGTTTAAAAGATATTTAGAACTTTTGAAAAAAAAAAATTTTTAATGTCTGGAATTATTCCTAAAATTATGAAAAATCTTGCAAGATTAAAAAACTGCCCTTAATTTTTTTTTTTTTTTTTTTTGAAAATTCAACTATTTGGTTGAAAATTCTTCTTTCTTGGGTGAAAATGATCTTTTTTGTTGAAAATTCAATATTTTGTTTGCATTTTTTTCTCTTCCTTGACTGAAAAATCTTTCTTGGTTGAAACTTCAACTCTTTACTAAAATTGTTCCTTTGCTTGTTGAAAATTCAATTATTTTGTTAAAACTTTGTTTGGCTTGAAAATTCAACTGTTTGGTTGAAAGTTAACTACCTTGTTAAATATTCTTCTCTTTTAATTGAAAGTTCAACTATTTGATTGTAAATCCAGTTTTTTATTGAAAGTTATTATTTTTATTTTTTTTTGGTTGAAAATTCAACTATTTGGTTGAAAATGATATTTTTTGTTGAAAATTCAACATTTTGTTTGCATTTTTTTTTCTTTCTTGACTGAAAAATCTTTCTTGGTTGAAAATTCAATTCGTCATATAAAACTTTTCTTTCTTTGTTGAAAATTCAATTATTTTGGTAACACTTCGACTTTTTGGCTTGAAAATTCATCTATTTTGTTAAAATTTGACTACTGAGTTGAAAATTCTTCTCTTTTCATTAAAAGTTCAACTATATGATTTTAAATTCAGTTTTTTGATTGAAAGTTATTTTTTTATTTATTTATTTTTAATTCTTTCTTAGTTGACAATTATCTTTTTTTGTTGAAAATTCAATTACTTTAGTAAAACTTCGTCTTTTTGGCTTGAAAATTCCACTATTTGGTAAATTTAACTATTTTCGTAAAAATTCGTTCCTTTTGGTAGGAAATTAATCTTCTTGATTGAAAATTCAACTGTTTCGTAGAAAGTTGAACTATTTTTCTGAAAATATTTTATTTGTTTCAAAATTCATAATGTGAGTTCAAAATTCATCTCTTTGAATATTTGACTATTTTCTTAAAAATTCGTTCTTTTTGGTAGAAAATTAATATTTTAAATTGAAAATTCATGTTTTTGGTTGGAAATTCAACTCTTTTGTAGAAAGTTGAGCTAGTTAAAAAAAAATTGCTTTTAACTTTCTACCAAAAAAGGACATAAATTTTCCACAGAATACATAAGTTTTTTAATAAACCAGTTGAATTTTGTACTAAAAAATATAAGTTTGTAACCAAAAAAGGAACAGTTAAATTTGCAGTTGAAAAAATTAATTTTCAGCAAAACAAACAAATTGTTCACTAGGTAAATTGTACAAAAAGAACGAATTAATAACAAGATGAACAAGAACAAGTTTTTTCGAAAATAAACGAACTTTTAAGAAAATAGTTAGATTTTCAAGTGAATTGGTTTTGGAAAACAATTAAATTTCAAACCGAAAAAGAAGAAACTTCAACAAGAAATTAAATTTTTATTAAAGAAAGATTAATTTTTAATGAATTATTTGAATGTCCAGCAAAATTATTGAAGTTTCAACATTATAGTTTGAACTTCCACCAAATATCTGAATTTTTAAACTACAAAGCTGAATTTTCAACCAAGACTTAAAAAGCTTTTTTTTTTTGAAATCTTAAAAATTCCACATTTTGTTTTTACATTTCGTGAAATCGTTTCTAGTTTTAAATTATTCTTGAAATGTTTTTCAATTTTATCCTTAGATTAATTTATCAAAATAAAAAATCATTTAAATTTTTCCAGGAATCTTAAAATAACTTGGTTACCTCTTGAAATCTTCGAAAAAATTTAAAACCCTACTTTTTTAGAAATTTTCATAATCTA